>CAIGQZ010032594.1:4627601-4662151 GCA_903798205.1 Danio tinwini
AGATAGATAGATAGATAGATAGATAGATAGATAGATAGATAGATAGAAAAAAGAAACAACCACTTACTAGAACGACTCACTGGATAATGACTCTTGAATGCTGTCGTGTCCTCGGAACGAGTCTTTTTGGCACATCAGTTTTATAAGCAGCTGCTCGTGTGTTCGGCCTCGTCTTTATTTCTGCATCTTGCTCTTTTGCAGATCTGAAACTCTGTAAGTCATCCGAGCTCAATCTACCGCACACACTGAGCTAATGAAGATCCGCAGCAGGTAATGAGCGCAGGTGTCATGTCACATTTCTTCACTTCGGCCCCTACAGAGCCAGCTGAGGCTAGAAATATCCCTCTCAGAGCACTTCAGAACTTTACGAACTGAGTTTGTGCGTGACCGTCTGTGTATCCGCGCGGTGGATCATGGGAGCCGCGTGGCGCCAAACAAATCCTGACTGACGGCTCATTTCAACTGCACACAACAATTAGACAATATTTTAAAAGCCTAATTGTTTTTTAATCAGATAAAGGCACATTTAGAGCAGCTAAATGTCAATGAGGGGTTCGATTTGACAAAATAACTCTCAACCAGATTAATCCTTTTGCCTCGGATGATTCATGGTAGGCTATTTTCCCCTCAGTGGTTTATTTTTAATAGCTCGGGTCTCCGAGAAAAGCCTTTAATCCGTTTGTGAACATTTGCAATTAATAAACAGCAATTTACTGACCTCTGAACTTTTATGAAAGTACCCGAGTGGAGTTTTTAAAAAGCAATTTATATAAAAAATGAGCCAGTTTTCAAGTGCACTTACGATTGACATGCTTAAAAAGCAATTACTGACAATTGTAAGAAACATTTAAATAATTGTGTTGATTGTGGGGAAATGGACTAATTTTTTAACTCATTCATTACAAAAAAATAATCAAATAATCAATACTTACCGGCCACTTTATTAGGTACACCTTACTTGTACCTCCTTTTGCCTTCAGAACTGCCTTAAATCCTTCATGGCAGAGATTCAACAAAGTATTGGAAATATTTATCAGAGATTTTGCTCCATATTGACATGATAGCATCACACAGTTACTGCAGATTTGTTGGCTGCTCATCCATGATGTGAATCTCCATTCCACTAAACCCAAAAGTCGCTCTAATGGATTGAGATCTGGTGACTGTGGAGGCCATTTGAGTACAGGGAACTCATTGTCATGTTCAAGAAAACAGTCTGAGATGATTCGCGCTTTATGACATGGTGTGTTATCTTGCTGGAAGTAGCCATCAGAAGATGAGTACACGGTGGTCATATAGGTATACATGGTCAGCAACAATACTCTAGGCTGTGGTGTTGACGATGCTCAGTTGGTACTAATAAGCCCAAAGTGTGCTAAAAAAAATATCCTCCACACCATTACACCAGCATCATCAGTCTGAACTGTTGATACAAGTCAGGAAAGATCCAAGCTTTTATGTTGTTGACACCAATTTCTGACCCTACCATCAGAATGTTGCAGCAGAAATGGAGACTCATCAGATCAGGCAACGTTTTTCCAATCTTCTATTCTCCAATTAAGTGAGCCTGTGTGAATTGTAGCCTCAGTTTCCTGTTCTTAACTGACAGGAGTGGCCCCTGGTGTGGTGGTCTGCTGCTGTAGCCCATCCGCCTCAAGGTTGGATGTGTTGTGTGTTCAGAGAGGCTCTTCTGCAGACCTCGGTTGTAACGAGTGTTTATTTGAGTTACTGCTGCCTTTCTATCAGCTGGAACCAGTCTGGCCATTCTCCTCTGACCTCTGCCATGAACAAGGCATTTGCGCCCACAGAACTGCCGCTCACTGGATATTTTCTCTTTTTCTGACCATTCTCTGTAAGCCCTAGTGATGGTTGTGCGTGAAAATCCCAGTAGATCAGCAGTTTCTGAAATACTCAGACCAGCCCGTCTGGCACCAACAACCATGCCACGTTCAAAGTCCCTTAAAACACCTTTCTTCCCCATTCTGATGCTCGGTTTGAATTGCAGCAGATTGTCTTGACCATGTCTGAGTTGCTGCCATGTGATTGGCTGATTAGAGTTTTGTGTTAATGAGCAGATGGACAGGTGTACCTAATAAAGTGGCCAGTGAGTGTAGATTTACAAACATAGAAAGTGACTGAACACTGTGGTGTCCCTCAAGCCTCTGTATTGGGTCTGTTTCAGTTTCACACCATGTGTTTATTTTTTGTTCTTTACAAAGTGACATTTCCAGCTATACTGGCCAGATATGCACAATACAGCATTTTACGTATTTTTCTGGCTTATTTGTTGCCTGTATATGAAATTCTTCAAAATGTACCTTTAATGTTAAATGTAATAATAAACTAACCTTTAATATTTACCTCTCCAGATAAATAACTTTTAGTTTTTCTTCATTCAAAGGAAATAAAGACACACAAAGCACAGTTTCACTTCACATTTTATTAGAATCTTTCCTATTACTTCTGCACAGATAAACATTTGCCATCATCAGTATGCAAGCCGTGTTGGGTTATTTCATTAAACTTGCCTCTCGTGACGTTTCTGTGTTAATGCAAGGCAGAAACTTCAAGAACAGAGGAGTACAAATGCCACTGACACACCGGGTCTAGTCTTGGAGCGGCCATAGGCGTCGCTGACAGGTGGAAAACAACAAACGGAAACGTTGAGACGAAAACGACAGTCGTCACATCAAAAAGGATGCGCTCGAGACGGTGTAGAAGATATAACCTCGGTACGCACTTCATCCCAAAAGATTAAAGGTGTAATTTGGATTATAAATCATTCTAATAATAACAACAATAATAAAAAACAGAAGCGAAAAGAAGCGCTGTCAAATTAATGCAAGCGTTCGCAAAATAACGCAAAGGGAATTAATGCAATTCATCACGCCTTTTCTGCCACACGTCTTGACTTTTCATGCATTTATTTATTTATTCTGCGTCTTAAACGATTCTTTGAACTCTTTGGCATGCTGAAGCAATCATTTCTAAAAAGATCTGATCCGCGCCTTTGTTTCTGAATGAACCGAGGGGGCCTTGAAGTGAACTCTCGATGCTAATTGGACGAGTAACCAGCGATACGTCACAAGATCAAACAAGATGGAGAAACGACAAAAAAGGAGAAAACAGATTCAAAGCGACACCCAGACCCTTTATTAGAACGTGACATGGCATTCGATAAGACTAGAAGTTACACTGAAGAAGAATGTCGATGTTCAGGACGTCTAGTATGTACACCTCATCCCAACGCCCCTCAGTAGTCTACGACCTCTATAGCACCTCGAGAAGGCGGATTGCGCACGTTTAACATCACCTATGACTATATGCTTAAATGTACGCCAAACTCCTCGATAAAAACGATCAATTCCACTTTTTTTTTTTTCGGTAAATCTCCCGACACTTTAAAGTTGCATCGAAATAATAAATCAATAAAAATAATAATCATAACAACAACAACAGTAAATATAATAAAAAACGGACAAGGTGAATAGTATTTCAATATCAACGTCTACCAAGTATGCTACAAAAAAACTCATTCATCTGGCGCTGAAAAACATTTTTATTGTCGATTATAGAAGTATACATGAAGACGCGCGAGATCTATCGTAATGCGTACGCTAACCCCAAAAAAAAAAAAACGTAGCTTCTGATGCTGCCATAATTGTGATTTCCTTTATACAAATATTAAATCTATATGTGACAAAAGACGTTTAAATACTTGTGAAATCCCAGCTAAAACTCTTCCTGTGGTCTCCCCCCCCATCCCCCATCCCTCCCCGAACACTTGAGAAATATCGGAAACTGTACAGATATAGACTGGCTGTTTGATCTGTGACCGGGTAGCGTGTTTTGAGTCGAGTTAGAAAAATATTTAGCACTCATTAGAGAAAAGAAAAAGTCCATGTTAAAGTAAACAGCACATACAGTAAGTGATCGTTCCGGTGGTCGGATCTTTTTCGTTTATTGAAAGAGGCGAAGCGAAGGATCGTGGAAGAGCACGGCATCCCCCAAGGCTCTGTACTGGGTCCGTTCCGGCTTCAGTCTATAGTGACACACATGCGTCCTCCACGCGCACCATCAATAGGTGGGAGGACTCCGATTAGCACAACAGCGAATAAATGAAACAAAGACATGCAAGAGAATGAATTGAAAGTCTGTAAGCTGCTTCAATACATAGGCTCAAGGCCAGGCTCGCCATCTTCTGCGGGAAAGTCCGACTTGAGGAGAGACTCCATGTAGGCGATGTAGCTGGAGCTGTGGGTGAAACTCTCGCTGGGTTCTGGGGGAGAAGAGATGGGAAGTGCAGCTGGTGGCAAGCAAGGGGCAGTGCTGGTGTTTGCGGTAATACTAGCAGGCAGGAAAGTGGAGACTAACTCAGGAGGTAGCGCCGTGGGTTCGATGGCTAACGTGGGTGGAGGGGTCGGCAGACGAGGGCGTTTTGCGGCCAGAGGTTCGTCTGATGGTTGAGCCTGAGGTTGCTGCTGGTTCACAGTTGCCTGTTGAAAAGTAAAAAAAAAATACACCATTATTCTAGAGTGACGTCAATCACAGCTCTCTCAAATGGACTGCATTGTTAGCTTAAAAACCTTCAGGTCTGACAAACACTCAAGTTGTAAAGTGTTAAACTTGCACTTAGACTTCACAATGATGAATTTCTGTGCGCAGAAAGCGAATAAAAGCTCTTACCAAACGAGACATGACCCTCTTGGGCAGCTCTTGGTCCAGAGAGTGAATCTCGCTGCGCTTCAGTAAGAGCTGCGTCTCGTCCTGAAACTCCACCTGCAAAGTAATAACAGTCCGTTTAGATGGCTTGGATGCTTCCTGGAAACACTTTCCATGATATGATCCAAGTTTACTTGGAACTAGCATCGCTTCCAAGCTTTTGTTATCGTCTGCATGACGACTATCTTACTAATACCCTTGGGAAGCTGTTTTCCTGCTATACAGGCACAGCTCTATCTACATAAATAGCAAACACAAAAACTGCAATGCATTTAACAAACACCAACAAGCTGCAAACTTTTTATCAGTTTGCAATCAACATCCAATTCTCAACAGCTTTGAGATATGTTTCAGGCTTTTAGACGTGCAGTTACTGATGGTCTGTTGTGGGTGGGAGAACATACTTTTTTTTAGCACTTGTTAAAGAAAAAAAATCAGATATACAACAAAGTTTAGTGCAGGGGTGGCCAAACTCGATCCTGGAGGGCCGGTGTCCTACATATTTTAGCTCCAACACCAATTAAGCGCACCTGAACCAGCTAATCAAGCTTTTTCTACACACAGTGGTCCCTCGTTAACCGCGAGAGTTACATTCTAAAAATGACCCGCAATAGGGGAAATCCGCAAAATAGTCAGATTTATTTTTACTTTATAATGATTATAGATGTTTTAAGGCTGTAAAACCCCTCACTACACATTTAATACACTTTTCTTAGACAGGTATTAACACTTTCATACTTTTCTCTCAAAGTTCAAACCCTCAAAGAAAAGAAGTCCAGTATTATAGAATGTAACCAAAGATCAAAACCTGTTTTCAGGTCCAAACATATGTTTGAGAAGATTCATTTATTCTGGCGCCCTACAACCCTGTAACGTCTACCTTCCTTTAGCATGTCTAGAAGTTCAACTTTTTGTGCGATGGTTGACATCTTCCTCTGCCTTTTGGGTGTTACTACCCAGGGCTTAATTGGTGCTGGCACAAGCCGGATCTGAAACATCTGAAATCTGATCCTGCACCTAATTTTACCAATCCCCCTACGCACCCCCGACCCGCTCTTCACTTTCTACTGCAACTCCTCAACTCTTTTCACTTTTGTCCACGACAACCCCTTCCCCCCAGCTCTTCACTTCACTGGTAACATGCCGGATCAGTTACCCCGATCTGTTCCGGGACCTCGCAATTTACAAATTAAGCACTGGTGCTACCGCAGGTGCCTTTGACAGTGCAGAACGTTTTGTCGACATTGTTTGTTGGGGAGAAGACTTGCAAACATACAGTACATAACATCAGAGTCACACGGCTAGCGATTGAAGATTTATGTAGATTTGGCAAGCTGCACGCATTCTGTCATGTATAGGAGACACGGCACGGAGGAGATTGATTGACAATGTTCTAAAGCCAATCAGGATTTAGATCACAATGCGCTAATCAGGAGGCAGGACACAATGCGCTGTGAAAAAAATCATGTCGAATTGCACTAAAAAAATCCGTGAAACTGAGACTGCAAAAGGTGAACCGTGTTATAGCAAGGGACCACTGTATATCAAAAACTTCCAGGCAGGTGTGTTGAAACAAGTTGGAGTTGAACTATACAGGACAGCTGCCCTCCAGGACAGAGTTTGGGCACCCCTGGTTTAGTGAAAAAGGCGAAGCAAGGGATTGTGGTGAGGTTTGGTAAAGTGCTGAATCCTTCAAGGCTCTGTACTGTGTCCTTTTCCGCTTTAGTCTACTGACGATCTGTTGTGGGTCAGAGAATGTCAATGTTTTTTTAATAATTGTAATGCTCTTCACACCAGAAGCAGCTTGTGCAAATAAATTGCGCTATCTGTGTGTAAATAGAGGCGTTAACATTTTGAGTTTATTCGCGTGTCAAATTCACTTCACAACAGATGGGGATTTGCGTCACAAGCAGGGCTTCTGTCTCCCCAGTGACTCTAGCTTCGTTGCTAAATGGCTAACATGGATTTTATTGAGAGAGTAGCTGTGCTTTATGTGCTTTAGGAAGGCTGAAAAACATTGTAGATTCGTTCGGCGCTGTGTCTGAGTTAGGGCTGTGTATTAGCAGGGGCCTGACGATACGATACATATCGCGATACATGGTCACGATACGATATATCACAATACAATAAATATTGTGATATATTGCAATAGTTTGTATTAGTATGTGTGTCACATTATATTGATAACTTAATAAAGTCGGCAGACAAATTAAAATTCCAATTCCAATTTATTTTCCATCCAATCCAATTCACTAAACTGCACAGTGTGATTGAACAGAGAACTATGTATATTGCAAAGCTTACAAATGGCCTTTATTTTTTGTCTAATTCAGTACTCCCTGGTATAGCATTTAGTGTTAGGCTATGTTGATGGATTTGGCATTGTACGATGTCTAATGTGAAACATGGCGATGGACCATGACATCGTCGTCATAGGGGGAGGTGAATTAATTATTTATGAATAATTAATAAATTCATAACTAATTAATTATTTGTAGCCTACCGTTTCAACTACCTGACCTGCATGGCCTTTGTTTTACTCATAACCAAATCATAAATAAATAAATAAAGATAAGTTATACACAAATTACCACCTGTCAATCACTTTTTTCCGCAGGACTCGATCTGGCATGACTAGGCGGAGTGATCTGTGCCGTTATGGCGTCCACACACTTGCTTGGTAAAAAAGCTGCACAACCAACAGGAACTAACCAACACTTTTACAAGCGTGAAAGCGAAAGACTGAAGCAGTGTACTGACGATGTGACGTGTGTGTGTGTGTCTGTGGCTGTTTGTGTGTGTGTGTGTGGTCACGTGATGTGCATTTTCAGCAGATAGAGGGCTGTTCAGAAATGCTTGGTAAAACGCCAGTTTGGATGTGGATCATTTTCGTTCTAAAATGCCATTTTAAAACTAAGCTGTATCAGTGTAAATGGAGCCTGAGTGTGTGTTTTTCAAGAGCGCGTTTGCAACAGGGGCGGTGCGGAGGATCAGTAATGCCGCCTCAGCAGCATCATGATGTCTATAGGCCATCGGCGATGGCATCGTCTATCGACCCAACCCTAATAGCGTTAAAACCAAAGTGCAGCCACACGTCAGCTCTAAAGCTGGAGCTGGAGGCACCTTTATATTTTCCGCCATGCTCACTCTAGCTTACTTCTGATCACGTACTACTTGCCGTTTTGTTGATCGCGAGTTAGCGACATCTACAGGAGTGAAGGAAGAGGTAATTGGGCACAACTTGAATCGATACTTGAGGTTGGACTATCGATACACTATCGTGAAAGAAATAATCACGATAGTTAGATGTATCAATAATATTGCACAGCCCTAGTCTGAGTCCACTAGATCTTTTCAGAGGTGCACCCAGCTCAGAGTTGTTCAACTCCTCCAGAAACTATAGCTGAATGATGGAAGCTTTTAGTGGTGCTTCCAACTGATCTCAGCCCAGATGATGAGCTGATGTCTGGTGTCGACAGACAAATTTTCCGTTGGGACACCAGCAACAGGCGCCATGTCACAATCACGCCCCTACTAGAATAAGTTCCTGATTGGTTAACTCGACACAAATGGCCGCTAAAGTTCAGATTTTCCAACTCGAGCGATAGAATGAAGCGATTCACGTTTCGCAGGAAGTCTATTTACATCGTTGCATTTACTTAACATGTAAATCACTCACGTTTGATACTTCATCTGCGTCTGATGTGAACGCACCAGAAAAAAAAGAGTTGGATTTAAAGTAAATGTGTACAGCAAATTTTATATTTTTATACCCCTCGAGGCTCTGTATTGAGTCTATTTCACCTTCAGTCTATAGCAGTGGTCTCAAACTCAACACTTGGAGGGCCGCAGCTCTGCACAGTTTAGCTCCAACCACCTCCAACTCACACCTGCTTAACAGTCTCTAGTAGTCTTGAACACCTTGATTAGTTGGATCAGCTGTGTTTGATTAGGGTTGGAGCAGAACTGTGCAGAGCTGCGGCCCTCCAGGAATCGAGTTTAAGACCTATGCTCTATAGCAGGGGTATTCAATTAGATTGTCATGGGGGCCAGTTCATGAAAAGCATCCCAAATGAGGGGCCGGAGAGATATGACTTGCGATATAAGTGATGACACAACAGCATAAGAACTCATATTTTGTAGTTTTGCTCGTAAAGACACCCACATTGTATTCCTCCACATTGTATTACGTCTAATGTAAATTTAAGCTTTATATTAGGCAAGTATTTAAATGAACGGTTGTTATCATCTGCATTCATACATAATCATTTGAATAATTTGTTATAATTCGTCTAATATATATTTTGTTTACACTGCACTGAAAGCCACGCACAACTTTCACCGCTACGGCGTGAGATGTTTTCTACTCTGTGCGTCTGGAAGGCGCAAGAGCATCGCTCCGCTTGAGCACGCATATTGCCATATATTCTAATATTGGAAATAACGAACTTGCGAGCGGAAAAGACGCGATATGTGAATGGCCTGCTGCTATAGTTAATCCAGTGTGCGTGCGTATTAGCCTTAGTGTAAAAGCTTGGAACTTTAAATTAGAGCATAACTTTGTTTAGTTGCAGCAGTTTTGTTCCATGCAACAGAAATGCGGCGTTGAGAAGCCTTTAAGCTCAAGTATCCAAATGTTTTCGGCTGCTCGCACCAGTCACTCACTTAATGTCAGGAGACTTACGCTCTGTGCAGCCTTCAACTGCAGCTTGTGCTGTATTGAACAGACGCACGTCACTTCATAACTATAGCGGACGTTTTTCGACTGAACTAAATTTATTTTTGATGTCTTGGTCACACTATTTGGAGGGCCGGAACAAATTGCCCCGCGGGCTGCCAATCGAATAGCCCTGCTCTATAGTATACCTCAAATATAATTCATAGGTGGGGGACTCAGCAACAGTTAATTTCTTTGGGCTGCTCAATAATAGAAATAAAATAATAATAATAAATAAAAATAATAATAAAATCACAATTATTTTGTAAACTTTTAATCATGATTAATTAAAAATATGAGTGTCCCATGTGGCCAAAACTATTTTTGATAGATTTATTTAAAATGTGTTAAATTGTTATTAAAAAGCAAGTAAAAAGTCCTTAAAATTATTTAAAATAATGCACAAAAACTACATTTATTTCCTTAAACTCAAAAAAATATAATGGAATAAAACTATACAAATGAAACTACCGTTATTCGTTATCTCAACTCTGTGTATGTTCAGCACTAGGAGATGAATTGAAAGTTCGTCGACAGCAAGAATAGATTATCTATTTCTTCTGTAATACAAAATGCAATCCTACTTCTCTGAGTACAGCAGCATTTATCCCAGAACACCCCTTAAGAAAATGCTCTTATTTTTAGAACAGAAGAGCAACCAGCCACCCGACATAACAAGCTGCAAAACTTTCAACAAGTCTGCAATCAACACCCGATTCCCAGATCAATTCCCAGCGGCTTCGAGACCTGTCAGACTCCCAGACATCCAGTTACTGATGGCCTGTGGTGGGTGGGAGAACATCTGACGCGTCTGGCGGAAAAAAAGTGACGTCATGCAAGTTGTTATGGAGTGCCGTGACTCACAAGGAACTGATAAATAATGGAGTCTTGTGGCGGAGGAGAGAATCAAGCGCTTCGTTACTGCTGACAGTGGAGTCTCTCAAGAGTTCAGCCGAGCAATGAAACAGCACACTGAGAGAATGTGTGTGTGTGTTGGGTTTTAATGAGAGCGAATCCGACGTAAAGCAAAACTAGTTCATCCAATGTGTCAAACAATGCATTAACACAGCTTGGTAAGACTTTTTTTGGGGGGGAGGAAAGCGAGTTTCTGAGTAATTTTCCATTTAAATGTGACCCAAATGTGCAGAAAAACATGGCCCTATCTTTGCACAACAACACAAATGCTCTTCCTGTGATGGAGCTAGCGCGTCTGCGTGACCTAGCAGATGAATGACGGTCTACTACTCTGACTGTCTGCGCTCCATCACACCTCATAAGCTTCATGTACAGACTCCATAAATCCCCAGTGCAGCACATCTCCCCTTGTTTCCTCGTTTTCCCATTAATCTCTCCTCCTTTCTGCTCGGCACGCCTAGGTATCCTCTAGGTATGAGAAAAGCTAACTTTGCACCAAATAGTGCTGCTTTCGCCAACTAAAATGATGACCAAGTGAAGTTTATTTATAAACTAATTTCGAGAGGATCACAAGCTTATGATTGCTTGCAGCCGGCCCCGCATTACTCAATTTATGATTGACCAATCAGACGATTCCTAAACCACTATAAATACCCTAGGTTCCATACCACAGCCATCTTCGTTTTAAAGAATCCCCCCTTCCACCCCTACTCTTTCTCCTTTCCCAGATGGGTGGTACGGTGGCCCATTGGTTAGCACTGTTGCCTCACAGCAAGAACGTCACTGGTTCTAGTCCTTACCAAGCAAGCCAACGTTTCTGTGTGGAGTTTACACGTTCTCCCCGTGTTCACGTGGGTTTCCCCCGGGTTCCTCCCACCATCCAAAATCATGCAACTTAAGTTAATTGACTAATCTAAATTGGCAGCATAGACATGCTCCTAGTAAGAAGTTATATCTTATAAGCAATCACTATCTATTCATTAGTTACTACAGCAGGGGAGTTCTCAAGATCTACCTGAGCTCAAACTCCCTTCTCGCCTTGCAAACGGGAGGGAGCCCCGGGCTCGAGGATCTTATGAGCTCAGGGCTCTCTCCCGGGACAGCATGCCAAACAAGCTTTTAAAATCATTCATCAGCTAAGTGTGAACTCTTGAAATGTCAACAAACCTGGTGAAAATGATATGAAAACATGCTGGTCATGTGACGATGACTGTAATTAAATTTATAATGCTATATTGACTAAATGTGATTTACAAAATAAAAGCTAAGAAAAAAAATGTCAACATAACGAAACGTTATAATGTTATTCGATTTGTTTAGTTGCGTAGTCAATGTCACTTTCTCAAGCCACACTTGTGGCATTATTTAGATGACAACAAACAAAGATAAGTCTGAAAGTAGAGTAGGAAAGTAACGAATTACATATATTTGCATTACTGTAATTGGGTAGTTCTTGTGAATTTTTTACTTGAGTAGTGTTTAAAATCTGTACTTTTACTTTTACTTATGTTTTGCCTCAAGTATGGCAACTATATACAATGCACAAGGTTATTTTTAGATTTAAAGATACCGTGAAGTGCTTTGAAATAAGCATTTTTTGTTCGATGTTTGACGAAATCTCAACCAAAACAGTGTAGCTCCTCCCCTTTTTGAAAAACAGCCAATAGCATTTTGTTTTATCACTGCTCTGCCAGTGAGAGTGGTTAAGCTCAAGCACACTAAATGAGAAGCAAATGAGAAGTGTCCTGAAAGGGGTGGGGCATTTCAGATACTAGAGAGCATCTGATTGGTCATGATCTAACGAGAAGTATGAGTGTCATGAATAAAGCCATTGGTCCATTTAGGCCATGGGTGTCCAAACTCAGTCCTGGAGGGCCGGTGTCCTGGTTAGTTTGGCTCCAACATGCTTCAACACACCTGCCAAGAAGTTTCTAGTATATCTAGTAGGAGCTTGATTAGCTGGTTTAGGCGTGTTTGATTAGAGTAGGAGCTAAACTCTCCAGGACACCGGCCCTCCAGGACTGACTTTGGACACCCCTGATTTAGGCGGAAGTGACAAACTTACATGTTTATATCAGTTTTATATCTTCTAAATGTGAATTTTCTCACTGTTTTGGCGCACACTAGCTTATAGATATCTTAAAAACTAACAATACTGATACTAACATCTAAAAAGCTTTTAACTTCATGGGACCTTTAAAGATTTTAATACTGAATTCAGTTTGAATCCATGCCATATTCAATGGCATTGATGTCTAAATGATTAAACAGGTTAATCTGCAAAATGTCTTAAATAATTATATGATATTTATTTGGTTTTGTTATTGGTCTTTCATTTTTAATGTTGTTCTTCAAATAAAAACAACAACTAATTGGAGACTTAAATCCCCTTGTCCTTTCTGAACTAACGTTACACTAAAATCCTCCATCCCAGCTAAAGAAATAGTTACTCAACACAATTTTACTCTTTGAGTGCATTTTAATGAGCTGATTTTTACTTTTACTTGAGTCGATTTATAGACATGTAACTGTACTTTTACTTAAGTAACATTTTATTGAAGTAACAGTACTTGAGTAGAATATTTTTGTACTTGTTTCACCTCTCAATGGGTTTTACTTCTCACTAAAACTCTCACTGCTAATAGAAAAACTACTTTAAAATTAAACTTTATAAAGCTATTTCGTCTATACTACTAGGTACTTATACTACATTGACTGAGGTAAATAGAATTGCATTGCTAAAAGAGACTAAAAAACATTATTACTGACTGAAACTCAACTAAATGTGATCAGTTGTTGTCAACAAAAATTGATAATTCGGACTAGAATAAGACTGAAATGCTCAGACTTAGTTAACTAAAACTTGACTAGACTAAAAGAAGAGTAAAACTAATAAAAACTAAAACGAAAGCTTCTCACAAAGACTAGACTAAAACCAAATACAACATTAGCACCAAATGTGAAACTCAGAAAAGGTAAAAAAAAAAAAAAAAAAAAAACATTAGAAAAATCAACCTCAAAGATTCAGGTCAGTAATCTAAAATGCCAAAAGTCACCTATTCGAAAGTCAAACTATGGCCGTTTAATGCCAGTTTCATGCGAGAATTAGATGCTTTGTTTCCAGTGAAGACTTAGAGAAACTTGTTCATGCTTTTATCAGCAGCAGGGTAGATTACTGTAACGGCCTCCTCACTGGCCTTCCAAAAAAGACAGTCAGACAGTTGCCGTTCATCCAGAACGCTGCAGCCAGGATTCTGACCAGAACCAGGAAATCAGAGCACATCACACCTGTCCTCAGGTCCATACACTGGCTCTCAGTTACATTCAGAATACATTTTAAAGTATTACTACTTGTCTATAAATCACTTAATGGCCTAGGAGCTCAATACATTACAGATATGCTGACTGAATACAAACCTAACAGATCATAAAATAAGTAAATTAGAAATTCCAACAGTTCAGTCAAAGCAGGGTGAATCCGTCTTCAGCTATTAACAGCGCCCCTCGCTGCTGGATTCAGCTTTCAGAAATGATCAGATGTGCTCCAACATTAGGTACATTCACATCAAGACCGAAAACACATCTGTTTAGCTGTGCCTTTACTGAATGAGCACTGTGCTACGTCCGACAGATCGCACTATTAAGTCTTTCTTTGTTGCGTTTTCTTGTTTCTTTTATTCCTGTTTATGTAAAGCACTTTGAGTTATGGAGTCAATCTAGGGCCACATATGCTTGCAACATAAAATGTTTTGCAAACAAAAAATAAAGTATTGAGCAAAAACAATTGTTATGTATTGCAAATCTCAAAAAAAATTAATAAAATAAATAAAAATAAATAAATAAATCGCTATGGGAAAGTTGAGTTTTGAAAAATAAAAAAGAAATTTTGCAAACAAAAATAAAAAAAAAACTGCTAATAAAAATGAAGTAGTGCAAAAAAAAACATTTTGCCATTTAAAAAAAATACATATATTTGCTAAATATTTTTTAAATATTTTTTCCCTCATGTCAATTGCAACGCTCATTTTGATTTGCTTTTCAGTCAACCTTGAGTTTGCGATGCTGTTTTCTTTTTGCACTTCACATTTCTGCATGTTTCACTTTCTGGCCCTGATTTGACATGGGGGCAGAGTCACAGCAACTGGGGCGTGTACAGCATGCACAGACATGCCTCCTATGAAGCAACATCATCAGCTGGAGACAACGTGACACAAAGGAAATCAGTCATGAATCGCTGTCATAAATCTAATCGAGATTAAGTAAAATACCTGAATCCTTTGTTCATTGGATCGTTTAAATCGTGACAATAAAACTTGCAAATCAAAATGAGCGTTGCAATTGACTTGAGAGGGTTTGTAAAGGCAATACTGAAAAAAATATTTAGCAAATATATATTTTTGTTTATTGCAAATACACAATTTTTTTGCGCTACTTGATTTTTTATTTCTTTATTTCTGTTTGTAAAATTCCGTTTTATTTCTCAAAACTCAATTTTTCCTTTGTGCATTTTTTGAGATTTGCACTATTTTACAATTTTTTGCTCAATACTTTATTTTTTGTTTGTAAAACTTTCTTTTATGTTATATGGACCTAGATTGACTCCATATTGAATTACCATTGTGTATGAAATGTGCTATTTAAATAAACTTGCCTTGTCTTAATGTAAAGTTCATAAATACAACTGTAATTTGAAAATGACGCAGTTACCTGGTAGTATCGGTGGACGTGTTCCTTGACGTAAGATGCGTTGAGAACCCGTCCATCGACAGTTTTGACCACCACGAGTTCGCCCAGTTCTGGAGGGCCGTTCCGCAGGCAGTCATGACTCTGAGAAAAAGAAATCAAGAGGCAACGAATCAAATTGATGCACCATAACAACTGATTTCAACCAATCAGTGTTTAGAACTAGAACAATGCGATTTAAAAGACAAAATCACTGAACATGTTCACAACAACATCACATATTTACTATATAACTGCAGGTTAACTATTCTTTTATATACACAACTTAAGCTATTAGTTACTAGTTAAATAAAGTTATTAGTAACTTATGATAACGAATAACCTTAACTTCTCTGATTTTGACTGTATTACAATAATGCGCGTGTTTTATAAAGCTGCTTTAAAACAATAGTTATTGTGAAAAGCACTAAACAAATAAACTTGAATTGAATTGGGAACAATAAGTCCTAAGAGATAGTATGTTAATATTTTTTATATCAAGGTTAGAGAGGTTTAAGCAACTAAAATTTGATTGGATGTTCCCAAAATTTGGACAACTGACAACCATAACTGTATCATAAGCAGATATATTTTGGCTCACCAGCAGGTTTTCTGGAAAGATGTTGTCACAGTAGGATCCGTCGTCAAAGTTGACCTCGTAGTAGGTTTGTGTGCCGGTGCCTGTGATGACGCAGCGATAAAACCAGCCATTGCTGTTCCTGCCGATGACCTCCTGACCCAGAGAAAGGTCTCGAGAGCCATTTTTAACCTGCGGAGGAGAAAAAAAAAAAAACGTTTGAGGAACGAATCATGAACCGGAAGCTGCAACCATTTTTTTTCGTACTGTTACGCAGTTCAGAAAGAAACAGAATATTAAGGTAGAAAATAGTGGGCGTGGCTTGATTTTTTTTACGTCTGCGAGCTGATTGGATGTAGTTAAGTAGGCATTTCATTCAGAAAGATCTGGAAAAGGGTGTGGGGAGAGTTATTTCAACCTAACAGACTCCTCCTCCACCTCACCATTTCTGTTTGTTGTCAAAACCGACAGCTGGAAGGGCGTGGTTAAGTATGTTAGCCACGCCCATTGCCTCAAACAGATGTAATCTGAGAATTTAACTGAAAACAAACAGGAAGTGCATTTTCAGATTTCAATAAAAGATTACAAGAGCAAACAATTATTTTTTTTCTTAGTGACACGCACAGATTAATTGTTCAGCACAAAACTAGCAAAGTGAGCTAACAAAATCAATATGGTTAGTTTTGATTTGATTTTATTTGAAAAGCTACGCACCTTCTGATTGGTCAGTTTGTGTTTGTGGCAGGTGACGGACACCACATACGGCCAATCAGCAGGCTTCATGGTGACTCCGGCGAGGAGGGCGCAGGTCACATGGAAAGACGTAGAGCAGTTGTCCAGTGAGCACTGGATACATGCGCCAAAAATCTGCTTAGTTGTCTTGTGGCAGTACACGCATTTCTGAAAAAGATAAACATAAGCAACTTTTAGTTATTCAGGACATTCATTGACAACATGTGATTCTATGCATCTGGAAAAAGGACTTTTTATTTGTTACTAAAACAAAATTGAGCAGGTCACTTGTAACTAGCTATTAGGCTAATGATGAAGAGCTTAAAAAACTAAATAAGTATAATAAATATGCATTTAAATATAAATACAAAAAATATACATTTATAATAAACAATTATATATGTGCAAAAACATGAAACAAAAGAAAAAAGTTGACAAATTAAATAAACCAATAAATAAATGAAAATACAACAAATGAACTAAAACAGAGAAGGAACATAGAAACAGAAAACAAAGATTATGAATGAAAAAAGTTCAATAAGTAAAGAACAAACTAAGAAAAACTAATTAGAAAAATGACAAATAATACGAGAACAAACAATTATCAAATTAATTAAATTACCAATATATGGATGAAAAATGAAACAATTGAGTGAAGAACAAAAGCACAACAATGAAAACAGAAGGAGAAAATAAAAAGCCAAGAGAATAATATCAAAGGAAAAAAAGTGAATGAATAAGTGCTTTTTGCTAAGTCAATGCTAAAAAAAGATTTTGGCTAACAGTACTTATTTTTTATTATTTTAATGCGTCAGAAAAGTCATTTCAAGAGAGCGACAGCTAACAAATTATAATAATGATAACATTTATTAATATAGCAACAATAATAAAACCAGAAATGTAAAAAAAAAATGGATTTTTGATTTTTACATAAACTTAAATGCAGAAATTAAAGCTCGATTTTGCAACACATGAAGCCAATCAATCACGAACAGGTATTGAAAATAAAAGTGGTCCATATTATAAACCACTGCACCATTTTTCCCACCAATCACCTCTATCTTTTTGTCAGAAACGTCACTTACTAGTGACTAGCTTACTAGTTGAATATTAACACTTATTAATAAAGTGAAGAACAATAATACGTTAAAAAAAATGGATTTATGATTCTTGCACTGACAAACAAGCAAAAATTAAATCTCGATTTTGTAACACGTAAAGCCAATCAATGACCAACGGGTGTTAAAAATAAAAGTGGTCCATATTATAAACTACTGCACCATTTTTCCTTCCAATCCCATCATGGATTTCTGATTTTTGCATTGACTTGAATGCAAAAATCAAAGCTTAATTTTGTAGTCAATTAATAATAAAACCAGAAATGTAAAAAAAAAATGGATCTTTGATTTTTACATAGACTTAAATGCAGAAATTAAAGCTCGATTTTGCAACACATGAAGCCAATCAATCACAAACAGGTATTGAAAATAAAAGCTGTCAATATTTTAAACCACTGACCCATTTTCCCAACTAATCCCCTCTTTCTTTTTGCCAAAAAGGTCACTTCAAGAGAGTAGAAGCTTACCAATTACATAAAAAATAACATTTATTAATAAATCAAACAACAATACAACACCAGAAACGTAAAAAAATATGGATTTCAGATCTTTCCATTGACTTAAATACAAAAATCAAAGCTTGATTTTGTAACGCATGAAGCCAATCAATCATGACTGTGTATTAAAAATAAAACCAGTCGATATTATAAACCACTGCACCATTTTTACTGCCAATTCCCTCTTTTTCTTAATCAAAAAGGTCACTTCAAGAAATCAGAAGCTAACAATTTCAATAGCAACACTTATTAGTAAAGCGAACAACAATAAAACACCAGAAAAGAGTTGATTTCGGATTTTTGCATTGGCTAAAATAGAAATGAAAGCTTGATTTAGTAACACATGAAGCTAATCAATCATGAATGGCTATTGAAAATAAAAGCTGTCCATATTTTAAACCACTGCACCATTTTCCCCGCCAACCCCCTCTTTCTCTTTGTGTCTGTTCTTCTCCTTCATTTCTGTACGCAGCGCCTTCAAACATGAACACACACGCAGGGATATCGACAGGAATAAAAAATTCTTTATTAAATTGTCAATACTTCATCTCAGCGCCCTGTGGCCGAGCGGCTGTAATGTACGGCGGCCTTTAGATGCGGCGCCCGATCGGAAATATTTCATGGGCAGCTGAAAGCCTCTGATTTATCATTCCTCTGGGATTGATCACAGGACAGACCACGGACAAAAAAAAAAAAAAAAAAAGCGGGAGATTTACGAGCATCGGCCTCTCAGTTATTTATTCATTCATCAAGAGCTGGCATTCCTGTTGTGTTGGGCCAACGAGAGGATAGAGAGACTTGCTTTTAATCTATAAAACGATGGTGAAGCGGTGCAAATGTAGAGAACGAATGTTTGTATGAAAATTCACAAAGATAAAGATGAGAAAACTACTGGTATTGATTTTTGCACCAAACTGCTGCATAATGGCAACTGGAAGCTAAGTTTAGGAGCATAAACAAAAATAAGTAAAGAAATCAATTAAAGAATTGAGGAAAACTAAGCAATTAATGAGAAACAAATATATAAAAAAACTAATACTAAAGTCGGAGCTAAATGAAGGGGGGGAATGGATTGATGAACCACAAGAAAACAAATAGCAAAATAAACATAGAATAAAATCAAACGAAACAAAAGGGATGGAGAGAACAAAACCAGGGTATATGCAGGGATCCTAAAGGTAATTTCAATACCTTTTAAAGACCTTCTCAGAACTCAGACCTCGTCGCCATTTCAAGTTCTAATGAGTATCAAACCTTTAACTTAATAAACAGTTGTAGTTAAATAAATCAATGGAGCACAACCATGCAACAGAACTCCGGTAAGCTCGGAAGAAACAAAGGCTATTTCTGCAACAGGCCTCAGTTATTGTTTAAACTCATCTTTCTCCAACCAGGAGCACGTAAATGTACATTTTACCATTTTGCTGTCTGTTTCGCTCTATGGGTTTGTTACACGTGGAGAGCGTCACATCAGCTTCCCGTGTTTGTTGCAAATTACTTGACATTACCTGGACAGAAGAGCTTGGCCAATCGTGTGGCTCGAGCAAGGCATTGTTAATATTAAGAGACATATAAATATATTTATGGTTCTTTGGAGTCAAACACTTTGGACAGTGCTTGAACAAAAATTAAGACCTCGTAAACCTCGTTTTAATACTTTTTAAGACCCCGCGGACACCTGAAAACACATGTAAACTAAATAAATGTGCAAGAAAAATTTGAAAAAGAATAAAAAAGAGGAGCTAAATAAACAGAACAAACTAATGAAAAGGTAAAATATGACAAATTGACTAAAACAAACAAGAGAAAGCATAAAAAAAGATTTATAAGAAGAAAAATACGTAAACATAATCAATGATAAATGTTCAATAGCTAAAGAAATAGGAGAAAAACAAATAAAGGTAAATTAGAAAATGACAAAAAAATATATAAAAGTAAATATAAAACGAAAAACAATAAAATTTATTAAAGAAACAAATAATAGAAAGATGGAAAGAAAAAGAAAAAAAAAATCGGGAAACAAATGAATGAAGAACAAAAGCACAACAACGAAAAAAAGTAGACAATAAAAAGCGAAGTGAATAACAATCAAGCGGAAAAAGGTAAATGCCTTTATATATATATAAATATGCCTTTATATATATATAAAAAGCAAACAAGAGGAGAGACACTTCCTTTAAATCTATACAGCATTTTCACTTTGAAACGGTGCACCAAACTGTAAAAGAACAAGCGGAAACAATACAATAAATAAATGCAAAAACTAATAACTAACTAAAAAACACAAATAAAAGAATAAACAGAAAAAAACAATACAATAAATAACTGCAAAAACTAAAAAAAACACAAATAAAAGAATGAACAGAAAAAAAACAATACAAAAAAAATTATGAAAATTATTTATTTTAAATATTAATTATTATTTTAAAATATTATTTAAAATATTTTCCAATACAAAAATAATAAAAATTAACAAACTAAAAAGCACAAATGATAGAATGAACAGAAACAAATAAATACAAAAAATGTATAAAGAATAAAATCAAACAAAAAATTAGATAGAGAGAACAAAACAGATGTGTGAAAAACATTGTAGAACAAACCAAGAGTCAAAGAGCAAAAAATAAATAAATGAACCAAACAACTGAAGGAAAATAAACAAAAAAACAGAAAACAAATTAATAAAAATCAGAACGAATGAAAAAACAAACAAACAGAAAGAAAAACAATACAATGAATAAATGTAAAAACAAACTACTAACTAAAAAACTATACTAACAAACACAAATAAAAGAAAAAACTGATACAAATAATTAAAATAAAAAAGAAAGAAAAAAACAAAGGAAACCAAAACAGATGTGTGGAAAACATTGTAAAACAAACTAAGTCAAAGAGAAAAAGATAAACAAATCAAATAACCAAACAACTGAAAAAAAACACTAAACAGAAAACTAATTAAGTGAAACAAAATAAAACAAACAAAAAAAGAGAAAACATCAGAACAAATGAAAGAAACAAAAAAACAAGAAAAATAATATAAATGAATAAACGTAAAACTAATAAATTTAGTAAAACAAGGAAAAGAAAAGCCAAACAATGAGTTTAAAAAACAGAAAGCAGCAAAATAATAACAAATAATTAAAGAAAAAAAACAATAAGAGCTAAAAAATAAATAAACAATTGAGTGAAAACACTAGCAACGGCATTTAATCAAACAAATGTAGAAGACTACAAACAAACAACAAAACTAAAGACAAGAGAAAAAAGTAATGTGTAATGAAAGAGAAAAAAACAAAACAAAGATGAAATGCAACAAATGACAAGTAGAAAATAATTCAAAGGAACAAAATAACGAAGACAAAAGACAAAAAAACTGGAAAAAAAAGTATAAATCACAAACAAACAACCACAATAAAGCACATAAACGAAAGCAAAACTAAACAGCAAATCCAACCAAATAAAAACAAAAATTTAAATAATGAACAAAACAACTATGATAGGATAAATAAGAGTGTGTGTGTTTTTCATTTGTTCCTCTGTATTTGTGTCTTCAGACGAGCAGTGAAAGTGTAGGACAAAACCTGCCTATATCATCAATGTAGTTCATTTAGCACAGCGAGGAAAGACACCTGATCACTCAGCCGTTCCACATCATTAATAATGTACGAGAATAATTCCCTCGCAGAGACACACTGAGACTATTCACAACTCAAGATCACAACCAACAGAAGTACATACAGAAGTAAAATAAAATTTAAAAATAATAAAATAATGAGACGAGATAAAGTAAACAACATCAATAGAGAGAAAAATAAAGAAATAAATCGCACAAAGAAATAAAAAAACAAATAAATGAGCAAAAAATTATAATAAAGTAACAAAAAGAACTGAAGAAATGATGTAGGACATCAAAAGCAACAAAAAATGTATAACAAAAAATAAATAAATGAGCAAAATAAGCAAAAAGTGCACATTAACAAAAACAAACAGAAAGATTGTGAAGAATAATGAACTAAATAAAAACAGCATAAAAACAAACAAATAAAAAATAAAAAAACAGCAAAAAAGGGTTAATGTGTATCAGAAAAAGCATTAAAATGTTTAATTCACACACAATTATACAGATAAACAAAAACAAACCATTAAACAACAAAAAACAATTAGCAGTAATTAAAAATTATGATAGAAACATGCAAAAAAAAACTAAATATATTATAAAAAAAACAAGCAATTAAACAACGAAACAACTAAACACTCAAAATAGCAACTTAACGAAAATCAATATAGTTTAATTTTACTGTATGTGGTTTCACTCATGCTGCATTGCATCCACACAAGCTACATTTCCCGATCGCGGATCAATAGTGTTTTAAATGTGTAACACCTGGTTTTATTAGATTTTTAGTTATTTGCTGTTATGTACTGTAATGTAGTCCTGTTTGATACAGCATATTATTTACAGTGAATAATTGAAATGAAGTTATGCCTCATATGTTTCATTGGCAGTTTTATTGATCACTAAGATATGATTAACGTGGATTTAAGCTGCTTCGATTTAAAAATGAAAATTGCAGAAATACCTTGATGTATTTTTTTTTATTGCAAATGCCACAAAAATCACCCTACACAACTAACTCAAATTTAGATTTTGTAGCAACAGTAAACTATTTTTTGTGGTGGCTGTACATTAAAATTAAATTAATATAATCTTAATTCAACTGATGAAAGATTTTGAGATTCTAACAGTGAACAGAGCTACTGTAAGGTCACACCTGCTTGGTATAAATGCTTGAAAATGATTTGGTTGAAAATATCCATTAGAAATATGTAGTTAGTTACTTTACTTTTATAAAGTAATCGAAAAGTAGTGTAACTTATTACATTTTAAATAGAGTAATTTGTAATCTGTAATCTTTTACATTTCCAAAGTAACCTTCCCAACACTGCTCATGCATAAAACAATAGAATAGCGACAAGGCTGATATGTATCAGAAAAGCATTAAAAAAATGTTCAATGTATGCACAATTATACAGATTAACAAAAACAAACAATTAAATGAAAATATAAATATATATTAACAGCAAACAAAGATGACTGTATTCTCAGTAGTGATTATTAACCCACACTGACCTGAGCTAAACTGAACTGAACTTAATCTCTGAAAACTGAACTGACACTGTTTCAATTCACTATAATCTATGTGAAGCTGCTTTGACACAATCTACATTGTATAAGCGCTATACAAATAAAGATTAATTGAATTGGTAGAGACATGCCAAAAACTAATGAACATCTATAAAAAAGCACAAGCAACTAAACAACGAAACAAACAAACACTCAAACTAGAAACTAAACGAAAACAATTTAGTTAATTTTCGTTGTATGAGTTTTCACTAGAAACAAAAGAATAACGTCAAAAAAAATATGCACACAATTATACAGATAAACAAAAGCAAACCATTTAAGAGCAAAAGTAATTAGCTGTTAACAAAGAAGATTGTAGAAACATGCTAAAACAAACAAAATCTAATAAAAACGCAAGCAAATAAACAATCAAACGCTCAAACTAACCACTGAACCAAAACAATTTAGTTTAATTTCACTGTATACATTTTAATTTATGCATAAAACAAAAGAATAATGGCAAAAAGGCTGATATGTATCAGAAAAATAAGTTCAATGTATGCACAATTATACAGACAAACAAACCATTAAATGAAAAAAATATATTAACAGCAAACAAAGATGATGGTAGAGACATGCCAAAAACAAAGGAAAATCTATTAAAAAAAACAAACAAACAACGAAACAAACAAACATTCAAACTAGCAATTAAAATAAAAACTATGTATGCACAATTATACAGATAAACAAAAATAAACCATTAAAAACAAAAACGATTAGCCACGAACAAAGAAGATGGTAGAAACATGACAAAAACAAATAAAATATAATAAAAAACACAAGCAAATAAACAACAAAACAAAAGGTCAAGCTAGCAACTAAAAAAAAACAATGTATGCACAATTATACAGATAAACAAAAACAAACCATTAAACGACAAAAATGATTAGTCTCGAACAAAGAAGATGGTAGAAACATGACTAAAACAAATAAAATAGAGTAAAAAACAAAAGCAAATAAACAACAAACCAAACAAACGCTCAAACTAGCAACTGAACGAAAACAATTTTGTTTAATTTCATTGTATGCATTTTCACTCCTGCATACAATGAAAGAATAACGGCAACATATTTATATGCTGAAAAAAAATTGCTGATATTATCAGAAAAAAACATTTTTAGTGTATGCACAATCATACAGATAACAAAACAAACCATTAAACAGCAAAAATTTGCAGTGAACAATGAAGATGGTAGAAACATGACAAAAACAAGCAAAAATCAAATTTAAAAACATAAGCAAACAAACAATGAAACAAAAATTCAATTCAAAGTTCAATTTTGCTTTATGCAAATTATGGTGAAAAGGCTGATATGTATCAGAAAAGGCATAAAAAAAAGATTTGTGTATGCGCAATTATGCAGATTAAAAAAAACAAACCCTCAAACAAACAAACAAATTGTGAACAAAGATGATGGTTAGAACATGGCAAAAACAAATAATAAATATTTAAAAATGCAAGAAAATAAACAACGAAACAAAATGCGCAAACTAGCAACTAAACGAAAATAATTTTGTTCATTTTTGTTGTATGCGTTTTTACTCACACATACAACGAAACGATAATGGCAAAAAAGGCTAAAATGTATTAAAAAAAGTAAAATGTGCACGTAATTATACAGATAAACAAAAACAAACCATAAAAGGACAAAAGAATAGCAGCTATCAAAGAAGACGGTAGAAACATGCAAAAACAAACAAAATCTAATAAAAAAACACAAGCAAATACACTACGAAACAATCAAACGCTGAAATTAACGACTGAACGAAAACAATTTAGTTTAGTCTCGGTGTATAAGTTTTTACTCATGCATAAAACAAAAGAATAACAACAAAAAAGGCTAATATGTATTAAAAAAGCATTAAAAATTTTTCAATGTATGCACAACTATACAGATAAACAAAAACAAACCATTAAACAAAAAACTATTAACAGTGAACAACGATGGTAGAACCATGACAAAAACAAACAAAAACTAATTTAAAAAAAACAGGCAAATAAACAACAAAACAAACAAACGCTAAAACTAGCGACTGAAGGATTTAGTTTAATTTCATTTTGTGACTTTTCGCTCACACACAATGAAAGAATAACAGCCAAAAAAGGCTGATATTTATTAGAAAAAGCATAAAAAATGTTCAATGTACGCACAATTATACAGATAAACAAAAGCAAACAATTAAACGAAAAAACATTTAGCAGCTAACAAAGAAGATGGTAAAAACAAGCTAAAAACAAACAAAAATCTAATTAAAAAACACAACAAACAAATAACATAACAAAAAACATCAAACTTGCGACTGAACGAAAACAGTTTAGTTCAATTTTGTAGTATGTGTTTTCACTCACCAGACTCTTCCTGGTTTCAGGGACCGCAGTCACGTCCACAGGCTCACGCTCAATAGCATTAACGAAACGAACCTCGGCTACAGCGACAGCACAGATTACATGAACCCATCTACGAAAAACACACCAAACATACAATTTACAAATAAAGTCTATTTCGCAAATTAGCCTTATTTTAAATATACAATATGAGAGAAATAATGAAATCGGACCTCTCATCCGTGGTTTTCTTCAAAGCTCCTCCTCTTAAACTGCACAAACAGCAGGCCTGCAAATATCAAAACAATAAATATTCATTAACAATTACAGATAACTACATGTAGTTAAAGATAACTACAGGTAACTAGGCAACATCATTATTAACAATAACCAATACTATATTACTGATAACTACCAATAATTAACGATAACTACAGATAATTCCGAATGATGGCTACAATAATTAACAATAACTACTGATCCAAGAGATAATGATTAGTTAACTAAAAATAATTAATGATAACTACCAAAAATTAACAATAAGCACCAACACTATAGGCAATTACTAATAACTACCAATAATTAACGATAACTACAGATATTTCCTGATAATTCCTGATAACTACAGAAAATTGCAAAAACAAAGTAATTATAATAACTATGATAATTAACAAAAACTAATGTTCCTACAGATAATGATTAGTTAATTTCTAATAATGATAAATACCGATAATTAACAATAAGTACCAATACTAAAGATAATTGCTGATAACTACCGATAATTAACGATAGCTACCGATAATGGCCAATAACTATGATAATTACAATAACTACTGATCCAACAGATTAGTTAACTACCAATAATTAATGATAACTACCGATAATTAACAGTACTAACACTACAGGTAATAACTGATAACTATGATAATTAACAATAACTACCGATCCTACATATAATGATTAGTTAACTTCCAATAAATTAACACTATCAACGCAATAAATAATTACTAATAACTACCGATAATTAACGGTAACTACAGATATTTCCTGATAATTCTTGATAACTACAGATAATTGCAATAAAGTAATTATGATAACTATGATCATTAACATTAACTACCATTCCTACTGCTAATGATTAGTTCATTTCTAATAATTAACGATAACTACCGACAATAACTACAAGTACCAATACTATAGATAACTGCTGATAACTACCGATAAATAACGATAACTATACATAATGGCTGATGACTATGATAGTTAACAATAACTACTGATCCAATAATGATTAGTTAACTACTAATAATTAATGACAACTACCGATAATTAACAGTAAGTACCAACACTACAGGCAATTACTGATAATTAATGATAACTATAGATAATGTCTGATAACTACGATAATTAGCAATAACTACCGATCCTACATATAATGATTAGTTAACTTCCAATAAATTAACAATAACTACCAACACAATAGATAATTACTAATAACTACTGATAATTGACGATAACTACAGATATTTCCTGATCATTCCTGATAACTACGGATAATTGCAATAACAAAATTATGATAACTATGATCATTAACATTAACTACCTTTAACATTACTTCCTACAGATAATGATTAGTTCATTTCTAATAATTAACGATAACTACCGATAATTAACTGTACGTACCAATACTATAGAAAACTGCTGATAACTACAGATGATTAACGATAACTATAGACAATGGCTGACAACTACGATAATTAATAATAACTACTGATCCAACAGATAATGATTAGTTAACTACCAATAATTAATGATAACTACCGATAATTAACAGTAAGTACCAACACTATTGGCAATTACTGTAAACTAACGATAATTAACGATAACTATAGATAATAGCTGATGAATATGATCATCAACAATAACTACCGTTCCTACAGATAATAATTAGTTAATTTCTAATAATTAACGATAACTACAGATATTTAGCAATAAGTACCAATACCATAGTCAATTACTGACGATGTATACTGATAATTAACAATGACCATAAATTAGTCACATTTGCGTAAAAAGTGTTTCAATACTTACGGCTGTCCAAGCCACCGTAGTACACCGAGAACACATCCAGCCCTCCTGTTTCGTCTGGGGGTTGACGCCATAACAACCTGATGGGGAAAAGTTAGCTTTTAATTATAAAATTATAATAGACAAATGTGAGGTTGATGAACTAGGAAAGCTCGTAGTGGGTTCTCGATGTGTGGTAAAGCGAGAAAAACCTTGAAAAAAAATGATGGCACTACTCGCTGATGTAACCATGCAAAGTGATGGTTTATTTACAGTGTATGAGAGTGAAAACCAAAATAACCCAAAAACCAGCAAAGTAACAAAATAACCCAAAATAAAAGAACAAGTAAGCAGTAAAAAAACAACGATATATGTCCAACCACACTATTAGGCACAGACAGGTCCCAAATTGTTTACGGCACCACAGTAGCTTGCTCGCTCGTCAGGTTAACTGACCCCGAATTTGAGTATGGGGCTTCCTTTTAAAGTTAAAGCCCCGCCCCTCTGACATAAACCAACATACACTTAATAAAAGTCAACTATAAACATTTGTAGAGTTGTATTCAATAAGGTAAATCTAACTAAATATTCACTTGTGATTGTAAAGATATTCTGCAGCGCAAGTAAAAAAATTTGCAGTCATGAAAAAATAATTGTCAACATCGAATAATCATGAAACGTAAATAACATTTATAGTTCTGATGGAGAAAAAACATTTGAAAAACAACAAAAATTGATAGGGGGAAACATTTATGGTAACCACGGCTCAATAATAATAAAATATTGATGATCTAGATTAATAAAAAATCTATTATTTATATAGCAGACGATCTGCTGTAGTTAAAAATCGAGCATCAGAATAAGGAAGAAAGGTGATTTAAGTGACTTTAAAGGTGGCATGGTGGTTGGTGCCAGACGGGCTGGTCTGAGTATTTCAGAAACTGCTGATCTCCTGGGATTTTCATGCACAACCATCTCTAGGGTTTACAGAGAATGGTCCGAAAAATAGAAAATATCCAGTGAGCGGCAGTTATGAGGGCACAAATGCCTTGTTGATGCCGAAGGTCAGAGGAGAATGGCCAGCTGATAGAAAAGCAACAGTAACTCAAATAACCACTGGTTACAACCGAGGTCTGCAGAAGAGCATCTCTGAACGCATAACACGTCCAACCTTGAGGCAGATGGGCTACAGCAGCTGAAGACCACACCTGGTGCCATTCCTGTCAGACTGACAAGAACAGGAAACTGAGGCTACAATTCACAAAGGCTCACCAAAATTGGACAATAGAAGATTGGAAAAACATTGCCTGGTCTGATGAGTCTCATTTCTTGTCGCAACAATCGGATGATAGAGTTAGAATTTGGTGTCAACAACTTGAAAGCATGGATCCATCCTGCCTTGTATCAACGGTTCAGGTTGGTGGTGGTGGTGTAATAGTGTGGGGGATATTTTCTTGGCACACTTTGGGCCCATCAGTACCTATAGAGCATAGTGTCAACACCCCAGTCTACCTGAGTATTGTTGCTGACCATGCCCATCCCTTTATGACCACAGTGTACTCATCGTCTGATGGCTACCTCCAGCAGGATAACGCATCAAGTCATAAAGCATGAATCATCTCAGACTGGTTTCTTGAACATGACGATGAGTTCACTGTACTCAAATGGCCTCCACAGTCACCAGGTCTCAATCCAATAGAGCACCTTTGGGATGTGGTGGAATGGGAGATTCGCATCATGGATGTGCAGCCGACAAATATGCAGCAACTCTGTAATGCCATCCTGTCAATATGGAGCAAAATCTCTGAGGAATATTTCCAGTACCTTGTTGAATCTATGCCACGAAGGATTAAAGCAAAAAGAGGTCCAACCTGGTACTAGTAAGGTGTACCTAATAAAAGGGTTGGTAAGTATATATTCAGACATCTAAATTACAAATCGATGTCGAGAAAAAGCTTAGAAATCCAAGCCACAAGATCAGTATTTCGATCATGCATTTTAAAAAAGGCAGGAGAAGCTGCTGTTTTCCAGTAATTACTTTGGTTTGTACTGCAGGTAGATGCAGAGCAGATCTTTCAGGAGCACACACAGGTGAAAGAGCGCGCGATTGCTAAAGCCGTTTTTTTGACACAGTCATTTTCCACCGTCCTGGTCTTATCGAAATCACCAGCTTTCAGCAGCTGCGTCCACCAGCTAAACGCTAACAGCGGGAGCCCGAATGGCCGCAAACAGAGCCTGCGGCAGCTCTTTAATATGCACAACACACACGTGCACAAAAACACCAGGCACTTTCATAAAGGCTGCCTGCGAGTTTGAGCAAAAGTCCGAAAAATAGCAGGAAAAAGAAAGGAGGCAGCGAAGACGGTTTGAGCTAACAAGCTGTCTTTCACTTCACGGAGAGCAAACAAGCCGCTGTTGGTGTTTTTTTGGGCAGAAATGGATCCAGAAGCAGTGATTCCTCATTGTTTTTTTTTTTTTTGGTGGACTGTTTTGTTGTGGCGTTTGTGAGAGAAACTGGAGCGTTTAAAACACCTCAGGGAAACTGAGATCTGCTGTGTGTTTGGAGAAACTTACAGACTGTAAATAAGAAGAGTACAATGAATGGGGTTTACCATAGTAAAAGGGTGTTTGTTGTTCACTCAAACACAATTCTTCAGTGTCTTTTATGGATACATCTTAATCGTTTTATGATTTATGCTGTCCTGGCGTGTGTTTGGAGAAACTTTCAATGCATAGACTGCAAAATTAAAGGAGCAAAATGTTTACCACAGTAAAAAGGTTTTGTTGAGAGACACCTATCAATTGTGGTAAAGTTTTAACTGAAAGTTTTGACTGTAAATTAAAGGAGTAAAATGCTGGGTTTTACCATAGTAAAAGGGTGTTAAAAGCAAAATTATTGAATAATATATTGAACTAATATAATAAAATATGATCATGTTATTATTACAAAGCAAAATTAACAAATATGAAAATAAATATAGAATAAAAAAGACCTGCGTAAAATGTAGAGGTTTACCATAGTAGAAGGGTGTTTGTTGTTCACTCAAAAATATTTTTGCTGTTTGTTCAAACTAAACAAGGTTTCTGTGGGTTTCATCAAGTCCAATTTTTAAAACCTCATTAACATTATCAGTTATCAATTAAAATTTCAGACTTGTACAGGGTTAAACACTAAGGGCCCTATAATACACCTGGCGCAATGTGGCGCAAGGCGTGACGATTGTTGTTTGCTAGTTTCAGCTCGATGCAAGTGTTGTTTGGAGGTTTTACACTACACTGTTTAAATAGCAAATGCATTTGCGCTCATATGTGCGCCCATAGGCGTTCTGGTCTTAAAGCGGAGATGTGTTAAGGCGCATTGCTGGCGAGTTGCTATTTTGAGAAACTAAAATAGACTGCACAATAGACCTTCTGAGAGGAGGTCTAAAGTCCAATGCAGAGCGCGTTAGTTGTGCGCCTTGCTTACATATTGCTTAATACACACAGGATGTACAGCAATATGCAAATATCTTTACAAATAAAAAATAATTAAAGGATTAAAATATTTTAAAAAGTATGAATTTCTACATCGATTTAAAAGTCACTGCTTTCATGCCTTCATCTTGGGGGGCTTTTTCAGTTTATTCATGACAATTTGCTTTTGTATAATGTTATTATTAGTAGTAGTAGTATTTATTATATGCATATTTATATTTGTTTTATTTAAAACAAGCTTAGATTTGTCCACTTGTCAGGTTTTAGACCATATGGGCCATAGCATGTGTATTTGGAAATAACTCAGTGTTTTGACCACACTTCGTTATTACTGTTCATTTATTCGTTTGCTGGAAATTAGAACTGAATTTAGAAATAGATTAGAAACAAATCTCTGCACTTAAACTAAATTAATTATGTAGGCTAATGGACGTCTGTGCGTACAACACATTTCCTTATCCACTTAAGAGAGTAAAAGAGAAAGTAAAGAATGAGGAGGCTCATTCTCACGATGCAGATGCTCTGTTTAACTGTTTTCTTGCTAGTGAAGCGCTCAGATATTACACTTACAAAGTCCGCCATGTAAATAGCAAATGCAACTGACTCTTACAGAGAATAGGAGATGAGGCTCCGATTGGTTTATTTTCAAAACACACCTATAAAGCATTAAGAAAATAAGCTCAACCCTGTTAGACCATGTGCCGCGGTGCAGACCGTATTTTTCCGTCCTTAAAATAGCAAAATTGGATTCTGACACGCCCTTAATGCTGTTGTGCCCTGCACTTCAGATTTTGCGCCTAGATCATTAAAATAGGGCCCTAAAGGTTGTTTCTAATGGCATGTAGAAAATAAAATAAAGGCAATACAATGGAATATAGTGGGGTTATATATTCTGTTCCCCACTATAATTCAAATTTAATCATGTCATAGCCATATATTTGAAATAATGTGTCAAAAGTTTTAATAGATATACTAAATATATGCACAACAGTCTGTGCAGGTCAGGTTCCTCAACACATATATAGTCTATGAATACATAGAACTTTTGAACTAATGTCTTTGTAGGAATATAATTAAACCATATTGGTAAATAATAGAATTATTAAATGTAACTTTCGTTAAACTTTTTTTAGATAGATTGCTGGTTGTACTATTAGGCTAACATAAGACAATTAAGACCTACATCACAATATTTCAGTAGATGTAAAGGTGTGTTCACACCAGATGGGGATGAAGCATCAAGCGCAAGTGATTTACATGTTAAGTTAAATAGACATCCTATGGTGCAATTTGGCATGAGTTGAGCATTTTGCGTAATTGACATGCTTAAAGTGCGAATTGAGTTGGAAAATATGAACTTTAGAATGAATTGAGTTTTAGAATATGAACTTTGATAGGACAGTAGAGAGAATTGACAGAAAAGCATGGGGAGCAGAGAGAGGGGAAGGATCAGCGTATGACCGTGTGGCGGAATCGACCGTGGGTTGCCGTGAGCACTGGAGTGCATGTGTCCACGCACTAACCACTACACCACTGGCGCCGACAAAAAATAAACTAAATTGAAAAAAATAGTAAAAATGCAAAAATATAAAAAAATATATAAATATTATATGTAAATTACAAAAAAATACTGTTTTACACAAGTACAATAAATGAAGCAATTAAATGAAAGAAAATCATAAAAAAATAACTATTTGAAAAAATTATAATAAATAAACTAATAAATTTAATTTAATTGAAATAATTATAAAATTGCCAAAATATTAACAACTTTTATAAATATTATATGTAAATTACAAATAAATCACTGTCTTACACAAGAAAAGTACAAAAATGAAGCAACGAAACAAAATCCTTAAAAATATAAAAAATAAACGCAAAATAACCAAAACAGACATACAGAGATATAACATTTTTAATTGTGTTGTTTTTATTTCTTATACTTATTTTGTGGTTATTTTATTATTCTTTACATTGTTGGTTCATGTAACACACTTTGATTTACCATCATGTGTGAAATGCACTATATAAATAAACTTAAGAGTCTGTGAAAGGAATTAGTAAAAGGGTGTTGTTGAGCGACACCTTGTAATTGTGGTAAAATTTTAACAAGGTTTTGAGGTGATTATTAGTTACATAAAACTTGGGTCAACAGCCAAATTATTAAATAATAAATCAAGCAAATATAATAATGTTAATAATTACTATTATTATTACAGGAACAATTAAAGCAAAAGTGAACAAACTTTTGAATAAAACATCAGATTCAAATAGAGTGATATGAAGCAAAGAATTGCACATAAAAAAGGGGAAAACAAACAAAACAAAAAGTATAAAATGAACAAAAAAATAAAAGAAAAACATAAAAAAACAAGAAAATTAATAAATAAATGAAAAAAATAAACTAAGTTGAAATAAAATGATAATGAAAATGCAAAAATATAAAACAAAATTCTAAATATTATATGTAAATTACAAATAAAACACTGTTTTACACAAGTAAAAAAATTAAGCAACTACACGAAAAAACAGTTAAAATAAACTATTTAAAAAATAATAATGAATGAACAAAAAATTTTATTGAAATAATAATAAAATGCTAAAATATTAACAACTTTTATAAATATATGTAAAGTACAAAAATGAAGCATTAAAAAATATAAAATATTTAAAAAAAGTATTAATAAACAAATAAATTAAATTGAAATAATAATAAAATATATTAAAAATAACAAAATGTTATAAATATTTAACATAATTACAAAAATACAGTACAAAAGCAACTAAAGTAAAAAAATAATGAATAAAAGGACAGAAGAAAAGAAAAATACATGAACAAAAAAAAGCTTCACTAAAATGAATTAACTTTTTTAAAATGAACAAAAGAACAAAGATAAAAATATCAAAATGAACGCAAAATAACCAAAACAGACATACAGATAATGATTTTATTTTGTAACATTACTTATCTAATATTTCCCTTTTCACTCTCTTAATTCATTTTTAATTGTGTTGTATTTATTTCTTATATTTATTTTGTGGTTATTTTATTATTCTTTACATTGTTGGTTCATGTAACACACTTTAATTTACCATCATGTGTGAAATGCACTATATAAATAAACTTAAAATTCCGTGCACTGCAAGTAAATACAGACACTAAATGTATAGATTTGAGACGATGTCCACAAATATCCCTTATTTTAATCAAAAGCAGGTCCTCAAATCTGCTTCTCCAGGCAGAAACATCAGTTTAATAAGCCATGCTGCTACAGAGAAAATCTCAAACAGAGACAGAAGCGGAGGTAAAATATGAGCAAGTTTTCCTCACGACACATTGATGACTTTAATTAGCTTGACGGAGTGAAAACAGAGTGACGCTAAACTGATTAGCGGCGCTAAAAGCAGCCCAAAAACACGACGGCTCGTCTGAGAGCAATCATACTTCATAAATCAGTCACGCGGAGCGACTGGAACGACTGCAAAAAAAAAAAAAAA
>CAIGQZ010032594.1:4770080-4790420 GCA_903798205.1 Danio tinwini
CAATTCCTCCAAAGCCCACACTGTAGATTGTCTGACCTGTGCTGCGGCGGCGGCCGGAACTCCACATATCCTGAAGACATGAGCTCTGGGGTACAGCGAGGAGTAATGACCAGACAAGACCAGTGCGGAGCTTCTCCTCACACACAGCTGAACACACACACACACACACACATTAATACAATGTTAGCAGAACAATCCTACACTTGGCTTGAGAAAGTGCTTGCTGGTGATGCTGGGGACTGTGCGGTGCTTGTGCTGTTAGATCCGAGTGATGCTTTTGACACAGTAGACCATGCCATCTTGTTGGCCCGCTTAGAGCCTGTTGTGGGGATAAAAGGAAGTGCCTTGGATTGGTTTAAATCCTATCTGTCCAATTGCAGTTTTAAAGTCACTATTGGAGAACATTCATCGGAGGCAGCACAACTGTCATGTGGTGTTCCCCAGGGATCTATTTTAGCCCCTATTCTTTTCTCATTGTATATGCTTCCTCTGGGCTCTATTTTTAGAAAACATGGTTTGTCTTTTCATTTTTATGCGGATAACACCCAAATCTACCTGCCTTTAAAACCAAGCTCAAGTGGGCTAGAAACCTTTATGCTATGCTTGTCAGATGTGAAAGACTGGTTGTCCTTGAACTTTCTAGATTTTAATGAGAGTGAAATGATTTTGTTCGGCCCGTCAAACTCTTCCAGAGCACTGATAGTTAATCTAGAAAAAAATAGTTTTTCTATGAAGCCCTGGGTAAAAAACCTGGGTGTTATTCTGGATGATGGCTTGAGCTTTGACAAACAGATAAATGCAGTGGTCAAATCCTGCTTCTTTCAGCTTCGACTTTTAAAAACAGTCAAATCTATTCTGTCTAGGAAAAATGTTGAAACAATAATCCATGCTTTTATTACCACTAGATTGGACTATTGTAACTCATTATACTTTGGGATTAGTCAAAAAAACCTTATCCCGGTTACAATTAGTTCAAAATGCTGCTGCAAGGCTTTTAAAAGGTACCAAGAAACATGACCACATTACACCAGTTTTACACTCTTTGCACTGGCTGCCTGTGCACTATAGAGTCACTTTTAAAATGCTTCTCTTGGTTTTTAAATCTTTAAATGGCCTGGCACCTTCTTATTTGTCAGACACGTTAATTGAGCATCAGCCTGGTCGGTCTCTTCGGTCATCTGACCAGAGACTGTTATGCATCCCTAAGTCGAGGCTGAAATGCAGAGGTGACCGTGCCTTCGCAGTAGCTGGTCCTAGGTTGTGGAATGCTCTGCCCCTCTGTATTAGATCTGTTTCATCCCTGTCTGTTTTTAAATCTAGGTTGAAAACTTACCTCTTTGACTTGGCATTTTATCAGTGAGAATTGTCTGTTTTAGCTATCATTTTATTGATATAATTGTTTTTCTCTGTTTCGATTTGTACTGTGCAGCACATTGGTCAACCTCTGGTTGTGTTAAATAGTGCTATAAAAATAAAATTGACATTGACATTAAAGTTGGAAAGTTATTTTTATAAGTAGGGCCAGGGGCGGTACGGTAGCTCAGTGGTTAGCACTGTTGCCTCGCAGCAAGAAAGTCGTTGGTTCGAGTCCCAGCTGGGACAGTTGGCATTTCTGTGTGGAGTTTGCATGTTCTCCCCATGTTGGCATGAGTTTCCTTTGGGTGCTCCGGTTTCCCCCATAGTCCAAACACATGCGCTATAGGGGAATTGGATGAACTAAATTGGCTGTAGTGTTTGTGAATAAGTGTGTATGGGTGTTTCCCAGTACAGGGTTGCAGCTGGAAGGGCATGTGCTGTGTAAAACAATATGCTGGAGTAGTTGGCGGTTCATTCTGCTGTGGCGAGCCCAGATTAATAAAGGGACTAAGCCAATATTTAAAGTAACTTTTGAACTTTTATTTAATGTTTGCAACGCAAATCCAATTAGACCCACTTGGCTGGTAAACAAAGCAAGACTCTCATAAAATATTTATATAAACTAAAGACAGAAAATATTACTTTACAAACTGTTGTCTACATAAACATTCGCACATTTTTTACTCACTTTTACATAAGTAAATAGACTCAACGATAGGCTAAACAAGGGATGGGCAAACTTGATCCTGGAGGGCCGGTGTCCCTGCAGACTTTTGCTCCAACCCTAATCAAACACACCTGCCTGCAGCTTTCTAGTGATCTTGAAGACACTGATTAGTGTGTTCAGTTGTGTTTAACTAGTGTTGGAGCAAAAGTCTGCAGGGACACTGGCCCTCCAGGATCAAGTTTGCCCATCCCTGGGCTAAACAAATGGTGGAAATCTCTGTATTTCTGGGCGCGTAGATTTCGTGTGGGCCTAATGATAAGGCTTGACAATTATTGTCACTATCTGGAATCATTCATTCATTTTCTTTTCGGCTTAGTCTCTTTATTAATCCGGGGTCACCACAGCGGAATGAATCGCCAACTTATCCAGCACGTTTTTATGCAGTGGATGCCCTTCCACCCGCAACCCATCTCTGGGAAGCTATTTAGAATAATAACTGTATATCGTCAAAAATAAATCCAATATAAATTCTGAATATTGATGATTTTTTTGTGCAAATAAGTTATTTAAAATAAATTAATTTAAAACTGCCTGCTGGAAAGCAATATTATTAACTAGTTTTATGATCAGATATTTGTAAAAAAAACTTTGAATCCCTATAAAGTTACACATTTTTAAACAATAATAGTCAATCAGTAAATAATTATATATAAATACACACACACACACACACACACATATATATATATATATATATATATATACGACAATCGTTATGTGTAATTTTAGTAAAAATGTCACATATTAGCTCAGATAAACAAATGTTTTACAAAATTGAAAACACTTGCAAACAACATATTTTACATGCATGTTTAAGAATGGATAAAACTAAAGGCATTTACAAAGCAAATTCACTATACATTACCACAAAACACAGTAATAACACAGGAAATACCATGGTATTTTGTTGTTAAGCGCATTTAACGCATTAATCAACATCTGCTTCGCGTTTTTTCGGATTTCCACATAAACTCTGGCACTTATATAAAAAAGCTTGTTATAATATTTGATATTTCACCAAGGCCATATTCTGGTTTCATCAGCATGACTGATCCATCTACTCACATTTCTGCATTAAACACGCGCGCTCCCGTCGAACCAAAAGCGCGCTCGCGGGGCTTGAGTCGCGAACATTGTGATTATCGCTTTTACAATAATCGCGCTGCTGAAGAGTGTTTATTAAACGCTTTATATGAGAAACTCACCTGGTAACACTGACACAAGGAGGCCGCCATCTTGAAAGCGCCGCGAGTGACCTGTTTGGCTGGTGACCTTGCGACGCAATTCCGGGGGAGGAGCGACGTCATGAAACAGCCAATCAACAGGCGCATGCTGTTTGACACGCACGCACACACATATTCATTCATTCATTTTCTTTTCGGCTTAGTCCCTTTATTAATCTGGGGTCGCCACAGCAGAATGAACCGCCAACTTATCCAGCATATGTTTTACTCAGCGGGTGCCCTTCCAGCTGCAACCCACTGTGAAACACCCATTCACTCTCATTCACACACATATACACCCACTGCGCCGATCCTAATGTTTAATTTGTGCTATATATTATATCTTGCTGACTTTATATAATCATTTACACTTCTTTATTTATGAAATAGAATTTTATTTATTTATGGGGCGTCACGGTGGCGCAGTAGGTAGCACGATTGCCTCACACCAAGAAGGTTGCTGGTTTGAGCCCCGGCTGGGTAAATTGGGTCAATTTCTGTGTGGGGTTTGCATGTTCTCCCGTGTTTGTGTGGGTTTCCTCTGGGTGCCTCGGTTTCTCCCACAGGCCAAAGACTTGCGCCATAAGTGAATTGAATAAGCTAAATTGGCTGTAGTGTATTAGTGTGAATGCAAGAGTGTATGGGTGTTTCCCAGTGTTGGGTTGCGGCTAAAAAGGGCATCCGCTGCATAAAACATATGCTGGATGTGTTGGCGGTTCATCCTGCTGTGGCGACCCCTGACCTGAAAAGGTCATGATTCACATTGAACAAATTGCTTTGTACAAAATATGAATTTTATTTTTATATATACGCTACACCTGTCCAATCACTTGGCAGCAACTCAATGCATCTAGGCATGTAGACATAGTCAAGACGATCTGCTGCAGTTCAAACCGAGTATCAGAATGGGGAAGAAAGGGGATTTAAGTGACTTTGAACATGGCATGGTTGTTTGGTGCCAGACGGGCTGATCTGAGTATTTCAGAAACTGGCCAGACTGGTTCCAGCTGATAGAAAGGCAACAGTAACTCAAATAAACACTCGTTACAACCGAGGTCTGCAGAAGAGCATCTCTGAACACACAACACGTCCAACCTTGAGGCAGTTGTTCTACAGCAGCAGAAGACCACACTGGGTGCCACTCCTGTCAGCTAAGAACAGGAAACTGAGGCTACAACTCACACAGGCTCACCACAATTGGAGAATAGAAGATTGGAGAAACGTTGCCTGGTCTGATGAGTCTCAATTTCTGCTGCGACATTGGGATGGCCGGGTCAGAATTTGGCGTCAACAACTTGACAGCATAGATCCATCCTGTCTTGTATCAACAGTTTAGGCTGGTCCTGGTGGTGTAATGGTGTGGGGGATACTGATGGCTACTTCCAGCAGGATATCGCACCATGTCATGAAGCTTGAATCATCTCAAACTGGTTTTATACACAGTATATACATAGTACATTATATATATATATATATATATATAACAAAATGATATTATATATAAACAAAAGTTAAATGCAGCAGTCATACAGAAAATCATCAAACAGAATAAAGTATCATAATTTTCTTCATTTATTAAAATCCTTTACTTAACAATATAGACAATTTGTTTTTAGCTAACATTTCACTTAATTAACCCGTCCATGTTGAACATGGACTGAAATAAAGAAGATACAGACTCAGTTCTAACTAAAAACAATGACATACACATTAGTATTCCGTCAAATTAAAACTGTAGTTGATTCACATCACATCAGCCAATCGGATCTCAGCATTAAAATAATTGACAGTCATAGTGTGTTCTGATTGGCTAAAACAACACTTCTGTTACAGAGATAGGTGCGATTTCTCACAAAGTTAAAAAATCGTGCAGGTTTACGACTCTTCGGCTGAGCTTTTAGTGTGCTCAATATTCATCATTGAATGATTTCCAATCATAATGTTCTGCGCATTCTCAATATGGATGTACGATGGTTTCTGCTGCCATGCATTATGTTCTTGAAGCATCGGTCCACATGACGGAGGTGGAGCAGATGATGTATAAAACATGCTATTCGGAGTTTCACTTTCTAGTTTCAGTCGCGCCAATTTTTCCACCTCTAGTCGTAAGTTTGCATTTATGTCATTCACCTCCTGTTGTCTTTTGCTTTCCTCCTGTAGCTTCTTAATTCGCTGCTTTTTCATCCAAATTTTCCTTTGATTTTCCACAGCATCCTGCGAAAAGGCCTTCAAGGCCTTGCGTTCGAACGTTCTGTTGTTTTCATCGAGAGGCACCTTCGTCTGAAGCACCAATGGAATATTTTTTCGCGACAAGCGATTCTCGCGAGGTAGCAGCGGAATAACGGAGTTCAGTTTATGGTGGTTTTCCAGCGAATTTACAATCGCAGAATCTGTGGTCGTCATGCTTTGGTTGGATTTGAAGTTCTGGGTGAGCAATAGTAACGCGAACGCAGAATTTTCGATGGCATCCTCAATACATCTTAACGTTGATCTTCCCGCTTGCGCGAAGTCGTCGGAGAACGTTGCACCATTTGCGGAAATAATTCCCTCAAGTTTGTCCCTTAATCTTTGAGCTTCATCGGCATCTTCGGCTTCATGTAGGATCACGAAGGCATAAAAAGTTTCGTCTATATCACTTGAGACTGTAGGGTGAAAACTTGGGTTAGCTTGAGTTGGTGGTTTGCGATCGTTAGCATTTATTGGTTGAGCTTTGGGTTTGGCACCATCATTTGGGCCGAATGAAAAATTTGTGTTTTTGGACGTCACAAATTGTGAGGGTCTGTTGTCATGGAGAGACCGATTCGAACTGGCTGCGCCATTGACTTCTGCAGTCTGTGCTTGGCTGTTTGCGTAAATATTTGTTGATTTATCATGACAACTTTGTAAGTTGTTTTGACTTTTGAATTCTGTTGGCGTGTGGAGGCTCATCGGCTTTGATTCTTCGATATTGCCTTCTGAAGCAGTAGGTGAGCTAATTTCAAGACAATATGAACTAACACCCGAATTTGATTTCGGAGGTGATGGATAGGTGTTTATGTCTGATACCTTGAGAGAATTAAGATTGCACGTTTCGGTAGAAAGTACTGAGTTTGATTTACTGATAACATCAGGCCCGCAGACTTGCTTAACTTCCTCTTCGACATCTAACGATAGCAAACCAGCCGTTCTGCATGATTCAAGTGCTGTGCAGTATGCTTGATCTCGTTGCGACTTGTCGCACAAACTTTCCTGCACCAAAATGGCGAAAAGTCTTGCGATAACCAATAACGAATTGACATCCGTTGGCATAAAACTACCAATGTGGCTACAGTTCAAACGTTCTCCATGTGTTTTGATCATTTCCATCAAGTAGTTTCTAACTCTGCTATCGTTGATAGCTGTTAGCTTAGCATGTGCTGCTTCGTGTTTCTTCAGGAAAAACAAACACATGGCATGAACCAGTTCCTCAGTCGGTTTGCGACCCATTTTGTATGTCAGGCTGAACAGCCGCTCTTGCGGAGCTTGGGACAGGATCTCAAAGACCTTGCCAAGATTCGGACATCCTCCCTCTAAAGGCTTCATTCCACCTTCTGCCATTGTTTTCACAAATTTAGATGATCTCTTATATGACATATCAAAGCCATATCTGGGGATCCTGAAAGACAAAGGTAAAGCTGTGTTAAGTAGTCTGTCATTATGTTCTTAAAAACTTTTATATGCAATTTGAAAAACAAATACAACAAAAACAAAGTTGTTTTCGTGAATATGTGTAAATGGAAAACTTCAAAACACTGTGTGAAAAGTTTTCAAAAGGTCACTTAAAGGTGCTGTATGTACGCTTTTGACTCTTTTAAAGCATAAAAATACCGTATTATGTTTGCAGAAAATGAAGAAACATCCCAAGTGAACATACTTGTTTAATTGAAAAACAATGCTGAAGTCAGATATTCTGCTTTGAAAATGTTTTTTCCGTGCCAGAACGCTGTCTTTATTTAGGTAAATTTAACCTGCACATGCCAGTTTAGCCTATTATATTTCAGCACCCTGGGTTGCCTTGTTGGAAAACATCATATTCCATTCATTCATTCATTCAGAAAGGCTCTGAAAGCATGCGTCCGTAACCAAAATGCACAGTATCAGACGTCGAAATGAGACAGATTCAGTTCCACATGAGGTTATTAATTAGCAAATGATATAAATATTACGAACTTAAACATTAGGTGAGCAGGTTACATTGTAATCTTGTGTCCAAACAACACGCAAACAGCAGTTTGGCTGTTTGCACCAGACAAAACATGACAGAAATATAAATACAGCCTTTCAGAAGCACAGAATGTGCACTCACTCACAAAACGGTAAGGTGTAAAATCTCTTTAAACGCACTTTGTTAGCATTTAGCACTGTATAAAACACACAAAGCTTACCTGAGGTGATCACTGTCATAGGTTTCACATGTTCAGCTGTGAGAAATAGAAGCCGTTTCTAATATATCAATTGCAGGTGTTGGTTAGAACCAAAACTCTTTTTAATATGGAAAATATTACCTCTGTTGAGTGTCGTTGCTTTTATTTACAACACAGTTTAGATCACTCGCTCCTGTACTCAATCTGGCATCCCGCGCGTGCGTTTATTTTGATTCAGGAGTGCAATACCTAGTTCAACCACTGGGTGTCAAACTTACATACTGCACCTTTACGTATATCACTAACTTAAAATAATCCCATTAAAAATGAAAATATTAGCTTTCCACAAGCGAGGGATGACTTATAAATTGCATTTCTCATAATGTTGTGGGGTTACTCCTCAACTGAACATGCATTATAGCTATCAACGTTTCAAATTAGCTACTCATCATGCTAACTTTGAGAGATTGAGGTAGGAAGTTGGTTTTATATTTGCACATTCGTTCAGTGACAATTTGTGAAGCATTAACCTATATAGTTTACCACGCTACTTTGCATATTCGGTCTGAAATTGCATGTAAGAATGACTTCAAAACAACATTAGCACTATTTAATCCTTTGTTAGCATTGGTTGCTAATATGATTTCCCTATTTATAATTTGCGAAAAAACACGTTTCTGGAACTATTATTAAGGAGAAAGTCTGAATGTGCGAATATAAAACCAACCTTACCTCAATCTTTGAGGGAACATTAGCAGAACATTCTGAGAACGCTTCTTGCTAGCTGTCAACACAATCAGGTGACCCATTTTAATTTGACACTTTCAAACTTCATCTATCAAGTTTAAAAGATCAAAATGGATATCATGAAATACTCAACAATAAGCTAATTAAGTGTTAAATGACTCATCAGCTGTAAGTGTGTCCTATAAGTAATAAACAAATCATATGTTTAAAACCAGTGTCTTACCTTTCTAATAGTTCTGCATTGAGTCAAAATCAGGAACTTGGAAACTGTCCCAATCATTCACGTCCTCACACATGAAATGGAGAATCTGTAGAAATGGACTGATCGTCAGATATTAAAAGGTGTATTTTTTTGGTTGCTTTACTTGTGTACGCATTAATATAGTATTATTTTAAAGGCTACATGACTTTCTTGTGGCTTTCATCGAGCAGTCTAGTGGTAACGCGGAAGACAGTAAACATTGTAGACGTCACCATGAGGGTGAAAGCTACCAGAAGATGGCGGTACAACTGAAATTACATTTAGAAGGTGTTGAGTTGACTGATAAAAAATGTACCAACAAAAATATTCGCAATATTTTTCAGAATCAAAATAAAATTACTCCTCGAGGCAACATTTTCTGGAAACTCTTATAGTTCATATTATTTGGAAAAGAACCTAGTTAATTATTAATATTATTAATTAATATTAATAATATTTATTAATAATAAAATTAAGGAAATTCATTTAAAAATACTACATACAATTTCTCATTTGTTTTTTGAATGCAACGTTGAAGACAATTAACGGAAGGATCTAGCCAAATATATTTTTAAAATGACAAAACTCATTATTATTTTATTATTATTGTTAATATTTTATATTAAAATATATATATTTTATCATGAAAACAAATCCATCAAAAATCTTGAATATATTGTTAATCACTTTATTTTATTGGCAAAATTTTACATACACAAGCAGAAATTCGCTAAGTCATCTCCCACATTAACAGTTTTTTTTGTATTGAGTTTGATTTATTCATTTCTACTGTGAAATTGCTGAAAAGCAAAAAAATCAGAGATATGAATCAATTATTATAACACTTTTTTGATTCCCCTGTCAATTCTTAAAATCATTGGATGTACACTCTAAAAATGCAAGGTTAAAAATAACCCAATTTGGATTGTTTTGGTAAAAAGGTACAAAAAGTTGGGTTACATGTTTAACCCAGCATGCTGGGTTGTGATTTTTAACCCAACTGTTAGTTAAAAGTTACTACACTGCTGGGTTGAATGTAACCCAAAAAGGAAATTTAGTCTAGAAACTGGTGATTAAAATCACTAAAATAAAAACAATTCTACAGCAATACATACTTCAGTAATGCAATTTTATTTATGACAAAACATATAAAATGTGTCCATATGAATTTAAAACAGTTTTCCCATCTCCACTTCAGCATTAAGGCCATTTCAACAAAAAATTCTGTTACAGAAATCGCAGAAACACTGTGACTAAAGTCAGTAACAATGCATCAGACTGAAGTCATAGTAACATTTACATCATGCATAAATCAGGAATCATCAGTAAGAATCAACTGCGATGTAATTGCAGAGTAGAGAAAAAATAAATGTAAAATTAATAATGAAAATGCATCTAAATGACTGAAGTCAGAATGATTAACTTAAATATACTTTGCTTTGTAGATTTAATTTAATTATTTTTTGTTTAATTTGTTATCATTATTTCTATTTAATTCTATTTGTTTTTGGTTTTTTACCATTGTTATATTAGTTTTTTATGTTTCACCATTTATATTGTGTTTTATGTTTGTTCCTGATGGTTTATGCAATAAAAATAATAAATAAAAAATGGCTGTACAACTGACTAAGAAAGTTAGACTGTCTGTCTGTTGGTCCAGTAAATATTATTGTGCATTAATTTTAGCAGCAGTATCACTCACTAATTACTTTGATTTATTTAAAACCCTTTTTTAATTTAAATCTGACAACTATACACCCCATATGGAACAGTTCATTCATTCATTTTCTTGTCGGCTTAGTCCCTTTATTAATCCGGGGACGCCACAGCGGAATGAACCGCCAACTTATCCAGCACGATTTTATGCAGCGGATGTCCTTCCAGCCACAACCCATCTCTAGGAAACGACAGCACTACCTACTGCGCCACTGCGTCACCTATGGAACAGTTATTTCTTTATATTATTCACACATGAAAAAAATACTATAGTAATTTATAGAAATATTATTTATGTTTCTGAAACATACGCTAGCGAAATGTATTATACTGTATAGTATTTACATTATTTGTTAATAAAGGCTACAGCATATTAACTATATATTCATTTTCTTTTCAGCTTAGTCCCTTTATTAATCAGCAGTCGCCACAGCGGAATGAACCACCAACTTATCCAGCACATGTTTTACGCAGCGCATCTGCAACTCATCACTGGGAAACATCCACACACCCTACGGTCAATTTTAGCTTACCCAATTCACCTATAGCTCATGTCTTTGGACTTGTGGGGGAAACTGGAGCACCTGGAAGAAACCAACGCGAACACCTGCAGACGTCACACAGAAATGCCAACAGAACCAGCGACCTTTTTGCTGTGAGGCAAATGTGCTACCCACTACGCCACCGCATCACCATTAATATAACAAATGTAATAAATACTGTAGTATTAGTTTTTACTACAGTAAACTGTGGTGTATTGTAGTGTAATATACACCCTATAGTTGCAGAAAGCTACATACAGGGTAATAATTTGCTTATATTACTATAGTTGTTGTGTTACCATAGCAACTACTTAATCACCACAACATATTAATTCTAGTTATTTACTTTAGTACGATACTATAGTGATTTTGCGTGGGGGCTTTGCTTAACAACAAATATCAATGATATATTAACAAAATAAAATAAGTATTCCATGCATGATGTTACTATGAATGTTTACTTTTTATTATTTAAGAAAAATATAAAATTTGAAAATACATTGTATCACAGGAGTTTACAGTCGAGACAATATTTTATTTGATCATTTAAATCTATTGAAGTTCATTTATACACTTCGTATAATAAAGTTGACATTTTTAAGTGCGCTCTTATTATATAATCTTCATCTCCCGCCAAATTGCGCGAGATTAAGCCAAGCATGTGCGCGACAACGGGAGCAGGGTTTCGCGCGCAACCCTAAGCTCCGGTAACTAGCGTAAATGACACGCCGCTCAGCCAATCAGCGAGCGGATCTGAACTCCTCCCAGCCAATCCGCTTGCGCCGTGCCCACGGCAGGAGGGGAAACACGTTGTTCAACACTTTTATTGATTCGAGCTCGTTTCATTTGGTTTCGCGGCAGGACTAAACTCTAACAAAAGTGCAGCGTTTTCACACTTTCATCACTTTTACAGAATCAAAATCACGTCTTCTGTTCCCGAGAAGAAGATAACAGGTAAAGAGCTGATTTTAAATTCACTTTCGGTTGATATTTAAATGTATTGTTTATAAAACCGCGCGCACGAGCTGCATTTTACTGAATAAATATTTGCAATTTGCATATTTATCTTCTGCATGTTATTGTTTACATAATGTAACGCATATTTTATACGTCTGTCTTGGGAAAAGTTTACCGTTTTTACTGGTTATAAGCCTGACGTCTTAAATGACGTAGAAATCTTTTATTTGTGATGATATTTGTATTTTTAATTATTAATTCAGTCGAAATTAAGCTTATTAATGTTTTATACGCTGAGTTAAGTAATCATAACAATGCTAAACAGCCCAGAAAAGTGTTTGTGAAGGTCGAACTTGAGTAACTCACGATTCTGCAATCGTGGATGTTGACATGAAATTAGTTTATGTAAATTTAAAATGATAAATGCTTATAAAATGGACCCAGCTTTGCTAATTCTGACCTATTTCTTTACATGGTACGTGTCTGTTTTTGATGCAAGACCACCCACGTCATGACCAACACTCAACCCTTCATTTGTGAACGCAGTTAGCGTTGGTTCCTGTTTAAACGGGTTGGTTTCTGCAAATAACCCCATCCAAGCTCGTATATATATGGAGCTCAGGCCTCATTCCTGCTTCCTGTTGTTGGTTTGAAGTCGACATGATGAAGACTGATACTATTCACCCCCTGCAGTACCAATGAGTCACATCAGGGGGCGTTTCTTTTCGGTTTCCGCCAATAACAGGCGTGGTTTGTTGAGCTAAGATGTCAACAAGGCCCTTTATGCACTTGTAGGAATGGAGACTCTCACAGCTCTTGTAGGGCATGCACCATGGTTATGACATTGGTAGCCTTTGACCTACCTTTTGAGTAATATAGTCACTTGGTGTCACGATGTATTCATAATCAGAGTTCCAACATTGGTGGGAAACCTTAAAATGTATGCCTATTTTAAAAGGATGACTAAAATATGGACTATATTAGTGATTTGGTGCTTTACTTGAAGTACATTGGGATTTTTTTTTGTTTAATGGGTGAATGGCCATTTTGTGATGGTAAGAAGTCTCTAAATAAGGGTTCAAAGTAGGGCTGCACAATATATGGAAAATCTGACATTTCAATGTTATGGTTTTCTGTGATATGAATACAATTTCATCAGATGGCTTAAATAGCTATTTGGTAAGAACCCATGTACAGGAATTGAACAATCAAATGCAAAATAGCACTGCTTAGTCTTCAATGTAAAAATAGTTCAAGAAAATATTTTTTATTAAACTTACAAGTGGTACAATTCCTTGTGCCTGAGTGCCATAAAGTTTCTTGATCTGGTCATACAGTCAAAGGACTTAAAAACGCATGCAAAGGCTAAACTTTTGCTCCATTGTTTATGGTAAAAATGACTTCTCCAATCCCATGTTCTGAACTAAGCATGAGATGATAACCGTTTTTAAGGTATACCGTGGTTTGGAAAAGTGAAGGTTTTAAAACCGTAAAAAAAAATTGTATACCGTTCCTAAGATTTATTTATTATTATTATTTTTTATTATTATTATATATATATATATTTTTAAGGACAACAGTATCTTCAGCAGAAAAGATCTCCCAAAGCTGTTTTAAATTGTAAAGAAATCTGTGTTTTTGAAACCAACAAAGACCGCAGAAGTCAATAATTTATTTGAATTATTTAGCCGGACATGTTTACTGCTCCAAAATGTTTAAAATGTTAATCAAAATTAAAAATATATTGTGCTTAAAAGGGAAAAGTTTTTTACCCAGACATTTTAAAAGGAATATATTTTAGAGCAGTCATCACAATACTGTAAAACCAAGATCTTTTTATCCAAGCTTATCATACCTTCAGAATCTTATACCGGCACATGCCTTTTCCGAACTGCGGTTCCTAGTCATCTATAATCTCAATTCAATTGGAGATCCAGTGACATGACTATTGCAAATGTACGTTGCGATATCGATGCTAAAAGCATTAGACTTAAAAACCACCACAGAAAATGAACAAGGAAAAAAGATAAAGCTATCTAAACAACTTTTTGTTTACTTTATCTCAAAAGGCTGTAAAATGTCCTTATCAAATTTGAGTAAGTCAATGAAATTGTAAAACCAATCTCGAGTCACACTAGAGTTTGAGCATGCAAAATTCTGCCTTAAGCTGCTTCGAAAAGCGACAGGACAAAACAAGATTAGACGTCAATGAAGCAAGCGATTGCTTAATTCTAAATTTCAGTACAGAGAGGTCATGTCCATAACATTCATGTCTGTTTTTGGTGTCATGCATTCATGTGGACATGAAATTGCAGGTCTATTTACTGAACTTGAACTGTTGAATGCAGCGAGATTTGTCGCACAAACTTGCGTTTCTGTTCTGCTGCGTTTGTATGCGTATGAATGGAAGTCTTTGAGGTTAAAAGTGCAGTGTGACCACAGGTTTACTCATGTAAAGTGATTTTAAATTGCTTGTGCAAGCTGTACGGTTTGGTTATTTGAAAAAACTATGAAATGTTAATCATTCATAAATCATAGATGGGTTGGTTTATGGTTAACTATTTACCTCATTATCATTTGAGCATTTGATTAATACCATTTCACATCAGTAGTCTTTGAAATGCCATTGTTTATCAATATTATTATGATCCTTTGACGCAAGGGCTGCACGATACTGGGAAAATATGCAGTGTTTAATGTTGTGATAACCATTTTATCTTTCAATATAGCTAACTTGCAAAAAGCTACTTTAGCAATTTTAAAACAAATGACATATATAATGATCATACTAAATACAATTAAATGATAAAAAAAACTGTCAAGGTACAAACATTTAAACTTTTTAAAAGGACCATGAATGACTGAAAACCTTGGTGGAAATTCACATTCCTATTGGCTGTCGTCATTTTCCTCGTCTCGTAGAATTGATATTTATTTTCAACTCTATATTCACCTAACAGCACACACTGGAGAGGCGGGGATAAATATTGTTCTGATTGGTCAGGTTGTATAAACAACCAATGCATGCAGAGCACATAAAAGTAACCTAATTTATTTTACTTCTCTGCTATATGGATATTGCATATACTATATTGTGATAATGATATTTTTTTGATATTGTGCTGCTCTATTTAATGCCATTATGTAAGCATAATCCAGGTTTGCTTATAAACATAAAACATTTAGTTAAATAAATAGTGCTTATAACTAGAGCTGCACAATATATTGTTTTAGCATGGATATCGCAATGTGCGTGTTCGCAATAGTCACATTGCGAGATATGGAATGTTGAGTCTGGATTATAGTTGACCAGGAGCTACAGAATTGTATTTAATTGTTGTATTTATATGAAATTTATAGGATTTATGTCAAAAAAAAGTTTTGTCCTGTTTCTAGTTTAAATAGCTGCATTTCAAAGCAAAAAAAAGATTATTTCACCAGCCCCACTGGCAGATAATTAGGCTTGGTTTAAGAAAAAAACTCTTAATTTTGCCTTATTTCTTGTGAAGTTGAAAACAAAACAATATTTTTACTTGATCTAAGGATTTTTTTGACAAAAAATTATTTAATTCTAATTCTAGCAATTATTCAATTGTTTTGTTCCTGAATACTGTTAAACTCCCTAGAAAACCATGAAATAGAGCTTGTGAATCTATATGCATCATATCCCAATATTTATCAAAGGAAAAAAATTACAATATCAGATCTTTTCAATATCGTGTAGCCCTACTTCTAACTCAAAGTATGTTTTGCTTTCGCCATTCAATGGCTGCCCTATCATGCAAACATCTTTTTGTAATGGTAACATGACTAAACGAGGTTGCAAAGAAGCAGAGAATCAGAAAAGCGCTGCAGCAGATGAATGTGGAAAAAAAACAGCCCGACTCTGAAACAAACACCTTTTTCCTGCTCGTATAAAGGTTTTGGCTCGGAGCCATTATCTGAACTGTAAAAAGGAAGGCGGGAAACTCACTTTCTGGTGCTCTTGTTTCCAGGTTTGCCGCCATGTGGATTCAGGTGCGCACTATGGATGGTAAGGAGACCCATCGGGTCGACTCCCTGTCCAAGCTCACCAAGGTAGACGAGCTGCGAGTGAAGATCGCCGAACTCTTCAATGTCGAACCCGAGCGGCAGAGACTCTTTTACAGGGGCAAACAGGTGACGTGTGGTGTGTTTGAGAGCTGTTGCATAAAGCTAGCTGAACAAACTCCGAGTTTCGGAGAATGGTTTGGAGTTGACAATCAGTCCAATTAGGTTTAGCAGTTTCACAATGCTTGCTATGTTACGGTGAGCTTAATCCTGAGTTAGTGATTCTTAACTGGTCTGCATGCCCTGAAAGTAAAACTTGGCTGCAAGCATTAATTTTCAGTGTGATTCATTTCTCACAAATGTGTCAGTTCACTTTATTAAAGATTAGGAGATCTAGTTCTCAGAACTGTAACATTTGCCACTATTTATAAGGCTGATGCACTGCTAATCCAAATAGGTTTTTTTTTTAGTTTTTAGCAAAAATAAATTGTAAAACCTTAATATAATCGTTATTTTAGACATAGAAGTTGGCATGGCATTAAACACAAACAACTTTGCTAATGCAGTAAAAGTTTGAGACAACTTAAAGCAAATAGTATTATTATAGCAGTGCAAATCAACTGATTTTGAAGGAACGTTCACTGAAATTAATTTGTCATTTACTCATCCTCTACAGTCTTCTGTTAAACACAAAGGAAGATCTACTAAAGGATGCTGAAAATAAAAAAAAACAGCCATTTACTTCCAGAGTATCGTTTTTTTTAATCCTATCGTTGATGTCAATGACTGGTTTCTACAGAATATCTTGTTTTGTGAAGAAATTTTTAAGCTTGGAACCATTCGAGTTTAAGTAAATGAGGATAAGTCTAATTTGGGTGCACTATATGTTTAATGGTGTATGTTCAAAAATATGAATTGACAATTTTAAACTAGATTAAGTGTATAATTGTCTACAAATTATTATAATTTAATAATATAAATATAATACATTATCGATTTTAAGTAGGACAAAAAATGCAAAAGATACTTTAGTCTGTGTAAAATTGTTAGCGCACAGTTATTCTTTAGGTGCACAATTAATCTGTGCAAGTTAGTCCACTAAAGTCCACTTGTTTTGGTAATCTTTAATCGAAGTCTGACCTTTTGCTCCTGCGTTTAAAGTAGGCGGTTCTTCTATGATGTCAGTTTGACATTTCAACCACAATATTCTTAACCATACCCTTTCCATTAGAATGCTATGAGGTAATGATGAGCTAAAAGAATGCCCGGCCTCTACTCAATATTCCGATTCAGTTGGAAGTACGTCAACATACTGAAAGTCTTAGCAACTTCCAGTTCGCACAGACTTTGGCTGTGTCCAAAATTGCATACTTCTATACTATATAGCAGTGGTTCTCAACTGGTTTGGCCATGGGACCCACATTTTTACATGGTCAAGCCAAATTTTTAGGAACTAAAATATAATTTTAGGAATTATAATTTGTATTTATTTGTTAACATACACCAGTAGTGACAGAAATCATAAGAAAATCACCAAGACTGACAAAAAAAACCCTGTATTTTATTGCTGTCATTTAACAAAATCTATCAAATTACAGAAATATTAAAAAGTAAAAACAACAAATACTGTAAACAGTGGTTCGGGTAAGGAAAGGTTCAGTTACCATGAACTGAACTGTTAATAAAACATTAGCACTGGTCCTGTTAAACAGAACAAACCAGCAAATAAAGTAAAATGATTCAAATAATCACAACCGTTTTTACATCTAATATGACAGCAATTATAAACATCTGTTTCACTTAAAAGTAATTTGAGAAGCTAATGAGATAACTGAGAATGTGCTTTACTCCTGATAAGAGTTTCAAAGTCTGGGGTGATGATAGACAGTGGTACCCGAAGATCATGCTCTATGTCCAACCTGTTCCTTTGCTTTGACTTGAGCGGCACCAAGGAAGAGAAGCCACTTTCACAAAAATGTGTAGTGCTGAAATGTAGGATGGAGTTGATCGCACGAGTGGCAGGGGGCGGATACCAAAAGCACTTCAAGGCACCAAAACTGGGAGAGGCTTACTTCTCTGAATTTCTTTTTTAGCATCTTATCACATGACAGCTCTATCAGCTGATTCTCTTTCTTTGCTCGGCAGCGTGACGCTTTCCATGTCAATTCCAAATTGATCGCTTCTGTTTCTCGGCAAAGTAGTCGGTACGGTTGTTGCGCTTGCCGGTATAAGCAAAATAAGTTAATGTAATTTTAGTTTTTTTTGACCACACACTCTGTAACCAACTGAAAATGTTTGTGGCTCGCGACCCACTAGTTGAGAAACACTGTTATATAGTATGCTAAGATCAGTATGCAAGTATGTCCGAATTCATAGAATTCGAAAAACAGTATGTGAGAAGTACCCGGATGACCTACTAATTCTAAAGTGCTCATCCGATGCACACTACACTATCCCATGATGCACTGTGAGAGAATTCATGAATGGGAGTGAAGCGAGCAACTGATGCGGGTAGATGGCGGACGTAGTATGTCTGAGTTCCATTCGAAGTGCTCAATTCATACTTTTCTAACAGTGTAGTGAGTTCAAATTCAAATGTAGTACCTATGATTAATGCAATTTGTTATTTCTACAGCGATTTTACACATTTTACAATGTAGGTTAGATACGAGTAGTAGGCTATTTTGGACGCAACCATTAAGAAGTTTAAGATATACGTCACTTTGCTCACCCCTGATTGGTCCAGTTTGAATTTACGGAGTTGCTGTGTAGTTACCATGGAGACAAATTAGTCTCAAAACAAACTCGCATTCTTGAAACTCACAAACTATAAATGTGAACGTAAGTTAGTGTCCAGATACTGGAATTTCAGTACTGATTGGTACTGGAATTGTAAAAACGTCCATTTCCCGCAAACGTACGTTAATGACTGATTGGCTGTGAAAGTCATCAGTTTACCAGACTTCACTGCTGTTTACCAAGTGCAAACACCGATACAGGGACACGGGTGGTATAGATCAGTAGTCGATCCATCAAGCGCATCACTCCTAGGTAGATCAGCTGATCAACGTGACTTTTTAAAATGCTCCAGTGTCCGCGTATCTGTGTTTGCACTTGGTGAACTGGTGACCTTCACAGCCAATCACAGGGTCTGTCCGAAATCGCCTACTAAAGTATGTACTACATTATATTTACTTCACAACTGTTAGAAAAGTATGTTCTATATTTAGTAGTCAACATTCAAACACAATGGCTAATCAGTGGTGTTTAAGAACGTGCTCAAGTGTTAGCGGGAAATAGACGTTTTTTAATTTTCAGTACCGACTGGTGCCAAACTCGATACTTTAGACAACACTAATGTACCTGAATAAAAACACAAAGCAGCTTTGTGCAACAGCCCTCTGTTTTACATGAAAAGTGAAGCATCATTTGGTGTCTGAGTGGAGTTTTGATGTTTGGTCTGTTTGGTAGATGGAAGATGGTCACACCATTTTTGACTATAACGTGGGTCTAAATGACATAGTTCAGCTGCTGGTTCGGCAGGCGGCTGCAGCCGCGGTGCTACCGAAAGACAAGGAGGCGGAGCTGTCAGACTCCGACTCCGGCTGCGGATCTGCTCAGAGCGAGTCTGATAAAGGATCCACACATGGCGAGAGCGACGCACAGAGCGCCGGAGCCTCCGGACAGACTGACACAGCAGACCTCATCGACCCCGGCTTCGGCTTTTACAAGGTGAGAGGAAAAACACTGGCGCTCATTTGTTGTTACTCAGTTGTATGTACTATTGTTTTTGAGCAACAACACAGTCAATTGCCTCCTAAAAATCTCAAAGCTCTTAAAACTGTTCATTTATTTCTCCTCTTCAAGTTGATGATCTTCAGCTATTTGTGTTTACTCTAGCTTTTTCTTGTATATAAATGCTTTATGATTTGCCTCTTTGTAAAATTAATGTATGATGTTTGTAGTTCTATCTGTTACCCTGTCATTAATAGAATGTAAAAGTGTATATCTTTTTAACGGATTGTTTTGACTTGGGAAAAGAAAGCTGTTGTTGCTAACATGGCATCAACTCTTGTGTGCCGCTAGGGATGTTTTTATCCACTCTGGGGTGATTTTTGAGTCTTAATTTGGCCACAACTTTCTCTGTTTCTCAGCAAATGGAATGATTTTTGGTGGTATCATATTTTTACACACATTTTGGGAAAATGCTTTGAAAATGTTTAAATTATAATGGCAAATTGACTACCCTCTCGTTTTCTTGGGGGCTGTTTTTGCCCCGTTGACTTTCATTATCACATTTTTTGATGGCAAAGCCATGAAAGCATGTAATTATGCATTTTTGATTGTTGCTGGTTTTCCCTGTTGGGAAGAGGTTACATTTTGTTTACTGTTGATCATCAGTTGCAGTGCAAAAAAAAAA
>CAIGQZ010032594.1:4790820-4806810 GCA_903798205.1 Danio tinwini
CCGATATGTATATAAATAATGGAAGTCAATTGGGTAAGAACAGCCCCCAACATAATGAAATGGTAGTCAATTTTCATAATATACAAGGGTTAAATTTAACAAATTATATTGACCAAATAGATACTTTAAATAGTCGCATCTGACAAGAAGTTCAGCACATTTGTATTTTACATACACAATTTAGCTTTATTTTCTTGTATTTTATGTTAGCTTAGATATAAATTTCCTATATACATTGCTTGTATATTAAGTATTCATTGTGGAATGTTGTTGTAAAATGTTAATTTTCATTACTTTCAGATGCACCATAAACCTATTGCAGGCTTTTTCTTTATAATAAAAGACCTAATCATGGTATTTGAATGATCATTTTCAGATAAATGAGTTTGTGGATGCTCGAGACCTGAATATGGGCGCCTGGTTCGAGGCTCAGATCGTCAAAGTGATGAAAGCTCCAGCTGAAGACGGAGGAGCTGAGGAGATCGTTTACCATGTCAAATATGAAGAGTGAGTCATATCTATATATACACACACACGTACACACACACACACACACACGTATACATATATACACACGTATACATGCATGCATATACACACACACGCATGCATACACACAACTATCTAATGTTTATATAATTTTATATTTACTTGAATTAATGTGAATTACATGCAGGTTGATTTAATTTATTTATTTTTAATTTCATTTTAATTTTTTTTCTTATTTAATAAATTACATGAGAATTAGCATGCAATTCTAATAGTCTTAAGATTGTAATCATTGTCACTGTTTGTAAAGAAAAACAAATGTCCTGCCCATACTCATTCTCTGCATGATAAAGTCTATTAGAACAAGTTTATAATTCGTTATGATTGCAAAAGATTAAAAGAAAACTCCTAAGATTGTTTCTCAATGAGTCCGGTCATGTCTGTTTCAAAATGAATCATTCACGGGAATCAGTTTCTAAATGAACCATTCAAGGGGATCTGTTTGTAAATTAATCATTCAAGGGAATCAGTTTTTTTTTATATATATATTTTTGAAATCTATTGTCAAACATTTAATGCAATTGTGAATGGAGACAAAGCAAAACATTTGTACATATTTTCTGTCTGTGAAGGAGCATTGTAAGTCCACCTTGAAAGTTCACACTTTCTCCCATGAAACATTATTATAAGGGATTGTTACATTCTGAACTGATTATTCAAGGGAGTTCAATTCTGAATGAATCATTCAAGGTGATTTAGTTTCTGAATAACTCTTGACTCAAAAGGTCCATTCATAATAGAGTCTGTGAGTTCGGTGAACTGAAGACCTTAACGGCCAATCACAGTCATTTCTGTTGAGCACGAGAACACTGACAAATCAGCGGTGATTTGGTGAACATTTCCTCTTGGACACCGGTTTTCATTTTCTTTCATTTATCCATGTGCTTTCTGAATGAATCGGCGGTTTTGAATGAATCACTTGAATGGCTAATTGCGTTCTCACTATATGGTGCTTTGTGTTAGGTGTTAAGCATCCTAGATACCAGTACAGAAATGCAGTCTGCAAAATACATATTATTATTATTTTTATTATTTTTACTATTATTATTGGAGGGGGAAATCCCCAATAATTTTTACTGTTAGTATCTGGGGTTGTCACTTTACTGGTATTCGGTACCAATCGATGCTGAAATAAAATAAAAAAAGTCCATTTCCCGCTAACATTCGAGCACTGTTAAACATGTTCTTAAATTGTGCTGATTTGCCATTGTGTTCTGGGGCTCATCAGAAATGACTGTGATTGGCCGTGAAGGTCATCAGATCACCGAACTCACTGCTGTATACTGGGTGTAATCACAGATACAGGGCCACTGGAGCACTTTAAAGTCATGTCAATCAGCTGTTTTGTCTAATAATCTGACATGTGAGCGATCTGCTGATGAATTGCAGCTTTAAAATGCTCCAGTGTCCATGTATCTGTGTTTGCACTCCGTAAACAGCGGTGAGTTCGGTGAACTGAAGACCTTCACAGCCAATCAGTCAATTTAGTTGAGCACAAGAACACCATGGCAAATCAGCGATGACAAAGAATGTGCTCAACAGCGCCCAGATGTTAGCGGGAAATGAACGTTTTCATATTTTTAGCACTGATTGGTACCTAATTCCATTAAGTGACAACCCTATTCGTATCACTCCTGTTTAGAAGATTGAGTTGGCTTGCAGGAGGAACACTGAAAGGTGAATCTACATGTGTGATTTACAAAATACAGTTTCAACCCCTGCCCCCCTCCATTTCCTCTTGAACATCTGTTTTCATTTCCGTTTTCATCTATCCTTGCTAATGCTGATCGCATGTGTTTCTGTGCAGTTACCCAGAGAACGGTGTGGTGCAGCTGCGTGGGAAAGACGTCCGTCCGCGAGCGCGAACCGTGTACCAGTGGCACCAGCTGGAGCCGGGCATGATCGTGATGGTGAACTACAACCCCGACGACCCAAAAGAGCGCGGATACTGGTACGACGCCGAGATCCAGAGGAAGAGGGAGACGCGAACACAGCGGGAGGTGTTCGGCAAGATCCTGCTCGGGTAGGCTAATGCATTACGTGCAGATACAATTAGTATTGGGGGATATTTTATCATGTGCAATGTATAGATGGAAAATTCTTTATAAAAATCTACAATTGATCTATATGATGAACTACTGCGGCATGTGCGATATGGTTTTGTGTGTATTTGAGCCTGTTTATGAACATTTCGAAATTCGATTTCATATTAGCATTAGCATGTTAATTTTTTGGCTTGACCATTAAAGTGCATGCTCATTTTAGACCTGACTGTGTAAACGCAATTAGCATAATTTGCTTCTATACCTGACAGTATAAATGGGATTGTGACTGACAAGCATTAGCATTCTCGTTTTGCATGTGACTAGCACTACTAGGCATAGACAATTTATTTTTTATTATCGTTTATTTTTTTTATCGTTTGCAATATACAGATAGCAAATTCTTCCCAAAAATAACGTTACCTACAGTGAATCTATACAATAGGGATGCAACGATATAGATTTTGGTTGTACGATTAGTCTGAGAAATAATCATGGTTATCATGATTATTATGCACTTATTAATTTCAAAACACTACTAGTTAAAAAAATATATAAAAAATCACATGAAAACTTATATTTTTAAGGGTTGTTTATTGCTGCTCAGTAACCAAATAATACAGCACATGCTAATATTAAAAACAAACAATAGTCCAATTTTTCTCTTTGTGCTTAAAAATAAGTGACATTTTTGACATTTAAACATAAATAATTTTTCTGCTATAAATAAATGACAGAACAATGAATCAATAAATAAAAATGAGAATAAAAAAGTATTTGTCTAATGCAAGGCTTGAAATTAACTTTTTTACTTCGTAGCACTGGTGCTCCCAACTTCAAACATTTAGGAGCACCAGAAAAAATTTAGGAGCACCCAGCAAAAATGAATGAGCACCACTTCATATTGTATATTAACAGATTTATTGTATTTGAAAGCAACATCAATCAGGACTAACAAAAAACAGAAACTAACTCATTCTATTATTGATATTTGTGCAATAATTCCAAAATTAATATCTAATATTTATAAAATATTAATGATGACAGTGTAATACATTTCTCATGTGAGTTTCTTGAATGTGAGTTATCTGCTATAAAAGTCCAACTGTTACATTAACAAATAAATGTATGGTTTGCGTCAAGCAAAAATGAAGCATTGCAGTAAGAAATCTACATAAAGTCCCTATTCTATAGTCTTTGACTATACTGTGTTAGATTTTTACATTTAGCGTACATTTGCGCTGAACTCTCAGTGAATCCAACGCATCGAGAATCGGGCCAAAAAAAACAGCTGATCCACAGTTTTCCAGCACTCTCCGAAATCACTCGACTGATCTCGGCTTGCGGATTAATATTATCTCGTAATTACATGCTCTCATCGGTGCCATTATTTGTAATGAAACAGGTTTCAAGACATTTTAAGCTTATTTTGAGCAATTTGAATAAATGTATTTAAAAATGATTTAAATAAAATAAAAAATGCACTTATTTATAGTATGAACAAATTGTTATTTAGTTTGTTTGCATTTTATACAAAGACAATTTTATTACAATTTTACAAATCTTATTATTATTTGTTTTACTTGTAAGTGGGTTTGCAAACCTGTGTACTTTTCATTGCGAGAACTGCAAACGGCTGAAATTTGATAAAGCAGTCACATCTCGCTGTCATCTTTACTAGGTGCGGCTAAAAAGCGTGAACGCGTCGCATCATGTGCGCGTCCCTCCATTGGAAATAACCAATTTACACAAGCTTACCTTAGTTGATAGCCTTATTCATAGTTAATCCAGTGTGCGTGGTTATTAGTCTCGGTGTACAAACTAGCGCACAGTTGGCACACCTTTGTTTGGTTGCTGCAATTTTGTTCTGTGCAGAAACGCGGTGTTGAAGCCTTTACAATTAATTAACCGTGACAAATTAAAGCGCTGTTAATAGTGAACCCGGTTAATTGTTGCATCCCTACTATACAGTGCTCTACAGCAGCATGCGCTTGATGAAGTTTTGCGTGTGAGCTTGTTTATGAACGTTTTTATTAATGTTTACTCGATGCGAGTAATACTAGCATTAGCATGTTTGTTTTGGGCATTGAAAGTAAAAATGCGACTGACACTACAACACAAACACATGTTGCTTTAGCATAAATGTAACTAGCGATAGCATGCTCGTTTTAGGCCTCAGTCTAAACGCAACTAGTATTAGCATGATTGCTTTTGAACGTGTAAACTGGTGATATTTGATCATTTGCAATATACCGATCGAAAATTCTTCCTGTAAATAATACAACCTACAATGGATCTATACAATGAACTACAGCAGTGTTTATGTACATATTTACTAGGGGTGTCAAAATTTATTGTTTCTTCGGTGCACCGCGATGCAGATGGGGACAATTTGATATCGGTTCACTAATAGATCATACCCGGTTATTACGTACTGACGTCATTTATCCCCTATGCGCGATGTCGCAGTAGAATACTATGGCAAAAGAGGCGAGGGCGAGTGTGTGTTTCTCTCTCTCTCTGCCTCTCTCTCTCTCTCTCTCTCTCTCTCTCTCTCTCTCTCTCTCTCTCTCTCTCTCTTCAGACATTTTGGCCTGCTGGGGTGTTCGTGGGGTAACTTTTTAAAGTGATACTTGTGGATCCAGACACCAGCGTATTATGCGCATATAGACTGTAACAGCGTCTGTTTTTCCCGCGTCACTCATCAGTGAACATCAGCTTTCATTTTTAATGCCAATCGCAGCCCTTACTGTTGAGCGGGTGAAGACGATGATTGTTCATAGGGTTTTAAGACCTCGCTTGTCAGTGCTCAAAAAGCAAGCGGGATGATATTTATATAATTTTTTTTGCTATAAATGCTCATGTTGTCGTCTGTGTATGTACTTGAGTTTTGTCTAAAACATTCAAAAAGAGTTTTCTTTGAGCAGGTCAAATTAAAGGTACAGTTCATATATCTTACTGCTTGTATTAAAGGACAAAATTGTATTACAAATAATGTATAAATATTAATATATTTATAGATTTTAATACAAATAGTTCTTGTATTGTGAAGAAAAAATCTACTTGTGTATGGAAAGCATCGTCAATGCACCGAGATATCGAATTGAACCAAATCGATGGCATGATAATCGTAACCGAACAGTGAGACCAGTGTAGGTTCCAGCCCCTAATATTTACTGAAATTGAAATCGCATTATCTGTCAAAAATCGCAATTTAGATATTTTCCCCAAATCTTACAGCATATATATATATATACATTTTTTTAAGTTTGTTTCATTTATAATTTAGTTTTATTTTTTTATATTTTCCACAATGCAAGAATATGTAATTGAATTACTTTATTCAGAGAGAAAGTAAATATAAGCAAATTGTGTTCTGTTACATTAGCAGCTGATGTCTAATGATTCTATGTATTTGATGCTGTGACTGACTAATATCTTTCAATAAAAAACCTTAAGTTAAACCTAAATAGTTAAACCTGAAGATATATATGAAATACAAAAACTTTTCGTGATTTCAGTCAACTGGACATGCTTTTTATTACTAAAATGTAAAAGTCTAGGTATTAAACTAAGTTATGAATACAGATTCAATTAAAAATAAATGATTAATTGTGGGAAGGGAAATAGGTTTAAAATATTGCTGGCTGTTTTTCTTCAGGTTGTTCACTTATAAAGTTTGCTTCTGTTTTATTATTTTTCTCTCCTCCAGGGAGGCTGGGGATTCCCTGAACGACTGTCGCATCATGTTTGTGACCGAAATCTACAAGATCGAGGAGCCGGGAAGTGCCGAGGGTCCAGGAGCCTCTTCTGACAGCCCTCTCAAGAGTCAGTCTTCCTTAAAATAACAGCTATATTCTATATTTCTTTTTAAACTTAAACTTTATAAAACTTAAAATTATTCATGTTATTTTGAAGTTTCTGCAATAACATTACTGTATATTGTGATTTATGAACATGCATGACATTATTAATTCAATCGGCACATGTCTACTGTTCACCCCAGGGTCCAACGGTCCGGAGTGTAAGGTGTGTAAAGACGACCCGAAGAAGAACTGCCGTGTCTGCAATTGTCACGTGTGCGGCATAAAGCAGGACCCCGACAAACAGCTGCTGTGTGACGAGTGCGACATGGCCTTTCACACCTACTGCCTGAACCCGCCGCTCACCACCATACCTGACGACGAGGACTGGTAAACCAGAGCACCGATTATGTGTTGACGTTATGGAGTGTTTCATTCACTTATCAAATAGCAAACCAAAATGTATTTGATAGTATATAATGAGTAAATGTGACTAGCTTTAGCAGGTTCCCTTTATAATTAGCATGTTCGCTGACCATGTAAATGTTTCGCTCACTTTGCAGAACACGAACCAAAATGCATTTGAGAGTAAAAAATGTGTAAATGTGGCTAGCTTTAGCATGTTTTGCTTTAGGCCTGACAGTGGAAATGTGACTAGCATTAGCATGTTCGTTTCAATTCCGACAATGGAAATGTGCACAATTGCTTTTAGACCTGACAGTGGAAACGTGACTGATGCACACTAGCATTAGCATGTTCGCTTTAGGCCTGACCGTGGAAACATGACTGACGCGATACCATTAGCATGTTCGCTTTGGTTCTGACCGTGTAATGTGACTAGCTTTAACATGTTTGCTTTAGGTCTGACTGTGTAATGTGACTAGCTTTAACATGTTTGCTTTAGGTCTGACTGTGTAATGTGACTAGCTTTAGCATGTTTGCTTTAGACCTGACGGTGAATGCGACTAGCTTAAGCATGTTCACTTTATTTCTAACAGTGTAAATGTGACTGACACGCACTAGCATTAACATAATGGTTTTAGGCACGATTGCTTAGGTCTGACAGGATAAATGCGACTAAAACTAGCATTAGCATGATCGTCGAAGACCTGACAGTGTAAACGTGACTGAGTCACACTTGGATTATCATGCTTGTTTTAGGCCTGAATGTGTAATTGCAACTAGCTTTAGCATGTTTGCTTTAGGTTTGACTGTGGGAACATGACTGACATGCACCAGCATTAGCATGCTCGCTTTAGGCCTGACCATGTAAATGCGACTAGCTTTAGCATGTTTGCTTTAGGCCTGACCGTGGAAAAGAGACTGACACGCACTAGCATTAATGTGATAATTTTAGGCTTTGCAGTGTAATCGCAGCTAACGCTAGCATTAGCAAGTTTGTTTTAGACCTCACAGTGAAAAGGTGACTTTTTACTGCATTAGCACATTTACTCTAGACTTTTTTTTTTATTATTAAATTTATCTATATTATTCATCCGTTTAATATAGTCATTATCACAAGCCAAAATCAAAACATTGTCAGTGAGCAAAAGAAGTAATTGTATAGCAATTAATTCATTATCCCGCAGCAAAATTTCATACATGGAAGACTTTAAAAGTTCATAAAACCACGTTACTGGAAGTAATTCAGTTAAAATAAAACGCTGTTTTTTGTTTTTTTTGTTGAAACCAGTGCTGATTGTTGACCAGCAAAATGAAATCTACAAGATATTTTAATTGTGCTTAATTTAATTTTACTTGCCAAATTCCCCCTCAATTCACTTATTTTTTTCTTTTTTTTTTCTTCTTTACTTTAACATTTATTAAAGGGCCATAAAACCCCTGTTTTAGCAGGGTGTTTTCACAACCCTAGTTTGAAAAAAGTCAGGAAAGTGGATGTCTCCAGCTCTGTTTAGGTGGGAGTGTCGGGAAGGGAAAGTGAAAGGGTTTGCATAAAAATAGTTTTCGATTCAAGCATGCAATTATTTTCACAGTGGCAAAACAACAGAGAAGCAGGGGAGAAAGACAGTGACTGTTTACATGGACATCAGTAATCAAATCATTTGCCAAATTAATAATTTGTTGACTTTAACTGCAGTTTGGCACTTTCACTTTTATTCTGGAACATTTCATGCATGCCCCCTTTGACAAACGAGATATTGGATGTGGGGAACTGCTGGAAGAGTGGAGTTTTAATGGAATGTTTGATATCGCATGCTGTATGGGGAGAAAAAAACCCTCCGCATTTCTTTGTAACTTAAATGCACTCAGTAGGTAGCATCAGAAAGTCGTGTTTATAGACTATCCTGTCACAAAATGTGGCAAATCCTACATGACAGTAATAGCTTGATAGTCTATAATATTGCAGTGATATTAACATACTGTAAACTTAACTAAATCATTTTTGACTACCGTATGTTTTTAAAAACTGAAAGAGTACTGCTGACGATACGAACTAACTTTGCCATCTGAATAAACAAAGACAAAGAACATTGATCACACACCAAATCTGTAGAGACAGGACCGTCAACACCAACTGGAACCATGTCTTTTTTTTTTTTTTTTTTTAAAGAAAGAGACCAGCGGAAAATCTGGATTTTACCATTTCCAGAGGTGAAAAGCTCTCGGCTTTAAAAAAAAAAAAAAAAAAAGTTAATTACAAACGCATTTCTGTCACGTGTTAGCAGACCACTCATCCACACGTGAGTCCAGCTGCACTCATAGCGGGAAATTGAAAACAAAACCTTTCTAGTGGCACATTTCTAAACGCAACACTGACGACCCATGTCTCTGAACAATTCTTTTTCCACTTGTTTTAATTACAATTGGCAACACATCGTGGCGTCTCTCTGCTGTCTGAACATTGTAGCAGGTAAAAACTTTAAGGTGCAACTTCATTAAGATGCATCATAGCTTCATTCACAATAGAGAGTGCTGATTGGCAGTCTGGAAAGACTTAGGCCCCATTTACACTTATGCGTTTTCGTTTTAAAACGCATAAGTTTTGCTACGATTACGCCATCCGTCCACAGTAGGGCAGAGTTTTCGAGCCCCAAAAGCAGAGCGTTTTGAAAACGCTGGAGAGGCCGTTTTCATTCTAAAATGCTGCTGCTCCGTCTCTGTGTGGATGGGGGAAAACGGAGACATCTGAAATCAGGAGGCGGGGCTGCAGATATTCGCTACCTGATTGGGGCTTTTGTATCATTGTGTATTCTTCCCTTATTTGTCAAGCCCCTATCACATGACTATAACGCTACCGGAAGACAGCAGACCAGCCTTCACTGTAAACAACAACATAGACACAGAAATGGGAGCGTTGTTTGCACTATTGTCCGTTTTAGGCACCATTGTGCAGTTAAACTTTTTTTTACTACAGCAGCTGCATATATTCGCAAGAGGCAAGCTATAGTTCGCGCACTCGCTTATTGCTCGCGTTCATCGTTCAACCAGCATTTGTTGACTAACAATAACCAAATGCCGAGCGAGACACATGCTTCCTGTTTATACTTGGACGCGCATGCCCAGAGTGCGCGAATGGTCATGTGATGTACGTTTTTGGTGGAGTAGTGTGGACAGAGATATGTTTAAAAATGCTAGATGAAAGGCTAGTGTGGACGCAGATCATTTTTGATCTAAAACGCCGTTTCAAAAAGAAAACGCATTTGTGTAAACGAGGCCTTTGTTCTTCTCATGAATTAATGCTGAAAGACGTCACGTTGTAGCGGCTGGTACATACATCCAGTCTCCACGCTGGAATTCACACAAGGATCTAATTGCCGAGACGTAAAAACATTTCTTTTCTAACCAGAAAAACAAATTTGCTTAAAATAAAAATAAAAACAACCAATTTTCACATTTTAGTGAAATGTGTGTCCTCATAGTGTTTTTTTTAGCAATGTGGGACATATAAATGACTGTCAACATCTCAATGTGTTTTGGTGTTTCGTCACCCTTTAAAGTTAGTGAACTTAATCTTGCACTAGAAAGAATATGTAAACACTTGTTAAGCCGAGTTTAAATCTGGTGTTTGTTCCTGCAGGTATTGTCCCGATTGTCGTAATGATGCCAGTGAGGTGGTTCTGGCAGGAGAGAAGCTGAAGGAGAGCAAGAAGAAAGCCAAGATGGCGTCTGCCAGCTCGTCCAGCCAGAGAGACTGGGGGAAGGTCGGTTTCTCTCTCAACCACACACGTCAGCATCTCTCAGATGGAGTGTTAATAAGTGTGTGTGTGTGTGTGTGCGTGTGTGTTCATCAGGGTATGGCATGTGTGGGACGCACCAAACAGTGCACCATCGTCCCCTCAAACCACTATGGCCCTGTTCCTGGAGTCCCTGTAGGAACACTCTGGAAATTCAGAGTGCAGGTGTGTATGTGAACACTTTTATTGAATTATTATTGGGGGTTTTTTTTCTCTCTCTCATTTTCATTGAGGATTAACACTCAAAGGAAACCAATAATTTTTAAAGTATTGAAGCATTCAATAGCAAAACTGAGAAATGGTAAGCAGGGTTTATTTTTGCACATGGACTCTTCATGTGTGTATCTACAAAATGTAAGTTAAGATAAAATGGCTGATTTAACTTGAGGATCTTGTACAGTTAAAATAGTCTAATTTCTAGATTTGTAAATCATCTATAATGTATATTATATTAGAAATCTGTCATTCCTCCATTTGAATGAGTCTCGTTACCCTGCTGATGGCTAATGCTGTTTGTTTGTGTCTCAGGTCAGTGAATCGGGTGTCCACAGGCCTCACGTGGCAGGAATTCACGGCAGGAGCAACGATGGTGCTTATTCTCTGGTTCTGGCTGGAGGTTATGAAGATGATGTGGTACATTTACTTTCTCTCGTTCTCCTCACTCGTCCTTCAGTAACTCTCGCTCTCTGTCCTGTGTTTGACCTGTGAGTCTGTGCGTGTTTCCTCCAGGATGATGGGAATGAGTTCACCTACACGGGCTCCGGTGGACGAGACCTGTCTGGAAACAAGAGAACAGCCGAGCAGTCCTGCGACCAGAAGCTCACCAACATGAACCGGTCAGCAGCACCTCACAAACACACTTTAGATCTGAATCTGCAGGTCACACAATTTGGCTCATTTTCCAGCTCCTCTAGAGTTAATCAGTTGAGTTTGAGATTTACCATTTTTGTTTAGATTTGGCCAGAGTCTTTTAGCTTGGCTTTAGCATAAATCATTGAATCAGATTACATCATTAGCATCTCACTTTAAAACCTTGATATTTTTCCCATTTAAAGCTTCGCTCTCCTGTAGTTACATCTTGTACTGAGCCTGACAGAAAATGAAACGTTATGTCTAGCTACTATACACCATTTTGTGGGATGTAAACAAAAACAATGGATCTAATGTATATCCTATTTTTTTTTTCTTCTGAGAATCTAAAAAACCACATTAATGAATGTTATGATGGCTCTTAACTAGGGGTGTGACGAGACGATTACCCGGCGAGATTGGGTTCACGAGACGAGATTTTTACACTATTTTTAATAAATCTTCAATGATGAAATGCATGAATGGAAAATATTTTATTCAACTTAAAAAGCTTTTTTAAATCAACTTTTAATTAAAGTTATTTTACATTTATTTAAATGAATTCTATGCAGTAAAGGACATGCAAACACTGCTAAATATTTGCTAATATATGATTGGAAAATAGATTTTTATTCAACTGAAAAATGAAAAAAACACAATGCAAAACAATTTAGGTGTTTTTTAAAATCAACTTTATTTTAAATTTATTTTAATAAATTATGACATGCAAACACTGCTAAACATTTTGCTATAAACTCAACTGGCTTCTTCCCTGTACAGTTTCACATGAGAATTTTAACTATTCCGCAAGTTTCGGCAGAGGTGTGTGTGTGTGTGGCATTAAGTTATGATTGAATTGCCTCTGGTTACAGTTATGAAATAGTTTGATAACTAGCAGGAAATGTTTATGGGCCAATGACATGACCACATTAAAATGATCTATACTCCCATTGTGGTGTAATAATCAATGATTATTGCTGTCGTACCATAAATTCAGCAGCAGGTAATACACAACACCTGAAAATAGTCCCCAGCTAGGTAACTTCCAATGGAACCGGCACATGCTCTGTTCAGTAAAATTATTATGACCACCTGATTGGACAGGAAGTTAGCTGATTTTAGCTAACATGCTCTATATCAGGGGTGTCCAAACTTGGTCCTGGACGGCTGGTGTTCTGCATAGTTTAGCTGCAACTTTCTCCAACACACCCGCCTGGAAGTCGAGGAAACCTAGAAAGAGCTTGATTAGCTGGTTCAGGTGTGTTTAATTGGGGTTGGAACTAAAATATGCAGGACACCGGCCCTCCAGGACAGAGTTTGGGCACCCCTGTTGTATATCAATTGATAAAATTCAAATTTTAATGATTTTAACTTCTTTAGCTGATGAAGTTAGCCATCCTAAACAAATCAACCTAGAAAATAGCAAACTTAAATTCTTTCAGCCTTAGTACACGATGTAAGCACAGAGACCAACTTTAAAGGTGGAGAATGCAAGTTTGATACCCAGTGGTTGAACTAGGTATTGCACTCCTGGATCAAAACAAACGCAAGCCTGGGATGCCAGATTTGAGTACAGGAGCGAGTAATTTAAACTGTATTTCAAATAAAAGCAACGAAACGCGACAGAGGGAATATTCTCCATATTAAAAGGAGTTTTGGTTCTAACCAACACCTGGAATTGATCTATTAGAAACGGCTTCTATTCTCACAGCTGAACATCAGGTTAAATTTACCTAAACAAAGACAGCGTTCCGGCTCGGAAAAACATTTTCAAAGCAGAATATCTGACTTCAGCATTGTTTTTCAGTTAAACAAGTATGTTCACTTGGGATGTTTCTTAAATATCTGCACACATATTATGGTATTTTTATGCTTTAGAAGAGTCAAAAACTTACTTACAGCACCTTTAAATGGGAAAATCTAAACTTGGTAATTTGAGCAAGATGCTAATGGTCTAATCCGATTCAATGACCTATGCTAAGCTAAAAGTGTTCCTGCCAGACCTGGAGATCAGCTGAATCAATGCCCCAAGCTTACAGTTTTAATCCCATCTGTCCGTCCATCCATCCAGTAATCAATTAGCGACTGGGAGCAGATTAAACTCATTTGCTTTAAACTTGATGGTGAAAACATGACATTAGCACGTTTGCTTCAGGCCTGACAGTAAAAATGTGATGGTCATGAATGGAGCATGCTCCCTTTAAGCCAGCAGTGTCAATTTGACATGCTATTAGCATGTTATCTATAGGCCTAACGATGTTAACATGACTAGCATTTGCATGTTTACTATAGGCTTGACGGTTGCTCTTGGACTAATGGTGTAAATGTAACTAGTGTGTTCACTTTACACCTGACAGTGAAAATGCAATTGGCACGCGTTACCATTAGCATGCTTTATTTAGGCTAACAGTGTGAATTTGACATGCATTAGCACACTGGCCTTAGGCTTGATGCAAATGGGACTAGCATTAGCACACTCTTTAGAACTGACAGTAAAAATACAACTGACACGTGTTAGCATTAACATGCTTTAGACAGTGTAAATTTGACATGCTGTAGTATTAGCACGCTAGCTTTTGCCCTGAAGGGACTGTCAGACCTGAAGTGTAATGAAAAAACAATGCAAGTGCAACTAGCACATTCTCTTTAGGGCCTGACATGAGAATCGCTACTAGCATTAGCACATTCGCATTAGACCTAACAGTGGAAAAGTAACTAGCACTGGCATAAAACTACTGCAAACCAAGGTAATTACCACTTTTGGGTAACCTTTCCCTTTAATTTGAGTGTGCTTTTTGTTTTTAGGGCTCTCGCTCTGAACTGTAATGCAGCAGTGAATGATAAGGAAGGAGCTGAAGCCAAAGACTGGAAGGCTGGGAAACCTGTGCGAGTTGTGCGCAGCTCTAAAGGACGCAAACACAGCAAATACTCTCCTGAAGACGGAAACAGATATGACGGCATCTACAAGGTCAGCACATCTAGTGCAACACAGGATGGGTTGCCTATTATTACATATTCAATGATTTATCTTTCTCTCTTTGCACTATATATAAAAATTATTTATTAGATTTTTCTTATTTAATAAATGTTTATTTAAATTTTTTTATTTGTATTTTTTTGTGTTCATTTTTATTTCATTTATATTTATTTATATAATTTATTTTAAATTTTTGTATTTTTTTATTTTAATACATTTAATTGAATTATTTTTTTGTATAAACAATTTTTTTATTATTTTTTTTTATTTCTTAATTTTATTTCTTTTTTGTATAAAAAACAATTTGGACAATTTGGAGAAATCTAATTACGATTTATCTGATCAATTGCGATATGTGAATATTTTTTAATTTTATTTTTTTTACTATAATTTTATAAAGTTATCAGTTTTCATGACAAAATAAGAAAATAACCACAGTATTTTAAATTGTTTAATAAATTATATGCAAAATTTTATATATAGATTTATAAAACCTTTACATTGTTACTTTTCATATTGATTTCATGCATTTATGGTGCACTAACATTGCTTTCCATAAACCGTTTTAGATTTTACTTCACAGCTCAAGAATTCTTGTATTAATGTGTAATTCATAAATACATTTATATGTATATATTATTTGTTTTGTTCTTTGAATACGGCAGTCAGATAAAAGAGCTGCTCCTTTTAATTTCACCTCCTCAAAGAAAAACACTTTTTGAACATTTCAAACAACTCAAGTACATGCACAGAATAACATGAGCATTTATAGCAAATAAACTAATGTAAACATTATTCTGCTTGCTTTTTGAGCGGTGTTGAGCAAGCTCTTAAACTCTTATGATTGGTCATTGTGTTTCTGCACTCAACAGAAAGGGCTATGATTGGATCTAATGGTCAGCGCAGCTCTGGCGTTATTCATTGAGTGGCTAATACACTGTTACAGTCTAGACACAGACACAGTGGAGAACTCTCACTGTAGACGTGTGTGTGTGGGTGCGCACGCATCCACAATTATCACTGTAAGCCAAGAGAGGAGCAGAAACGTTACCTCACGCAAGCAGATAAAAAAAGTCCACACACATGGAATAAGAGAATAGGAGAGCAGATATTGAGTTTACAGCTTTCATTTTCTCCACAGCAGGGAAATGGGGCTTGTGAGTTCGGCTTCAACGCTTCCCATTCACTTTGAATAAGTGACGTCAGGCGTTGCTGAACTGCATCATGGATCCGTCGGCGCCGCTTCAGTGGCGTTGCTCGCTGCAAAAGTTGGGACTTGCTCAACTTTTCAAGCGCCGACGGAAGCGTCAGCCAATAAGACCGCTGTATGCAAATGCACCAGCTCAGACAGTGGCCTATTGCTGACCAATTTCATTGGCTGACGCTGCTTTGACTATCTCGTCAGCCTCTGCTTCAGACACGCCCTCTGTCAAGCGTTGATGCTGAAGCCCCGTGTGAATGGGGCGTAACATTTGTCTGCTTTTTAAGTGACATTAGTTGGATCGTTTTAATTACTCTCGCTCATCTCCCTCGCCGTGTGTGTTAGTGTATATATAGATAGATATAGATAGATA
>CAIGQZ010032594.1:4844548-4855464 GCA_903798205.1 Danio tinwini
AGGCACACCTTTAAGACTCCTGTATGTAAATGAGCTCAGTTTTTTTTTTTTTTTTTTTAAATCGGCTGAGGCACAAGGTTTCATTTCAGCTTGAAGACAAGATAACAAACGGATGTGAGGTCTTACCTTGCGCCAGCCTCTCCAGCCTCTTGCCGTGCTCGGGAGGAATGGCATACCTGCGGCGAAGAGGAGAAAAAAAACTTAGATCAATTAACGGGATCAATAGAAAAGAGGAGAGAGAAAGACACTGGAGGGACGCGCAGCGAGACGCCTCTGTGAGAAGCAGCCTCTGATCATCACAGGCTTCTTCTGCAGCCCTCCGAAAACATAAAAAACAGCCGTTTCTTTGCTCCAAGAAACACACAAAAGCACAAATTTCACCCCTATTTCACATTCAGCAGTCATACGCTGGTTTAAAGACAAAAGTGCTCAAATGTCACTAAGACAAAGCCTGGAAAATTACAGCGCGCCAGCCAATTTATTTCGCCTAATCGGCTCAAACATGCGCGCTAATAATTTTCCAGCCCAAATTGCAGACGGTGCTGCTTAAAATTTGCAATGATTTTGGTGCGGGCTGCTTTTCCTGAAGGGTTCAATTCGCTTGACGTTGTTATTGACATTGTCTGTATTAGTGTAATTATTTCCTCAAGTTTCCGGAGAGCCGAAACCCTCCTGAGGCTCCTGAACGCAAACGTGAATCCGGTGCATCACCCTCCCCTGGGCTGAAAAAAAAAAAACTCACACAATGAGGAGGAACGTGTGGATTCAGGACAGTGCCACACTGCCCTCTATTGGTGGCAGGTGGAGAAAGAAAATCTGGGAGGATGTTATGAGCGAATGCCACTTTTTTTGGAGTTAAACACAGGCCAATTTCACAGCAGTGGTTTTCTCTACACGGACGCGGGATCATCTGAAAGTCAACTGAATACCAAGTGGACAGATTAAAAGGTTGTGTTTGTATGCAGCTGACGGGACGTACAAGAAGAGGTTTGTGTTTCATTTCAGTGTGTTGAGGCTTCTTAATGAAAAAAGTTGGAAACGAAAGCAAATGATTGGGGATGGAAACCAAAAGAGCACCATGGTTTAGTGTGTGTACACTGGGACTGAATGGGAGACAAGCACAGCACCAAAAGAGAGTAAATAACATGTATATCAGTGGACATATAGGTCTTAAAATGTGCTTAATGTGGGGGTTCGACCTGGTGTGAGTGGAGAAGCAAGTCTCTGGTCCTTCGAGATTCCTCAAGAGCCGCTGGTATAAAGACATTAACAAAAAAAGTGTCCAACAAACATGGTTTGAGACATGGATACTTAGGTTCACTGGTGTATGTAAGTGATGCACCCCAGTTACCTTGTTTTACAACCCATAAAACAAATCTGTACTTCACATCTCAGTAAAGATGAAATTTGAGCCAGATTCTGTTCTGGAAAATCTCAGACTTTCGGTACGTAATTTATTTGATTGCATGTGTGTGTGTGTGTGTGTGTGCGTGTGTGTGTGTGTGTGTGTGTGTGTGAGAGAATGATTGAGAGTGAAAAACAGCTAGCAAAGCTGTGTGGGTTCATGCAGACATTGGCTATGTTTAGCTATGGGTTTATACCATGGGTTTCCCCTCATGTGCATTTCAACATTTGTGCTGCATGGGAATAATTCACCTTTTTTTGCATTTGCCTCAACTTTGCATGCACATTACTCAAACAAACAGGCTTCTTATATCCACGTTTAGTGTGAACCCAGCAATAGATGCACTACTACCATATAGTAACGTCATGTTCTGGGAAAAACTGAAGGCATTCGGTTGCCTTTCGACCTTTGCAATTTGATAGTTCATTCATTCATTTTCTTACAGCTTAGTCCCTTATTTATTAGGGGGTCGCCACAGTGGAATGAACCACCAACTATATTAGCATATGTTTTACGCAGCGGATGCCCTTCCAGCTGCAACCCAGTACTCGGAAACACCGATCCACACATGCATTTATACACTGCGGCCAGTTTTAGTTTACTCAATTTACCTACAGCACATGTCTTTGGACTGTGGGGGAAACCAGAGCACCCGGATGGAAACCCACGCCAACACGGAGAGAACATGCAAACTCCACACAGAAATGCCAACTGGCCCAGTGGGGACTCGAACCAGCGACCTTCTCACTCTAAGGCTAACCTTTGATCCACTGTGCCACCTGGATTTGCTAGTTTTGTTCTGGAAATTATTAATTTGCAAATTCACCACTGGGTCTGAATTAAACCCCATGGCTCCTGAAATTGATGGACGCTAGTCTTGATTCAGGACTCCAAGATTTGATCTTTTGAAAGTGCAGTCAAATTTGGACTTGATCTCAGGACAGGTCTTCAAAAGTTGTCTTAAAACACGAAAAAGCATCAAGGTGCCTACCAACCTGCACTAAATATTAGGAGTGAGAATCCCTATGTAGCAGAGGCCAACTAGTGAAGTGCTGTGCAGATCAACCTCACTCCTCTGACTTCTAAAGGTGCTCTAGTGACAGATGCTAGAGGCCATGATCCTCCTTGGTAGAACAACCAACTCCGATGTGGAAAGTCGCCAGTTCGAAACCAGCTGAGAGCAGGTTGGGTGGTGTAGGACCAAAGCCCATAGTTATTAAAATACTAGTTTGCGATTATTGTAATCTTAACTATATTGCAAAATTCTGTGATATATTGCAATTTATTACCTTTTCCCAACTTCAATTTTATCCCAAAAGAACAAATATACAAAGTTCATCTGTCTCACTAAAAGTGAATTGCTGCAGTGCAAAGTGGGATCATCAATGAAATGTCATAAATGTTGCATGGAGCTTTCCGCAATGCGACCATGTCTATTTTACAAGCTTACTGCATACATACTTAATAAAAAAAAAACAAAAAAACAACTCAAAACCACTAGTGAACTAAAGTATTGTAATTGTCAACCAAATAGCATAAATTATTGGTGGTGATATATAATGATATGGGTGTCTGTGTATCGATATAGTATTGCAGAGGAAAACAATCGCAATACTATGCTGTTTCAGTCATTTCCAACACCCCTACTAAATATGGAAGCAAGGCACATCCCATGTCTTGCATTTATTGACCGTATTGGGAACTGCCCCAAAACACCAAAGATAGAACCATCGAGTAATCGAAAATCTTCCCGCAAGCGCCTCTCGAGCGTGAACTCTAAGGACACTGGTAGTAGTAAATTCAATATGGTGTTTGAGATGCCACCACAGATCAATAATAATTAGGTGCCTATTTCTTACAGATAAAAGCCGGATCTGATGAGTAGCGGTAATTAGGGTACAAACGCTTCCTGCCAGCAGGAGTATCTTTACACCCCAGTAACCCCGCCTGATCAAGCCGACAGTAACTCTATCTGGCAACTAAAAGTTGCAGAAGCTGGATTTGATATGGAACTCTCTGGGGAAGAGGGCAAGTATTGACGAAAATCACACCAGGGCAGAAGAAGTCAAGCCAAATCTGTAGGGGCTCGACCTGGTGTGAGTAGAGAGCCAAGCCTCTAGTCCTCTTAGATTCCTCAAGAAACACCGGTAATAAGAAATTAACAAAAAATGTCCAACAAACATGGTTTGAGACTTTGATTCCCAGGTGTATGCAAGGGATGCAACCCATTTACCTTGTTTACGACCCATGACACAATTCAGTACTTCACTTCCCAATAGAGGCTGAAGAAAAAAAAAAACTATTACAAAAACCTATAAAAGTTTCAGAATCAATTCTGTATTCAATTTAGATACAGAAACAGCTACAGCAAGAAACAGGTCAATAATCATCGGATTGGCTTCATTTGGACAGCGTTGACCAAATTATGATTGTCCACCAGTAGAGATGGAGACAGAAATGTTCTTAAAGCAGACAGAGAGGAGCGGGATCAGAAAAAGACCTCGAAATGAGAAACAAACTTGTGTCACCGCGTGCAGTTTGGATATACATGTTAATGCACGACCACTAGGCTATTTGTGCCAACAGCGATAACTAAGGGTACAGTTGCCTTGAACTGTGCCGAAGCGCAATTGTCCCCCCCTCCCCTCACCCCGAATTCAATTTAATTCATCATTATTTGTATAGCGCTTTTACAATGTGGATTGTGTCAAAGCAGCTTCACATGGAAGATTATAGTGAATTGAAAGTGTCTGTCCAGTTTTCAGAGTTTCAGTTCAGTGTGGTTTAATATTCACTGCTGAGAGTCCAAACACTGAAGAGTAATTTATCGATGCGCAGCTCTACAAGTCACGAATCATGCAAGCCAGAGACGACGGCGGCGAGGAAAAAATTTCACCAATTGGCATAATTGAAGGATAAAAACCTTGAGAGAAACCAGGCTCAGTTGGGCACAACCATTTCTCCTATGGCCAAACATCTTGTGCAGAGCTGCAGTCTAGGCGCCGGAAGCTGGAGAACCATGGATGTCAGCAAAGACTTGGCTGTCCCTGAAGGTCACAGGAGTCAAGCCTGCAACTAACAATGCATTTAGCCTTCCGAGCCGGATCATGCGTACATCATCGATGATGCGACGGTTCAGTTTAACAGGAAGAGAAGTGCTCTACACGGTGGACATTGCTTTAGTTATATTGTTTTGTATTATTTTTAGTCGTTTGGGATGCAGTGACGCAGTCAAATATTTTGCCGAACAGATCCACCACGTTTGATGATCATAAAAGTTATCGTGCTGCAGGTATTTAGAGGTTTGCTAAAGCTGCAGCTGTCGTGCAGTGAGGGGTTTGTGTCTTTAATAAACTAAGACTAAGTTTGTGTTCATTGAAAAGTATAAATTAATGAATTCACATGAAACAATACCTTAAAAGTGACATTGCTTTTTTAGATTCGTGCTCAGGTGCGCTTTGCACTCACACTACAAGCGTACTGCACCAAAGCCCAACCAAACCATACTTTGGCACATCTCTTCCAACCAGACCAGGGCCGGCCAACTGAAACGCACCTGGGCCACATTCGGAGCACTCACACTTGTCAAACAAAACGCACCCGTGCACGGTTCAGATGGCCTAGTGTGAGTGCACCCTAAACCTAAGACTTTTACATATCCTGCAAAAGAATCTGAAATGTGCATTATTGTTTGATGTGTTACATGCTGCAACATGAACCAGGGCGGGACAGAGTAGCTCCTCCCCTTTTACAAACAAACAGCCAATAGCGCTTCACTTTTATCACAGCTCTGCCAGTGAGAGTGGTTGACCTCAAGCACATATAGCCAGAGTGCCTTGAAGGGGGCCGGGCGTGTCAGATGCTAGAAAGCAAATGATTGGTCAGAAGATTTGATGAGAAACGAAAGTATGAGGTGAAAAAAATTCATATCATCCTACAGCCCAAGACCGGTTACTCACTGAAGCGAAGCAGGGCTGAGCCTGCTCAGTACTTGAATAGGAGACCACATGGGAAAACTAGGTTGCTGTTGGAAGTGGTGTTAGTGAGGCCAGCAGGGGGCGCACAACCTGTGGTTTGTGTGGGTCCTAACGCCCAAGTAATGTGAAGGGGACACTATACTGTCAATGAGTGCCGTCTTTTGGATGAGACATTAATGGCACTTCTCGTAAAGAGTAGGGGTGTAACCTCCGTGTCCAGGCCAAATTCCCATCCATTTGCCCTTACCCATCATGGTCACCCAATCATCCCCATCCACTGAATTGGCTCTATCACTGTCTCTCCACTCTAAACTAGCTACACTCTGAACTAACCTAGAACATAAATATAAATACACATTACATTACAGGAGTGACAATTTGTGACAAGCTTTGGACGCATCTCCTTAATGCAAATTATGTCACTGTTTTGAGGCACACTAGATTACAGATATCCTTAAAACTAACATATTGACACTGAGACCTGAAAAACTTTATTTTGACTTCAAGGAGACTTTAACATTTTAACCAGTTTTGGAATCTCTATATCTTTAAAGTTGGAAGCATTTAAACAGCCAAAGAAATAGGAAGCAATGTACCTCAAGGATCGCCTTTGATACTGAATGGTGACCCTCAGAATCGGATCGGGAGGTCCCTAAATATTCCCATTCTACTTCCCAAATGCAGTCTCTCTCTCCAGTTCCATGACACTGACACAAAACCCCTACCTGCCAAATGGCATCGACGCTGCTGGCAGAGTTAAGATTTTATTTGTCATCATCTTGAAGAGGACAGGAACAAGAAAACAAGCAATAAGACTTGAGCTATCCCCTCGGCTGTGGCGCTCCCTTTCACAGCGATTATTTCCGGCAGCGTGCGCACCACTTTGGGCCACTCCGCAATCTTTAAGAATCTGACACTAGATCTCAGGAGGCGGCGAGAATTATGACTTTGATGGGAGGAGAGTTGGAGGCGAATGAAGTTAATTTCACAGTGGCTGAACAGAGGGTTAGGCAAACAGCTACCACACACACACTTTAACATACTGTAATTACCAGAAAAGTAAAACGGATTCAATTTCAAAAAGCGGAAGGGGGTGTTTTTGGTGGGGAGGACGAGCGCACGCATAGTTGCATTAAGCCGAGTTGATGGGTGAGTAAATTTTCTCCTCTTTCCTTTTTTCTCTCTCTCTCTCTCTCTCCAAGCAAGAGAGTCTTGCCGTTTATGCGGGAGAAACGGCGGAAAGTTAACTTGAGATAAGGCCTCCAGAGAGCGAGGGAAAGAGAGAATGCTTAGCTAGAGACATCAAGAGCTAACACTTCAGAGAGAGATACGAGGACACAGAAGAAATGGAGACAGAAAGATACTCAAGAGAGCAAGCAAGACTTACGCAAGACCTCTCAGAGAATCACGGTTTTGCAGTCGTATCCATTTGGACACCTGTGCGCCCCCAAACATGCTATGACCCTTTTACATGATTCACGTCAACGCAACCCAAGAGGGGACGAGCGTCAAGCAATTGCATTAAATCTGGCCCTCATGCAACTTTTAAAACAGCAGTCCTTGATGGTACTGCTTCCATTTGCATTCACTGTTGAGGGTTCCCACGTCTTTTGATTAGGGATTAAGACTTGAAATGCATTTCATTCAAGCACTTCCACATTAGGATTCTCACCATTTCCCAGTTCCAGGACCTTTTTCTATCCTAGAAAACATTTGCTTTAAAGTTCTCTGATGTTTCTGTGATGGTGGGACCCCTGCTGTTTACCGCGTATGCTTCCTACTTTCTAAAATAATAAAACCTTCCCTTTCATGATGCAATCGATTATGCTTTTCAAACCACGAGTGACGCATTTGTTGAAGCCCGGCACTTTAAAGTTCGCACAAAGATGCGACAATAACATCTTTAACACCTTAACTGTCACAGTCCCGCTAAAGTTTACTTCACTACACTGCCATTCAATCTTAATCTAATCGTGACAAACCATATATCATTGGACAAGACTTCTGAATGCATATTTTACAATGTTTTGAAAGAGTAATGGATCAAAACCTACTGTCATGCTACAACCTGTAGGACTATTTGCAGTTGCATATTTAAACTGTAACCAAAGCAATCATAACAACCTATATATTATTCAAAGGCCTGAAATCTTTTATATCTGGTGATGGATATTGATAGCTGTTACTGAGCAACGATTATTTACTCATGTGTGACAAGGATACCCAGAGTTGTAAAGCATCACTTTGCAAAAAATATATAGAAAATAAAACAAAGATTAAAATTTACATTTTAGAGGCTTAAGGCAAATCAACTACCAACAAACTGCCCATGCTAGAATTTAGAAGTTGCTGTCTATGAGGGGACACCGTGTCTTAATTGTTAGCGCTGTCACCTCACAGCAAGAAGGTCGCTGGTTCAAGCCTAGGCTGGGGCAGTTGGCATTTCTGTGTGGAGTTTGCATGTTCTCCCCGTGTTGGTGCGTGTTTCCTCAGGGTGCTCTGGTTTCCCCCACAGTCCAAACACATGCGCTATAGGTGAATTGGGTAAACTAAATTGGCTGTAGTGTATGTGTGTGAATGAGTGTGTATGGGTGTTTCCCAGTAGCAGTTTGCAGCTGGAAGGGCATCCGCTGTGTAAAACATATGCTGGATAAGTTGGCGGTTCATTCCACTGTGGTGGACTCTGATGAATAAAGAGACTAAGCCAAAGGAAAATGAATGAATGATAAAACATGGGGGCAGATATTAGAACACTTTAATGTATTAGAAGAAATGCCAGTATAACCAATGACCTCTGTCAATAACATAGTAATTAAAGTTTAAGTCTAACTGGTGTTTACTATTCATAATCTATAATGTGCCCAAACTATGACAATAAAATTATGGTCAGGAAAATGCATTTCTGGTAATATAATAACAATGCTACCTTATAATTACTTTTATTTGTGCATTAGCTGATTAGCCAAATCATATTTTTATGTATCGTATATATATATATTATTGTTGTATTGTTCTCTCTCTCTCTCTCTCTCTCTCTCTTTTGTTGTAGTTCTATAAAATGCAAAAACAGTGTAAGAAAATATAAAAATATATAAAAAAAAATAAAATTATGGAAAAATTATATATATATACACACACACACACACACACACACACACACACACACACACACTTTAAGTATACATATACACAGTTGAAGTCAGAATTATTAGCCCCCCTTTGAATTTTTTTCTTCTTTTTTAAATATTTCCCAAATTATGATTAACAGATTCAGGAAATTTTCACAGTATGTCTGATAATATTTTTTCTTCTGGAGAAAGCCTTTTTTGTTTTATTTAGGCTAGAATAAAAGCAGTTTTATTTAAGAACCATTTTAAGGACAAAATTATTAGCCCCTTTAAGCAATTTGTTTTTGCGATTGTCTACAGAACAAACCATTGCTATACAATAACTTGCCTAATTACTCTATCCTGCCTAGTTAAGCCTTTAAATGTCACTTTAAGCTGTATAGAAGTGTCTTGAAAAATATCTAGTCAAATATTATTTACTGTCATCATGACAAAGATAAAATAGATCAGTTATTAGAGATAAGTTATTAAAACTATTATAAATAAAAATGTGTTAAAATCTCTTCATTAAACAGAAATTGGAGGAAAAAAATAAACAAGGGGGCTAATAATTTAGGGGGGCTAATAATCCTGACTTCAACTGTGTATATATATATTATTTTCATAAACCTAAAAGGAACAAAACTTTTTTTTTTTACTTTGGCCTTTTTTACTTTAGTAATGACCAGAGAAATGTCTTTTTTAAAATAAGACAAAGCTTAAATATATGCACCAAAGTCATTTTTAAGTGTACTGTGATTAACACACATGTATCTATAATCTATCTAATATACTAAAATAAGGCGAGTTATTATATAAAAACAAGCCACGATCTAGTTTTCGCTTTGAAATAAGATTATTTTGCCAACGTCAACAGGAGTGTCTGACTATCGAGCCTGAAGGCTGATTTAAATTGTGTTCTAAACAAAAGCAACGGGACACGATAGAAGCAATATTTCCCATGGTAAAAGGAGTTTTTGTTCTAACAATACCTGAAATTTATATTTTAGAAACAGCTTCTGTTTCACACAGGTGAACAACAGAAAACTGACAATGATCACCTCGGGTACATCTCATGTGCTCTATTTAGTGTTAAATGCTAATAATGTGAGTTTACATTTTACATTACATGTATTGCTATACTACAGAAAGCAGCAGCAGCTAGTTCACCTCAGATCTTGAACATACAATAAACCGTCTGAACTGAACTTTAGAACTGTGACTCAATAGTCAACACATATCAGTGATTCAGCATCTACATTTAATAATGTTAAATAATGTTAAAGAGGTTTAATATGTATTAATTAGATTATAAACCTTACCATTTTGCTGGAGTGCAGTGAGTGCACTATTCTGTGCTTCTGAATGGCTGTATTTCACTTTCTGATGCGTTTCATTTGGTGCAAACAGCCAAATTGCTTATCACTGCAAATCTTATCACATAGCTTGTTGTTAGAACACAGGGTTACAATGTAAGCTGCTTGCTTAATGTTTATGCTCATAATACTTATATTATTTGCTAATTAATAACCTCATGTGGAACTCTGAATCTGCGTCTCATTTCAGAGTCTGCTACTGTCCACCGGAGGTCGTATTTCGGCTTTGGATGTATGCCTTGAGAGACTTCATGACTGAATTAATGAAATATGCTGTTTTCAACCAAGGCAGCCCGGGGTGCTGAAATATTATTGGCTAAAGTGGCATTGGGCAGTTTAAAAGAACCAAAACGACAAGTTCCGGCAAGTAACGCACATTTTCAGAGCAGAATATCTAACTTCAGCATTGTTTTTCAGATAAACAAGAATGTTAATTTAGCATGTTTCTGAAATATCTGCTAACATATTATGGTATTTTCATGGAGTCAAAATCTTACATACAGCACCTTTTTTAGATGTTTGGACTAAGTAAGAGTGGTATTTTACAGCATAATCAGTGCTGTTTAATACAAAAGGTGTATCTGGCAGTTTTTTATTTTAATATTAAACAGGAAGACGTTCAAGCAGAGATATTAATGATCAGTTTCAATTAAACTAACACACTTTATTAAAAAATAAGCAGCTGATTAAAAGCCCATTTATCTGTATTTATTTTAATATAAAAAAAGACGTTCAAGCTGAAATATTAGTTTCTAATATCAGACTTCAAATGATCTGATTTAATTAAACTAAATGTACTTTATTAGAAAATAAGCAGCTGATTAAAGCCCATTTATCTCATTTAAGAGATGGTGTTCCACAGGGGTGAATCCTAGGCCCCTTACTCTTTCGTTTGCACATGAATTTCCAGATGTCTGTCCTTCAAACTGTTTTACAAGTACACAGATGATTTATGCACATGATAAAACAATAGTACTTGTGACACAAATATAAATCACAATAACAAAAAAATCTTGGTTTAAGTGAAAGTGAAAGTAAATAGTTTGAATAT
>CAIGQZ010032594.1:4859950-4873684 GCA_903798205.1 Danio tinwini
TAATAATAATAATAATAATAATAATAATAATAATAATAATAATAATAATTCCATACATTTATATAGTGCTTTTTCGGACACTCAAAGTGCTTTGCACATTGGGGTGGGGGGATTTCCTCATCCATCACCAGTGTGCAGCACCCACCTGGATGACGTGATGGCAGCCATATTGCACCAGACCGCACACAACACACCAGCGGATTGGTGGAGAGGAGACAGTGTGATGAAGCAAATTAAGATATGGGGATGGTTAGGAGGCCATGATGGACAGAGGCCAGTGGGCAAATTTAAACCTCTACTTTTTTTCGAAGAAAATTCTGTGATTTTTAAACGACCACAGAGAGTCGAGACCTCGGTTTAATGTCTTATCCGAAAGAAGAAACAAACGTACACAGATGATATTAAGATGTACATAATACAACAAAAGAACTGGTGGCACAAAAATAAAGCACCACAATGGCAAAAAAATCTTGGTGTAAGTGAAAGTGAAAGTAAACAGTTTGAATATTGTTTAACTAGTGCTGTTTAACATAACATGTTCAAAGGAGTGGCTGTATTTGTTTTAATCTTAAAGAGTAGGAAGAGGTTTAAGCAGAAATATTAGTTTCTAATATCAGATTGAAAATGATCGGAATTAATGAAACTAAACCCACTTTATTAGGAAAAATAAGTAATGGATAGCTCAACTCCATTTATCTCATTCAAGAAAATGTGCTACAGGCGTTCCACAGGGCTCAACGCTAGGCCCCTTACTTTTTAGTTTGTAGATTATCAGATTTAATAAAGCTAAATATAACCTATTTAAAATTAAAAGTAGCTCACCAGGACTTTGGCTTCCCGAAATGCAGGTAGTTGATGCTGTAGAGGTCCATGTCCTCCGTGTGCCAGGCGAAGGTGGTTTTCCACATGCCGAAGTACAGGTACGGTGTGTTCACACCTTCGATGACGATCCCGCACTCCTGCTCCACCATGTCCAGAAGAGTGTTCAGGTGGCCGATGTTCCACTCCGAAATGTCCTTTACCAGGAAAAAAACATGTTGTTATGACTTTCACCAAATAATGTGTTCAGCATTCATTGAAACAACAGTTTTGAGGGCTTTAAAATCAGGAAAACACCAAAAATAAAACACAATCTTGACTTTTTTTTACTCAGACATGTTGCAATTGGCTTTTAAATATGAAAATATCTAAATTAGAATAATAATAATAATAATAATAATAATAATAGGGCAACGCTATGGCACAGTGGGTAGCACGTTGCCTCACAGCAAAAAGGTTGCTGGTTCGAGCCTCTGCGTGACTTCTGTGTGAAGTGTGCATGTTCTCCCAATGCTCCCGTGGGTTTCCTCCGGGTGCTCCGGTTTCCCCCACAGTCCAAAGACATGTGGTACAGGTGAATTGGGTATGCTAAAATTGACCGTAGTGTATGAGTGTGTGTGTGTGTGTGTGTGTGTGTGTGAATGAGTGTGGATGTTTCCTAGTGATAATAATTTACAGTAAATACTGTAGTGTTTTTTGAACTATACTATTAATAAAGTGTCTAAATTTCTGTATTTATAACTCTGTTAATGAATGGTAAAGCATAATGTTTGTATTAACTGTATAGAACTGCTAAACTGTAATAAATACTGTAGTATACTTTAGCTTTTACTACAGTAAACTATGGTGTACTATAGTATAATACACACTATTGTTGTATAAAATTACATAATTGGGTCATTTGTTAATATTATTATAGTTATTTTACCATATAAACTATAGAATTACTACAACTGATTCATTCAAGCTCTTCACCATACGCTACCAAACAAAAGTCTTGTTGCCTATCCGAGTTTTAGGAACAACAAATAATAACTTGACCTCTAGTCGATCATTTGGTGTCAGAAGTGGCTTATATGAAAGGTAAAGGCCTCTAGATTACGCTTATTTGACCAAAATAAAATATGATCATGCCTTGATTTAATGATTTAAATAGGACAGTAAGATAATAATGTCTAGTCTAGAATGTCAGTATAGAAGTCATGCTGCAGTGGAAACAGAATGAATATTGTGTCTGACTCCATGATGAGCTTTGAGCACTGCATCCATACATCACTGCAATGTCTCAAATCACTTATTAATAAGGTCATCTGGAATGGCAAAGAAAGCGTTCTTGCAGGACTCCCAGCGTTCATCAAGATCCTTTGGATTCATCTTCAATGCCTCCTCCATCTTACTTCAGAAATGCTCAATAATGTTCATGTCTGGTGACTGGGTTGGCCAATCCTGGAGCACCTTGACATTCTTTGCTTTCAGGAGCTTTAATGTGAAGGCAGAAGTATGAGAAGGAGCGCTATCCTGCTGAAGAATTTGCCCTCTCCTGTGGTTTGTAATGTAATGGGCAGCACAAATGTCTTGATACCTCAGGCTGTTGATGTTGCCATCCAATCTGCACGATTAAAAATTACTTACACTTTAAATAAGTGCAATACTTTTGATTCTTTGCGCATTTCTGCATTTATAACTTGAATATAACTTTGAGCACAGTTGATGTACCTTTGATTTTCTTTTTAGAAGGAAATAAAAAAATCTGAGCTAAAAGTCACAATGATTTAAGGTGGTAATCAACATTATACCACACATTCTGTTGCTGCAACTTAACTTGTACTGAAATCCCATCAAATCATTACAAGTCAAAGCAAATGGAGTAAAAGTTGACTAACCGGGTCGTAAAGCGACCCACTGATGTCTGCGCCATAAATAGGAGACACAAACGTCAGGTTTTTCCAGTATTTCCTTTCCAGGTCGTCAAAGTCCTTGTGTTGAGGGGTGTTGTACCTGCAATCAGTCAAGAAAAATGCATTACGCTTGACAGATCAAAGAGGAACTGCCTAAAGCAAAAGTGCGGTCTTACGTGCATATTAAAACATCTCAACTATGTTATTGAACATATTTTTAAAAGCAACACTGTGTACTTTGTATAATTAAAAAACTAACTTAATTTGATTCATAGTTATAGGAACTATATTCTCGTATACTCGCATATCAGCACCTGAAAATTTTGCAACCATGGATATTTTTGTTTATTTAGTTAACTGTTTGACATGGACATCACAATTACAACCTAATGCATATGTTTAAGTGTTTTAGCAGACTTGCTAATTCTCAACACCTTTGTAAGATATTATTCAAAACTTTTTTCAGGCACTGTTTAATATAATTGGCCCTACTACAGCCATGGTACTGCAGCAAAGTTCTTGATTATAACGCCAGAATAAGCATAGTTCCTATACATGTTGACCTTGAAAGTAGCCACCTTTGATTTTTAGTAGATCTACATGATGTAACTACAGAAAAGTCTAGCTTTAAATAGGCAAATGATCTAAACTCTTTAGTCATTCAAGTGAGATGCTAATGGTCTAATCCGATCCAATGATCTATGCTAAGCTAAGCTAAAAGTGCTCATTTTTTTCTAATTAGCTGCTTTTAATTTTCAGTCCGTCTACACAATGTAACTACAGAAGAGTCAAGCTTTAAATAAACAAAAGATCAAAACTCTTTGGTCACTTTTGAACGAGATGCTAATGGTCTAATCCAAGTCAATGAACTATGCTAAGCTAAGCTAATAGTGCTCCCTGGAGATCAGCTGAATGGAGTCAAAAAATTATAAACCTTCCCACTTTAACTTGTGGTGAGTTGTAAAATAAGCTTTTTTTCAATAGAAAAGTGAAATGCTTCTTTAAGGGACATTTATTGACAGAACATAGAAATTAATGTCAAAGAAATGCAAGTAGACATACTTTTTACTGTTGGCCAGTTTGCGATATTCTCCGACGGTCATGGACTTCTTCTGGATGTTGTACTGTGTGAAGAGTCCAGATTGGCCAGTCACCACTTGCATGATGGGAGCAGGAATGACCATATCCTCGATGGTCTCGTAGGAACGGCGAGGTTTCCACTCCTTTGGCGGAATAACCTAAGTATCGTAAGAATTGAAGAAAACTTAAACAATCAGACAAAAGATACACTCATTTGTCGCTACATGATATTATATATGACTTGTTTGGACTGAGCATTGTGATTCAGTATAGTACAGAACAGTAGGATTTCTTATAGGATTTATAACAGCAAGTGATACATTTACGATTTATAACAGCATGAAACGCAATGCAGCAATACAACAATTTCTATTCTCCAGATATAATGAATTTTTCTGTCCGCATCAGACACGACATGACAGAAACATTTAAATACCAGACAATACAATTCCAACAATCTCCCAACAAAATGGACAGGGGGTTAAATCTAATTAATAAAAATGAAACCTCATTAACATTGATAAAAGTATATGCTGAGAGATTTATAACAACACGCAACATTATTCCAGATGTAATTAATTTGCTTGTCCACACCAGACAAGACGTGACAGAAACATTTAAATACCAGTCAATACAATTCCAATGAACTCGAATGAAACAGACAGGTTTATAATCGAATTATTAAATAATAAACCTCATTAACATTAATAAATGTATATGTTGAGGGATTTATAACAACACGCAACAACGCAACAATATTCCAGATAATTCATTTGTCTGTCTGCACCAGATGTGACATGACAGAAACATTTAAATACCAGCCAATACAATTCCAATGAACTCAAATGAACCAGACAGGTCTGTAATTGAATTAATAAAGATTAAACCTCATTAACAATATTAAAAGTATACTGAAGCAATGATTGAAAAATTGCATAAAAAAAATATACAATTGAAACAAACTGCAATTTAAACGCTGATTTATACTTCTGCGTCAAACGCATGTGTATGCTCCGGCGCAGCCTAAGTGTGGACGCATAGCCCTCGCCATGGCCGTCAGCAATGCTGACGTGAACCTCTTATGTGAAATGTAACTACATGTCACAATGACGCAAAACAAGCTCTGTGATTGGTCGGCTTGGTATCGCTGAAAAGTGTGGGCGGAGGTTAGAGCAGCGCGAGCCTGATGCAGTGAGTGTTTACAAGAGTGGAGTCCCATGAAGGAGCTCCGGATGGAAAAATTGTTGTTTTGGGTTTACCTTAAGATTAAAGTCCACCGATTCCCGCCTCAATAAAGCGAGTTTGAGCCACTTGTACATCAAGTTAGCGTTCAGAAAAGAAAAAAAAAACACCTGCGAAAAAATTTGACACAGAGGAATGTAAACACCTACTGCCAGCTAAAGCCTGGTTTATGCTCAACGTGTCCGCTAGTTCACTTGAGTGCGCGCAGCGAATTTAACGTCATCGTGGAGTTTGCGGAGGTTAGCTTTGGGTGCGCGCAATATAATTTCGGCCAGCGGAGCGCATGGTTTCTTTGAGACTTGAGCGAGCAGTGCATGTGCTGCCACGTTTGATTTGAGTTGAATATAAAACGCTTTGAAGAGATTTTGTCTGAAACAGTACGACTGGACACACATCTTTATGATCTGTGATCATAGAGATAACCTGATGATCAATGATTTTTGGCTAGAAATTGCAACAGCAGTGGAAAAGAAGAAAGTTTTTGTTAAAAAGTTTGAAAAATCCTAAGGGATAAGTTTGTTAAAGTCAAGAGAGGCCATGGCAAAAGTGGAGACCCAGGTACACAATTACAGAAATATGTTTTTCCACCATTCATAGGTTTTGATGTATACATTACAATTTTGAATTAAAAACAATTTAATAGTTACAAAACTATCAATAAGGAACAAATTATTACTTTGATAACTGGAGAGGAATACTTGAACCTATCAGTTTACAACATACTGATGCCCTGTTTTCTAGGCTTTATTGGTGATAATGGTCAGGAATGTTGGACCATTAATGCCTTTTTAGCTAATAAGTAGAGGACAGAAACTAGCCAGACAGTAATGTGTGAATTGTGGAGCGGGCTAAATCTAAAATAAACATCGGTATTTTTTAGTAAGTGTGCTTTTTTTTGCTTTTATTCTTGCCATGATAAAAAATATATTTGTAGAACAACCCATGCTCTGTTGACATTGATATTTTAATAAACTTTAATAGGTATGAACAAAAGCAAGTGATGCATCAAAGTTTGATAAAAAACAAAATCTTAAATGGTTATGTGCAAAAACATCAATACATCTAACTATCGCGATAATTTCTTTTACGATAATGTATCGATAGTCCAACCTCAAGTATCGATTCAAGTTGTGCAAAACGACCTCCTCCTCCGCTCCTGTAGATGTCGCTAACTCGCAATCAACAAAACGGCAAGTAGTACGGTATCAGAAGTAAGCTAGAGTGAGCATGGTGAAAAATATAAAGGTAATCCAATTAACTGCGTCACATGCATTTTTATTACTATACCCATTATAACGTTCATTTATTAGACAGTAAATTATATTTTATGTGAATAGCGCTATGTTTTGACCTATGTATTTGAAACTGGGTTCGGAAAATACTATAGCAGGCAGCACGGTGGCTCAGTGGTTAGCACTGTCACCTCACAGCAAGAAGGTCACTGGTTCAAGTCCCGGCTGGGACAGTTGGCATTTCTGTGTGGAGTTTGCATGTTCTCCCCGTGTTGGCGTGGGTTTCTTCCGAGTGCTCCGCTTTCCCCCACAGTCCAAACACATGCGCTATTGGATGAACTAAACTGGCTGTAGTGTATGAGTGTATGTGAATGCAAGAGTGTATGGGTGTTTTCCAGTAATGGGTTGTGGCTGGAAGGGCTTCCGCTGTGTAAAACACATGCTGGAATAATTGGCGATTCAATCCGCTGTGGCGACCCCTAATCAATAAAGGACCAAGCCAAAGGAAACTGAATGAATGAGCACTGTAGTATTTCTGCAGTACTGTAAAATACAATGGTTTACCTTTGCCAGTCCGGCAATGTGAGCTCCTTGCGTCTCCATATAGGCGATGTACTTCCCGAAGTCCTTGAACTCCTCCATGGTGGGCCTAAAAGTCATGATCTTGTTGAAGTTGGCGCCGGGTGGAGGAGCTGGAGCCTGTTCTGGGATCGGGGTTTGTGGTGTGAGTTCTGGTGCAGGCAGTTCTGGGTTCAGTTCTTGAGCCAGGGACAGTTCTGCGGGAGCCGCCGGATCCTGGACTAGATCTGAAAGCAGGGTGTCGCATGGCTGTGGATCCACCGGAGGGTTAATAGGAGAGTCCTGATCAGTGTCTGCTGGTGGAGTCACGTCTGTAAAGGGTTCGGTCTCCGCTGAGTTTGGGTCTGGAGGTAAAGACGGGTCCATGACTGCAGGTCAGCGAACGCTGCGGACCAAAAACACAGAAACAGTGTTAGCTGCGTCAAAGAAAATGACTTGCACTAAAGTTTGTGCTATATGATGATATACAGTTGAAGCCAGAATTATTAGCCCCCCTGATTATTATTTTACCTATTTTTGTTCTAAACATAATAGTTTTAATAACTCATCTCTGATAACATAATTAACTACTAATTAATTACTAATTGTCCGTAGTGTATTTTAGTGAATGAGTGTGTATGGGTGTTTCCCAGTGATGGGTTGCAGCTGGAAGAGCATCCGCTGCGTAAAACCTATGCTGGATAAGTTGGCGGTTCATTCTGCTGTGGAGACCCCAGATTAATAAACGGAATAAGTCAAAAAAGAAAATAAATGAATGAAACTAATGATTTAAAAACAGAGCTGATTAAAATAGCATTTTTCTAGAGTAATGTTAGACCGTAACAATTATCGTTATCACGATACTCGACAATATTGCATATTATTCCAGTACCATGCAGCCCTAATTTAAACTACTTCATTAATTCATTAATATTACGTCAATTAGTACTTATATTTATTCCACTCAAGATGATTTTTACCTAAATACGCACAAAAACTATACAAATATAATAAAATCAGCAGACAAACATTGAAAAAGCACCAAAACAAAGCCTCAAACTGTCCTCATCTGACCTGCAGCATTGCAGACGCTTTCATCAGAAACACACAGACCAGAAAAATGAAGAAAAACACCACAGTCGTGAAGACAAAACACACACACACACACACACACACACACACACACACACACACACACACTAACTAAGAGAACAAACAATCTCTTCAGTGCAGGATTTGACATTGTTTAAAAAAACAGGCTATTTTGCACATCAATAATTCATCATTTTACTAATGCAATATGACAATTTTTACTCTTTAATGTACATTTTACAAACATGCAAATGCAGTTTTAAAGTATTTAAAAAGACGTCATTTTTGTTAATACTTTATGAATTTTAAGCATAACAATGCAAAAAATTAAAACAGCTGAAAAGCTGAATAACAGCATGTACTTTTGCATAATATTTTCCAATGACGGTCAATAAAAATAGGTTGTAGATGAAAGTGTACTGCGGTTTTAAATGTAGTTTTTCCCATAGATTAAAAGGCAAAGAAATAATGACATGACGTACAATTTTTAGATAAACATTAAAATTCGAAATAATTTTAAGGCACTAAAATATTAATATTATCAGTTATTTTTAATCTTTTAGGGTAAATACTAATCGCTCAAAGCCCTAGATTTTACCATCAATCAGCAAGAATGTATTTACTGATTTAAAATGAAGTATTGTTGCGTATTTTTTAATTGTAAATCTATTTTAAGTACTGAATTTTTGTACCAAATTCAAAATATAAATGAACGTCATTTGGCGCAAGTTGATGCACACCCCAAAATACAGGTCACAAAATTACATGAACAGACGATAAATATTAGTAATAAATGTCACTACTTAAAAAAATTAGTTGCAGAATTGCTTAGAAAACAATCTCTAAAAAAAATTTTTTATATAACAGTCCTGCAGCCCTAAACGAGAGCATAATATGACATGATCGACTTTTTATTTTGTCCACACAATATACATTTGAAGTCAGAATAATCAGCCCCCTCTTTGAATTTTTTTTTTTTCTTTTTTAAAGAATGATCATGATCTCTTCTGACAAATAAAACTTTACATACCCATTATAATCTGACACTATAGTCCATAAAGATTTTGAATGCATAAAATAAATGCAAAAAAATTGGACAAACTATTGTTAGACTGAATATTTTAGTGTGCATCTTCTTAAAAAAACACAAAGCAAATAGATGATGGTCATTATTTTTAAACAGAAAAGCTAAAACAAATAAAAGCGCAAACTATTATAACAATAAAAAGCTTTTATATGTATTTTCTTTTGTATTTACTGAATTTTTGTGGTATTTATGATACAATCGAATGTCAAGCATGAACAAAAATACACCAAACGCACCTTTTATTTTATGCCAAGCTGTTAAAACATTTTTTATTAATATTAAAACGCAATTATAACGCAATTTTTTTCTTTAGTAATATTAAAAATACACACAACCACAAAGAAAATGCATGAAATAAACTAATATGGGTGTATTTTTAAACGGATCAATAGCTGATGCAATTTCAATGCTCATTTCTATTTTGAGCATTTATAAATGTACAACTTCTTTTAAGAAACTACATATCAATATCAGCTTAGAGAATAAGGGGATACGAGAGTTAGGAGACTTGTATATTGAAGATTTATTTGCCAACTTCAACCAGCTGATTTCTAGATTTAGTTTAAACCGATCTGACTTTTTTCGATAATTCCAACTACGCGAGTCGTAAAAACACACACAACTTCATTCCCACATATCCCAACACCTAGCGGGATAGACCTGATCATTAAAGCCAAAACCTTGTCAAGAGGCCGTATTTCATATTTATATCATTTACTCTGCCCAACTAACGAATCTATCCTAAATAAGATTAAGATTGACTGGGAATCAGAACTTCAATTAAATCTCTGTGAAGATTTCTGGGAGGACGCCTTAAATGCTGTAAATTCGTCATCTAGTTGTGATAGATTATCACTCATACAATTTAGGGTCCTCCACAGACTACACTATAGCAAAATGAAACTCTCAAAGCTCCATCCTGACAAATTAGATAACAAATGTAATGGGTGTTCACAGACCCCATGCAACCTCACTCACATGTTTTGGTCGTGCCCCAAATTGTCTGAATTCTGGCAGTTATTTTTCAAGGCAATCTCAGACATATTGGACATTAATCTAAACCCAAACCCTCTTATCGCTATTTTTGGAAAACCCCCAGATGACTATCATGTCACAAACATTCAAAATAATGTCATCGCCTTTTTCTCCCTTGTTGCCCGTAAAAGAATTCTTTTAATGTGGAAATCACCCCAACCACCCTCAATCAAAGTCTGGTTATGTCTAGTTCATATTACAGGATTTTACACATCAGCAGATCGCTGTGCCGTTCACACTACATGACTTAACTTTGTGTCTTTTAATTACTGTGGTGTTCACACTACGCGACACTACGTAAATTATCCACAAGTGAGGGGTCACACACTACATGATCTGACAACAACTTGTTCGCCAACAGTTCAGTCAAGCTATACCAAACCACAGCTAATGACATTTTTGAGGGAGGAGTCGTCAGAAAAAGCTGAACATTATTGGCTGCTTGTGTGCTGATGACATCACTGACAGCGTTTCAAGCTTTCGAGGGAGCATTTAAAAACATCATCAGTCAGCTGATGCATCAGCGGATCAATCACTCATCTGCAAAGTTTAAGTAGAAAGATACACAGAGAGTTTTTAATTTTTGTAATTTTATAACTCTAAAATAAAACTAACATATCTATAACACCCTGACGTTTTCTAAATATCTGTGTATTTCTTTCTAAAACTGTTATTTTTTTTAATTACAAAACAGTAAAGAACTGAGCATTTCTACCTTTAACTACCATATTGGTCAAAACTACTGCATGCATGTCTGCTTCTTTTCACTGTGACTTTATATATGCATGTATTTTTTTACCTAGCAACTTCCTGCTAAAATAAACAAAACTTTCTGATAGCAAAAACATAAATTTACTTGGGATATATATTTCAAAACAGCATATTCTGTGCCGCGAAATAGCTCCTGTTTGAAAGTGAAAAAGAAAGCGAGGCTCAGACCTTTGCATGTTCTAGTATCTTAACTACATATTTATAGGCTGTATTACCAAAGAACTGAATATTTTTAGGGTAATGCTGTCATAAAATATGACGACAGACATTCAAAGCTTAATTTTAATATCTCAATAGAAGTTTTGAATGTAAATATGATGTGAGAAAGGTCAGAATGAGCAGTGTGGTGATTCTAATAATTACAGAACTCTAGTTGCACTGTTTATATAGTCTACTCTTGTGTCCGTGTTAACACAGACTGAAGCGAGTGCATCGATGCCCATTCTGGCCAATCACAGACGTTTCTGTTCAGCTCCTGAACACGCGGCCATTCAGCTCATGCTGATATGCTCTCTCATTGGCTGCAGCTCGTCACTACATCTGACCACATGTGGGGTCGAGTCGGCCGACTGCTCTGGAATATTCAGCATGCTAAATATTGGATTTCCGTCTGAGAGGTGTCAGCGACGCTTCAGCGAGCCTCTTTGATGCGTTGTTCAGTAGTTCACACATAACGACTGCAGAGCGCCGTGCACCCGCAGATTTTTCCCTGATCACAGCCCGATCTGTCGGCGAGCTCGTTAACTTCCAAATCGGGCTCAAATCAGGCTTAAAATCCTGTAGTGTGAACTAGGCATTACACGACATGTTAAGTCTTCTGAAGTTAGAGAAGATTAAGTTCTCTCTCAGAGGATCATCTCACAAGTTCTATAATCATTGGAGGCCACTACTAAATTATTTTAATGATTTAACACCTCCTGAAGTGATTATTTAAGAAATCATTTTATGGTCAGAATTTGCTTTCATTCTAGCATTTTTACTCCGGTATTGTCATACCCTAAACTAGATGTATTGGTCCAACCTCAGCACAACTAAAACCACAATTACCAAGAAGTAGGTAGCATATTATTGTTGTTGTAACTTGTTATTATTATTATTATTAGTTTTTTTATTTATTTATTTTTTTTCTCTATCACTCCGTCATCTGTTATATGTTTTACAAAAGACTGGCTATGTGTATGTATGGGTGGGGGGGATTTGGGGTTAAATGTTTACAAAAGTGTTTGAGAAGGAAAAAAGAAAAAGCAGAAATTGGACATTTGTATACAACGAATGCTATTCACTTGTGTTCAATAAATAAAGCAAATATATATATATATATATATATATATATATATATATATAAAGAAATTACATATCAATAACAAAAAATACAGATTCAGCTCCCATAACTAGCTTTTAAATCAATGTTATTGTAAACAATATTGAACATATTTGCGCATAAACATTACAAGTGCATGCATGAAATAAATAATCAATAACTGCTAGGCATGGGACGATAACCGTTTTCAAGGTATACCGCGGTTTGCAAAAAGTTTTTAAAACCGCCAAAATTTTCTTTAATGCCGTTTCTAAGTTATGTGTAAGATTTTTTATTTACATTTTTTTTTAGGACAACAATATCTCCAGTAGAAAAAAAAATATCCAAAGATGCAGTTTTAAATAGTAAAGAAATCTGTGTTTTTGAAACAAATAAAGACAGCAGAAGTCAATGATACATTTGAATTATTTAGCTGGACATGTTTACAGCTCCAAAATATTATAAATGTTTCTCAAAATAAAACATTGTTTTCAAAGGGGAAAAAAGTTATTGTTTTTTACCCAGACATTTAAAAAATATATATTTTAGAGCAGTAATCACAAAAATGTGATACCGTGATATTTTTATCCAAGGTTATTAAACCGTCAGAAACTTATACCGACCCATGCCTTATAACTGCATGAACACAAAATAAATAAATAAATCAACAGATCCAAAACCCTTAATTAGCTTTTGAATACTCATATTTCACATTTTCAGAAATTACTGATAGCAATAAAATATATATTTATGTGCATAAAAATTACGAGTGCATGCATAAAACAAATGATCAATAACTGCATGCAAAAAAAGAAATCAACAGATCCAAAACACTTAATTAGCTTTTAAATGATCATATTTCATACTTTCAAATATTATTGTTAACAATAATGTACACAATTATATGCACAAACATTGTGTATGCATGAGACAAATAATCAATAACTGCATGCACACAAAATAAACAGATCCAAATCCCCTAATTCGCTTTTAAATACTCATATTTCACATTTTTGTTAACAATAAAGTACTATTTTACGTGCATAAATATTACGAGTGCATTTATTAAACAACTGATCTATGATTGTATGCAAAAACCAAAATCGACAGATCCAAATCCCTTAATTCGCTTTTAAATACTCCTATTTCACATTTTCAGATATTATTGTTAACAATAATGAACATATTTATGTGCATAAACATTATAAGTGTATGCATGAAACAAATGATCATTAACTGCATGCACACAAAAATCAACAGATCCAAATCCCTTAACTAGCTTTTAAATACTCTTATTTTACATTTTCAGATATTATTGTTAACAATAATGAACATATTGATGTGCATAAACATTACGAATACATGCATTTAACAAATTGACAGATGATAAATATTAATAATAATTGGCTCTACTTGGAAATAGAAGTAGCAGAATTGCATGCAAAATGAATTGCAATCTCTTTTGACAAATAAAACTTTAAATATCCACTATAATCTGACACTATATCCCATAAAGATTATGCAAAGTAATGCAAAATAAATAAAAAATATGTCAGATAAGATCTTTGGACATATAAACAATTGTTAGACTGAATATTTTAGCATGCATCTTCTTAATAA
>CAIGQZ010032594.1:4885739-4937216 GCA_903798205.1 Danio tinwini
GTGTGTGTGTGTGTGTGTGTGTGTGTGTGTGTGTGTGTGTGTAAGTGTGTGTGTGGGTAAGAGAATGTATTCATGTGTGTGAGAGGAAAAAGTATGTGTGTGCTGAGTGATCCTCAAACTGCTGACCTTCACATAAACAGCGGTGTCGATCTGCTCTGATATTCATGCGTTCTCTCGTCTGTATGACAGACTGCAGAAACGACACACACACACACACACGCGTTTCTACAGCAGCAAACATCAGCTTTCACACTAATACAGACTGCTCTATCACTGCAGACTCAGGAGAAAACACACACACACAAAATAAAGCGAAATACACACATATAAACATAACAGCTGAAATAAAATGTGTATTACAATATTGCAAATAATATAATATTAACTATAAAGAAACGTATATAAAAGCAATGTAACTATAAAATAAGTTTTAAAATTAATTGAATCAAATAATTAAAATATACAAAAACATGAATGGAATCAAATGTGATTAAATAAAAAGGTTAAACTGTAATCAGAAATACTGTTAAAATATGTGAAATAAAAGACTTATTAATTATCGTAAAAGTATCAAACAAAAAACAAACGTCAATGTTTAAAAAAAAAGATTGCAATTAAATATAAAGATTTAATCAGGGTTTTTGCAGATATCATAATGTCTAATTTAAGACCTTTTTAAGACCATAAAGTATTAAATTCAAGACCTATATCACAATATTAAAAACACACATACACAAACAGAAAATGCCAAAAAAAATTATTATAAATAAATAATTCACAAAATTAGTGGCAATATAAATATTTAAATCGAACAGTACTGAAGACAGGTTAGATGCATCATTCAACTACAAAAAAAAAACAAACAAACAAACATCTTAAGGCTGATTTATAGAATCGCCTGGTGCCGCATCGCGCACCTCTGCTGACTGACCGGGCACCTCAAATGGACGAGGCTCTTTAAAACGACAAGGGCCAGTCAAAAGAAACCCACTGTAAAGTCAGATGGTTAAACAGAAGTAAGTAGTTTCCGGAACTACGTCATATCATTAGTATCGTTCAATATTTTTAAATAAATTATTTTTTTATAACTTATAATAATTATAAAGATTTTTATAACCATTCAAGATTTTTTTAAATCAAACTTTGATGTATCACTTGCTTTTGTTCATTTCTTGTTTTACCCATTTAAGTTAAATATTAATGACAAGAGAACATGGGTTGCTCTACAAATATATATTTTATTATGGAAAGAAGCAAAAAAAGTACACTTACTAAAATTACTACACAATTGACCCATTACCGTCTCGCTAGTTTCTGTCCTCCACTTAGAAGCTAAAAAGGCAATAGTGGTCCAACATTCCTGATCATTATCACCAATAAAGCATAGAAAAACAGAGCATCAGTATATTGTAAACCGATAGGTTCAAATATTCCTTTCCAGTTATTAAAGAAATCATTTGTTACTTAATTTTAGTTTGTAACCATTACATTGTTTTAAATTCAAAATTGTAATATATACATCAGTGTAAAACCTATGACTGGTGGAAAAACATATTCTGTAATATTAAAACCACCCGGGTCTCTACTTTTGCAAGGCCTCTCTTTTTGGTTTTAACAAACTTATCCCTCAAGTTTCTAAACTTTAACAAAAACTTTCCTCCTTGCATGGCTGTTGCAATTTCTAGCCAAGAATTATTGTTCATCTGGTTCTCTATGATCACGCATAGATGGATCATAAAGGTGTCTGTACAGGTGTACCCATTTCAGACAAAATCTCTCTCAAAGTGATTCATTATTCAACTTAAATAAAATGCGGTGCCATGTGAATTGTTCGCTCGAGCCTCAAAAAATGTTGTGCGATCCGCCAGCCAAAATCATGCACACACCCAAAGAGAACCTCCGCAAACACAATGATGACGTCACATTAGCCATGCGCACCGAGTTCAGTAACAGAAAGCGGATTGGCTATTGTAAGTTGGTTTCATTTGTAGTTGTAATAACTTAAATTACAATTGGACTAGTGAAATAAAGAACTACAACACCACAAAAACCAAGCAACAACAACAAAAAATAATTTAAATGTGCATTAGATGTAAAAGTTCAGATGTTTTCAACTAGGTGCGGCTGGAAAATGTGCACGCGTCACCATTAGAAATTACCAACTTACACCCTAAGCTTATTGGCATTGCTTCCAAGGCACATGCTCAGCAGCCACATTTTAATAAAACTTCATAACGAATTCATAGCGTTTCATAACTAATCTTTTTTTTATCAATATTAACAGTGGTGTTCGGTCAATAAATATTTATTTTTAATTGTCCAGCCCTATACATTATATTAAAAATATTAATAATATATTAAATCTATTTATTAGGTGTCTAAACCTACACTGGTCTCACAGTTCGGTTATAATTAACATGCCATCAATTTGGTTCAATTCAATATCTCGGTGCATCACATCCTTTATTAAAAGCAGTCAGATATATGAGCTGTATCTTTAATTTTACCTGCTCAAAGACATGAGCATTTATAGCAAATAAACTAATGTAAATATTATCCTGCTTGCTTATTGAGCGCTGTCAAGAGAGTTCTTAAACCCCTATGATTGGTCACTGTCTTCACCCGCTCAACAGAAAGGGCTGCGATTGGCTTTAAAAATGAAAGCGCTGTTCATCAATTATTGACTCGGGAAGAACAGCCACGGATACAGTCTATATGCGCATAATGCGCGGCTATCACAGATAATCCGTAATAGACGCAGTGGAGAAAACTCGCACCACAGGCACGCTCGTGACTCGTGGAGAGGAAAAGTTACCTTATTGAACACGCCAGCGGATCAAATGTCCAAAGTGAAAGAAAGAGAGGCAGAGATGGTTTTACAGCTTTTCTTGCTAGTAGTGAAATAGTGGCTCGTGCTGTATACCTTCTTTAGTGTCAGTAAAAGACTGTCCAGCAAACTCACAAGCAATGAATTGTGCACAATTATCAGCTTTTTAATAAGTATTAGAAATGTTTTATTTACTCGCCCTCGCCTCCTTTGCCACAGTATTCTCCCGTGACATCACATGTTGGAGATAAATGACGTCAGTACATAACCAGTTATGATCTATTACTGAACTGATATCGAATTGTACGCATCTGCATTGTGGTGCACCAAGGAAACAATTAATTTTGACACCCCTAATATCTACACACATACATACATGTATACATATACATACATATACAGTATATATATATATATATACCCCCCCCCCCGGTCTTTAATTTTGTCCGCAAACACTAAATGATGTAATATCCAATCAACGATGAAAATGAAATTACAAATTACATCTTAAAAATACATTAAATTACAGTCAGTCACTAATAACAGATGGCACACACACCCGCATCGTGAGCTGTGAATACACAAAGTTATCAAAACCAAAAACTAAACTACAGCAGGAAGAAAAACTCAGTCGTTAGGATGAGTTAATGAAGACCATTCTTCAATATGATCGCAGGGTCGTCGATGTAAACTAATCTCGCCGTCATCTCTTTTCTATCGTTATACATGGGGAGAGGCTGTCGTAAATATTTAATTAATACGTAGCGTTATGTTTAAACTAAGTTCAGTGGTGCAACACAGAAATATTAAGTAATGTGTAAATTGTAACTAAGTGTCCCTTCAAGTCACAAGTAGACTACGTTTTAACTTGCGCACTGCTGGTGCAACCCGCCCCTGATTATTAATATTTACAACAAAAGTGAAGTCAAATGATGTCAGCGGTCTTCATGGCATTATTAATGAATTATTTCTGTAATTCAGCAGAATGTGTGTGAGCTCTATAATGAGCAGCACTCTTCAGACGCAGCTGCTGCTCTTTGTGTGTGTGTGTGTGTGTGTGTGTGTGTGTGTGTGTGTGTGTGTGCGCGTGCGTGCGCGTTTGGAAGAAGCCCAGCGGCTGCTAGAAACACAACATGAGCTTCAGTGCTCGGTGTCAAACACACACACTACAATGAGAAGAAAAACATCGACCTGGCTCATGAATCTTTTCAACTAATTCATTCTAATCGCTGTTTGTTCAAAAGCATTGAATCAAACATCAACACTACATATGACAGCCTTTATGAATGAAAATCAGTGAATCATCAACCATCAATCGTTTCAACTGATTCACTGACTCTGAAAATAGCAGTTGTCCTGTTTCTGTATTGATTCAGTGTTTTGGAACAAATCAGTTGAGATAATGATTCAGTCACTGAAGGGCAAATGTTTTCTTCTTATTGACTCAAACAAATAATTTGGTAACTCAGTGAAACATTCATTCATCCCATTTGTTCACTAAGACACCAAATCATTTTAACCGATTTGTTCAAAACACTGAGTCAGTCATATACAAAATTAAGTGCTTTTAAATCATTTCAACAATTCATTCAAAATATTGAGTCAACCAGAAACAAAACTAGTGACTTTTTTCCACTGAGTGACTGAATTTTAATGATTTGTTCAAAGGCAATGAATCAAACAGAAACGCAGCATATTAATGCAAATCTGAATTATTCATAATTATTTGAAATGATTAATTCACTCTAAAAATGTTGCTGTGTTTTTGATTTGATTCAGTGTTTTTAAACAAATCAGTTGAAAATGATTCAGTGACTGAACGGCAAATCTCATTAATAATTTGAAATAATTTGAAGGCTCATTGAATCATATTAATTCAACCCATTCATTCACTGAGTCACCAAATCATTTTTACTGATTTGTTTAAAACTCTGAGTCAGTCATAAACAAAATTAAGTGCTTTTTTAGAGTCAATGAATCATTTCAAAAATTCATTCAAAACACTGAGTTAATCAGAAACAAAACTAGTGACATTTCCCACTGAGTTGCTGATTTTTTTACGATTTGTTCAAAGGCAATGAATCAAACAGCAACACAACATAAGCAAATCAGTAAATCATTCATAATCCTTCAAAATGATTCATTCACTCTAATGCTGTTGTGTTTCTGATTTGATTCAGTGTTTTTAAACAAATCAGTTGAAAAATGATTCAGTGACTGAACGGCAAATCTCATTAATAATTTGAAATAATTTGGTGACTCAGTGAATCATGCATTCAACCCATTCATTCACAGAGTCAATGAATCATTTCAACAATTCATTCAAAACACTGAGTCAATCAGAAACAAAACGTGATTTTTTTTCACTGTGTCACTGAATTGTTAACAATTTGTTCAAAAGGCAATGAATCAAACAGCAACACAACATATTAATGTGAATTTCTAAATCATTCATAATAATTTGAAATGATTCATTCACTCTGAAAATGTTGTCTGATTTGATTCAGTGTTTTTGAACAAATCAATTGAAATAATGATTCAGTGACTGTCATTAATAATTTGAAATAATTTGGTGGGTCAGTGAATCATTCAATCAACCCATTCATTCACAGAGTCACCAAATCAAAAATTGTTTGAAACACTGAAAAAGCACTTGTGTTCGTTTCTTACTGACTCAGAGTCAATGAATCAATTTAACAGATTCATTCCAAACACTGAATCATTCAGAATCCAAAATGTTTTGTACAAAAGTAAATCAATCAAACAGCAACACAACATATTAATGTGAATCTGTGAATCATTCACTCAATCCATTCGTTTAAACTCTTTCTGAAGAAATGAATCACTGAATCATCTGGTGAATAACTTGAATAAAAACACCTTGTCAAAAAAGAAAAACAGGAGTCACAATTTCAATAAAAGTCTGCATAAAGAGTATTGGAAGTGAGTTTGTAAGAACTGCTGACCCTGGATCAGGTCTAAATGTGTGCGTTCACCTCTGGAGAAGCAGGAATCGACCTGTCAGCACTCCTGACGTTTTTAATCCACATCTCAAATCAGAGCATGAATTATTGAGACTGATGAGCGGATGATGGACAGAAGAGACGCAGCGAGGAAATGAACGGACAGAAGTGAGTGAACTGAATGGACAGCAGTGCGCCACAATGTACTATTTCTACAACAACACACAGAGCGGGACAGGACGACAGTGGGTTGAGGGAAAAAATAAAACAGTTTGACCTACATAGTGATATACTTAAATCTTACGCCAGTGTCAACACTTGACAAAGGGTGTGTCTGAAGCTCACACTGATGCAATTGTCATTGTGACAACAGCCAATCACATTCAGTTTGGACCACGACACAAAAAGGCACAAAAATAATAACAGTTGTGTATAAAGATGAATACAAAGATCTTTTCCCTCTTTTTGACAAACCGCTATTATCTGGTGTTGCATGAATGTGTTGGCTAGCATCTGCACTAGTATTTGCATAAAGTGATCTAAGTGGATGATGACTGCATTGGCATTTGAGAAGTTATGCCGCAGTCACACTAAAGTTTGTTTGTGCTAAATTCTGTCATACAGTGCTGCGAAAATGGGCGGGATTAAACAAGATGGTTAGAGATTAAAAAGCGAGCAAATGCTCCATATTTTAAGTTCTGTCCAGAGAGGTCATGTTTTGGTCATTGATTGGTCAGTCAAGTGATGCGATTTCGCAGGTCAGAGTTCACCAAGCTTGAAATTTTCAACGCAGCGATCTGCGAAACTTGACACACGAATGTGTGTTTCCGGTCTGACGCATTTGCGTGCGTATGAATAGAAATCTATGGGGAGAAGAGTCCAGTGTGACCGCAGCTTTACAAATTTTTCAACTTCTGCCACAAGCAACAGTTCAGTTCAGCAACGCTTGACGTTGCTCCATTCAAAGTCAACAGGAAACAATGGGAACCCATGTGAACAGGGTGTTACAGTAAAAACTCCTAATGAACTGGACACACCCCATGTTAATAACGAAATATAAGAGATACAGATGCAAATAAGAGAAATATATACTCAAAATGCATAATAAAGTTTAAACTTACTTAAACATAACTATTCATTTATATTTGTTATACATTAATTCATTTAATTAATCATTAATAATATACATTTACCTAAGTTTTCTGCAATTAAATTCATTTAAATTAATTGTTAAATGAATATGTAATTATTTAATTTATGCATGCTAGGCCTGGGCGATACAGCCTTTTAAAAAACAAATGATGATTTTTTTACACAAAAAAAAAAATCTATTTACTAGGGATGCTCATTTCAGTTAATTTTACTAACCGACAACCGCTGCTCGGTAACAGGATATTAACTGTTAACTGTTAACAGATTAATATAAAAATATATATTTAATTGAAAAAATAAATTGACATGTCTATTTTGTGACACATTAAATATTGCATTTTAAAATACTGATTTATTTTAACATGCAAACAGCAGCATACATAAGAGCATCTTTAACCACCTGTATGTTTCCAACAGCATAGAAAAAAAAGAATAAACTTTAGTCTTGTCTTGCCCTAGATATTTTTCACTTAAATGACACATTTAAATTACAAAACGAAAACACTGACTAAATCCTTTTTAAGAACCGGCAAAGGCTGTTTGTCCAATCATGTTTTTTTTTCTTCAGTCAAAAAAAAAAATATTAGGCTACCTCAAATCGATCGCTCCATGAAAAATATACATTTAATTAATGCTCCGCTGTTATTATTATATCACAAAAACCTTTTCAACATTTTTAATAGAAGTCATTTGCCTAAAGATTGTCATAAAGATTTATTTCCTCTGTCTCACTCTTCTTTCTCATCGTTCATATGCGCGCGACACATGTGATAAAAGACAATAGCCGCTTTTCCACTATTGTGCCAAACCGTTCTAAGAACACTTCTGTTCAGTTCGGTACAGTTACGGTTGTTTCTCCACTGAGCCTGGAACAGCGCGGCACAATTACAAACCGTTCTCGGCATGGAATTCTCGGCACTGTTAGACAACTGTGCTGAACTGTGCCGACAGATTCTGTGTGTTGACGTCGCAGCTCTGTTGCCACCACAGCTGGCTCAGCGGAAGCGCGCTAGTTAACAGACATCCACATGTAAACTACACTTTAATATAAAAAACTGATACAGGTCTAAACAATACAATTTGAAAAGGGTTTTAAAACCACAGAGCAGTCTCTGGCAGAGAAGGGGAGTCACTGGCCCACCACATTCTTATAAACATATTTTATTTGAATATAGGTAACCGTGTATAATTACGAACCAGTCATCTAAAATCTTAAAATAATAAAATAGCCTATTGTTTTACTTGTGGCTTAAGCTTTATTAATTTGATTAACATCCTAGGCAGAGACGTTTGTGCATATCGTGCTGTATTTGGTAGCACAAAACTCGCTCTGAGAACTTTACCAACGAGTACATGCACTGCTGAAAAAAAAATTTTTTCCTGCTGCGCATCGAATAAAGACACGCTTAAGATCGCTATATCCATGAAACACAAACTTGCAGACATTTTCAACAACGAGGAAATAATTTCACTTTTTAATTCAACAACAAGACTGCAGCATGCTTGTTTTGTGATTTAATGCCAGCTATACCACCTTAAAGACGTTTACGGCGTGTCAGTCATCACCGGAGAAAGTCTAATCTTTCTTAAGTTTTTTTGACTTTGCATGAAAGCTTTACGAAGTGGCCCTGTTCGAGGTGCTGATGATTGTGTTGGATTTAAATTATAGCCTATAAATGCACCAATAAACAAGTCAAATGATTGAATAAAAAATATATATATATGGATTGTTAAATGCCGGTATTGTTTTTATTAAAAATATATCTATATTTCTTGACAAATGTTTTATAAAAATAAAATGAGCAATTTACAATATTTCAGCTAAAGGCCATTTTACAATTCAGTTAAATAAGTTGGACATTTGGGGACATGTAACATGTTTCTGTGTTTTTTTCTCAGTTATCTTTAATATATACTGGGCAGCTGAGCAAAATGTTTTCTAAAACGTCAAGCAGGAATTTGTCTATAGCTTGTTAGTTAATTACGAAGAGAAAAAAGTTAAAATAACAGAAATAAAATTATAAAAATACAAAGATAAAAAGAGCAGCATTCTGCTAAATATAATAGTCCTCTATATGCTTTATATCCTGCTATGTGTTGTTGCATATTCGTTTTTTAATTAACTTAATGCATTAAATCATTAATTCAAAGCCATCGCTTAAAAGCTTATTTTTTACTATCAACATGTAGTATATTTTATATCATTATCAAATTTTGATATAAAACCACTGTGTAATTTAATTTATTGTTAAAAATAAAAAATCATTTAAGTGCTATATTTTTTATTAGTAAAAGTGCCCACTGACATTTGACAAGGCCTGTCCAAAAATATACTTCTGCCATTATAATAAAAATGCACTATTTTTGTTGCATTATCATTTTTTATTTTTCTGTTATGTACAGAGATTTTATATATATTTAATAATTTCCCTCCAGTCATTTTCAATCATCGCGTTACATTTAGGTAATTTTCCCTCCAAATCAAAATTTGCACAGAGCCGCGCAACATATGACCTCGCTCTAAATAAATACTGGTGCTGTGACATTTAGCACATGTAAGAGAGCGGCATAACATAATTGAAGAATAAAACAGACGACTGACGTAAAATGCTTTTTCAGCTCAGTTGACTTTTTTCAACTGGGAGGACACAACAATGTCATAACCTGAGGCGTGCAGGACGCATACGCAGTGTGTAAAACACTCACGGCCGTTAATAAACTATTCAAAATATGCGCCTCGCAAAAAGCGATTTCGGTCCCTTATGCAGCCAAACTTTAAAAATATATAAAATAATATTTTTTAATCTTTTCACTGATACTATTAATCGGTTACAAACGCACTCTTGCGGTTAATGGTTAAACGATTTATTTGAGCATCCCTACCATTTACGATTTATATAGATTTTTTTCCATTTTCAAATGCGCATGTCTTGTGGTGAATACGTAACCGCAAGCCCTGAATTATGCTGGGTTTTTTTGGCGGGCATGTTAGTGTGTCCATATATGTTAAATAAGTAGAGTTAATTAGACAAGTCATTGGGCAACAGTGGTTGGGCAAAAGGGCTAATAATTCATTCATTTATTTTCCTTCGGCTTAGTCCCTTATTTTTCAGGGGTCACCACAGCGGAATGAAATCGCTAACTATTCCAGCATATGTTTTTATGCAGTGGATGCCCTTCCAGCAACAACCCAGTACTGAGAAACACCCATACACTCTCACAGTCACACACTCACAATCATACACTACGGCCAATTTAGTTTACTCAATTCACCTATAGCGCATTTCTTTGGACTGTGGGGGAAACCGGAGCACCCGGAGGAAACCCACGCCAACACGGGGAGAACATACAAACTTCACACAGAAATGCCAACTGACCCAGCCGGGACTCAAACCAGCAATCTTCTTTCTGTAAAGTGACGGCGCTAACCACCATGCCGCCAACAAATTTTCAACTGTTTTTTAAAAAAATATATTTTTTTCCACATGAATGTAAAACTGACATAATATGAATGCTCAAATTGGAAACGAACACAAATTAAAAGCAACCCAAGAACCAATTGAATGAGGACATCTCATCTGCATCTTTTCAGGTCAAAGGTCAGATGAGAGCACTTGTGAAGGTCAGCAGCCCACAATTCAAAAGGACAAACCCAACACAATTGACTGAATGCAGAGCAGCAGATGCTCCACTGGGAGAAACACGCAGCGTCATGTCAAACCTCAGCAAATATGAGATGAAAAGTGTGCGGATGGAGACGCCGGAGGAGATGAAACGATTCCCGGACAATGGCAGATTCCAGCGCAGATGAGCATGAGCGCCGCTATTAACAACACATTATTAAATCACCACAGATGGAAACGAAAATGCTGATTCCAGGAAAAACCACAACAATTACTTTGCCAAAATCGGGCCCTGAAAGGCTCAAATTCATCTTTCCAGAGTCGCAAACGTTGGAGTAAAAGACAACGGTTGTTGAGGGCAAAGGAGAAAGTGAGGTTAAAAACTTACATTTCAGATTCCCTTCATTCAAATTCTCCTGCTTCACCAAATGCTGATGAAATTAATGCACACTTAAGCTTATTTGTAGTTCAAAAGTAGTTTTTAAAGAAACACTCCACTTTATTTTGGAAATAGGCTCATTTTATAGCTCTCCTGGATGGTTATACAGTTCAGTTTTACCATTTTTGAATCCATTCAGCCAGTTTCCATCCAGTTTCACCTTAGCATAAATCATTGAATCGGATTAGACCATTAGCATCTTGCTCCATAAAAAAAAGTGTTTCAGTAATAGGGCTGCATGATATTGGAAAAAAATTGACACTACAATATTTTCATTCACTGCAATATATTGGGATATAAATGCAATTTCACCAGATGACTTTTAGATCAATTGGGCATGCATATGCATAAAATACAATTTTAAAAATGACAAGCATAGTAAATACAACAGACAAAATATGCAAATAAACAATACTTTATTATTTTCTGAAGAGTCAAACAGTATTCAGAAGCAGAAATTAAATAATCATTGTATAATAATAATAATAACATTGTATCATTTTGAGTAAGTAATTATTTAATGTTCAATTAACCTTTAAGCTATAAGTGTTTAATTTATTGTGCCCAAATGGCTCAAGTTTGCTTCAAATTCTTCAAGTCAAACCTTAAAGGGGTGCTCTACAGTGTATTTTTAAGGCTTGGCTGTCTTTATAAGATGCAAAAAAATGTGTGCCCATGCTTCACTTGTAGAAAATCATGCTATATTTTTTCATACATCTTACTTTACCCATATATAGCTACTCAGCTAACATGAAAACCACTGTCATATTTCCTAGTTTCTCTGAAAGGCCTGCCCTCAAAAGGCTCTGATAGGTCCAAAAATAATGTGCTGTAATTCGCGGATCGGCTCCAGGTCACACCCCTACAAGTGCGCGCTTTTGCGCTGTGTAAACAGTCCAGTCAGAGGCTCAGAGCAGCTGTTAGCAGCATTAGCGCCTGAATCAGACAGAAATGTCAACTGCTGCTTAGAGAGAGAGAGAGTGCAAGAGAGCAATCAAAATAATAAATTTGTCCGAAAGTGACGGTCAAGTGACGATGATGTGAACAGCTGAAGCTTCTAAATTATTTGTAGCTCATTATTATTAATGATGATGATTTAAAATAATAATACTATTCAATTTATTCAATAATGCAACTAAAACATGTAATAGGTCTACATTATCTAATGCAAAACGAGCTAAATATTGTCTTTAAAATCGTCATGGGTCTCAGCTCTTGGCGCTATCTTTGCCTATTATCGATACACGATAATATCATCTGTCTGCACAACCCTAACTCGTACATTGAAATCTTTATGCTAAAAATGACACATTGTGCAGCCCTATTCAGTAATATTCCTATTTAAAGGACCGGAAGTTGCTGAGACTTGTATTTTAGTACGTTGATGTACTTCCAACTGAAACGGAATATTGAGTAGAGGGAGGGGCTTTATTTTGCACATCATTCCCTCATAGCAAACTAACGGTAAGAGAGTGTATTAATATGCAGTTGCTGTGGAAACCCTCAAGTTGACATCAACTGGAGCAGTGCCACTCCAAACGTGAAAGCAAATGGTCAGACTTTGACGATTCTCCAAAACAAATAATTTTTTTATAAGTGGATTAACTTGCACTGAATAATTTTTGACCATAAGCACAACAATAGTTAAGATTTACATCCAAAGATGCGAAAGAACTCCTTATTCATCAGGGGTCGCCACAGTAGAATGAACCACCAACTTTACATAGTGGATGCCCTTCCAGCTGCAACCCAGTACTGAGAAACACCCATACACACTCATTCACACACATACAGTATGGGCAATTTAGTTTATTCAATTCACCTATAGCGCATGTGTTTGGATTGTGGGGGAAACTGGAGCACCCGGAGGAAACCCACGCCAACACGGGGAGAACATGCAAACTCCACACAGAAACGCCAACTGGTCCAGCCGGGACTCGAACCAGTGACCTTCTTGCTGTAAGTGCTAACCACTGAGCCACTGTGTCGCCCTAGTACAAACATTGTTGTTGTTTTTTTGGGACAAATTTGGATAAAAGCATCAGGTAATTGCTTTAACATAAATAATAACCTGAATAAAGTAAAATAATGCAACCACAGTCCTGTGTCAATGATGAAACAAAGTTGAAGATCATAAATCTAGTCTAACTTTTCAACCCCTGCCAGCTGTAGAAAGCACAATGTGAAAATGCATTAACTAATGAAAAAAAAGAGTGTAATTTTTCGAATTCAGATGTGATTTAATGTAATCAGGGTATAGGATTGAATTCGTTGAGTCATTTAAACTGGTTCTTTTCAGTGAAGTAAATCAAAAGCACACTGTAGCCAGGCAAACAAAAAGTGTTGTTTATCAAATTAAAAAGGGATCACATTAAATCAGTGGAGTACCTGATTCAAAGAGTCATCTAAATTAGTGAAGTGAATCATTGGCATGCACTGCAAACTGTATATGATTTGATTAATTATTTGATAGATCATTTGATTAGGTTCTGTTTGTGTAAATCAAAACAAATCAACGTTTCATCATTAGTTTGTAACTTTATACCAGTGCCAGTTCTAAAACACAACATTAAGTGCTTCAATTGTTTTAATTTTTTTTTTATCTAAATGTGATTAATCCCAGCAGGTACACAATGTCATAAAACATTAATATGAGGTTAGATTTAGGTTATGACACCAGGTGACCAAAGGTCAATGTCTAGCCAGCGTCTAAGGACAACGTTATTTTGACGTCTAATAACAGCGTCAAATGACATTGATATTTTGTTGATTTTAGGTTGTGATGGAAAGTGAACAAAATCCAACGTTGAGCAAACATCTTAAACCAACGTCATATTGATGTCAAATACTGACATTTATTCATCAGGTATGCCAACCAACATCTGATAGTTGTTATATTGGTAACGTCCACACGTCAAGCTGCAACATCATTAGACATTGATATTTGGTTGATTTTAGGATGGACACTGACATCGACCTGACATTGGGTTGTGACATCAACCCGATTTTCATTTCCAAACAAAATGCAAAGTCCCGAGAATGTTGGGGTACAACGTCAATTTGACGCCATGTTGACATGTTTTGCCTGCTCCTGCTTGCATTCAATCTGTGTAGAATAAGATCTAAAAATATATGAGCAATTCAAGCGCTATGGATGTGACATTTGCAGCAAAAACTCAAAACATAAATTCACATAGAAAGTTTATTTTAACATTATATTGAACCATCTGTTTAGATTTTCCAAAACTACTAACCACAGAGTTATGAGATCAGAAAAATATCAATCTGTAAACATGTTTTGTACTTTAAAATTGAGGAAAATAAACATGCGTTATGGATGAGGGGAAAAAAGTCTGCGAGTTTACAGTGTACAACATATTTTATTAGAAATTCTGTGAATTAAACTGCACAACCCCCTAAAAATTATGCTAATCAACAGGATAAGAGTTGCTCACTATAGAACAGACATGATTGATTTTATTTTATTTAGTATTTTTGCATTTATGAGGAAAAAGCTTCGTTATGGAAGTGACACCTCTGCGTTATGGATGTGACGGATGTGAAATTGCCCCTTGTGTGACTTTGGTAAATCAAATTAAATTGTTTAAAAACATTGACAGAGACATTTTTGAGTATGTCTAAAGTACTGTAAAATAGTTGCTTACACAAAAAACATAAAAATGGTTTCAGTATTTTGTTAATTTTTTTTCATGGCAAGGTTGACATTTGCATGGAACTGCTCATAAGTGAATCAAAAACATAATTAACAAACTTCTAAGTGATTCGTTTTAGCAAATCAATACAAGTAGCAGCACTTGTAATGGTAATTCTAATATTCAAATGAAAATGTAAATAAAAATGTGAATAAAAATTATTTTCAAAAAGGTGTGATTTATCTAATTAATTTATTAAGTTGAATCACCGTATCATGGCTAAAAATGAATCATTTAAAATGGTTCTTTTAAATAAAGTGAACCAAAAATGTGATTCTGTTCTAATGTGTCATTTCAAATTGTTCATGAAAGTGATTTAAAACAATACAATCAGTGTTTGATTATCAGAGTTTGTGGTGAAAAATGCTCATTGTAACTCTATAAACCACTGCCAGCTCAAAATATGCAGTTGGAAATGTAAACGTAAACACATTAACTAACAAAAAATATTGTTTATTAATATTTTCACTAAAACATAGGACTGGACGATTAATCAAAAATAAACCATAAAGATAACTGACGTAATTCCCCCTTGTCAGTTTTTTTTTTTTTTTTTTAACCCGTTATATTTTTAAAACGTATTACCACGTGGAAAAACCAACCCAATCTCATGAGGAAACATAAATATTTTTAGTTTAGTGGCTAATTTGGATGAATTCAAAGAGTTCAGTCATACGAAAATGTACAACTTTTAAAAAGACGTGGGACCAAACCCCACCCTTAAATCCATCTGTCAATGGAGGATGAGCAAATCGTACTAAATTTTACAAATGAGATTGTACAAATTCATACGAATTAGCCACTAAATCAAAAACAATAAAATGCTGTGAGATTGTGTTGGGAAAAACAGAAAGCTTGGGAGTTTTCCTAAGATCGCCGTGAGTGTATTGTTATGTGCAGTAACCTGACAAAAAAAAAAAAGAAAAATGCAAACCTATCGCATGTCAGGTAATTCATATTCTTTCTAGCTGCATTATTTGGTATTGGTCAGGAGTTGCAGAATTGAAATTACAGCTGATAACAATGACATATAAAAAGAAAATATTTAATAATTACATTGAAAATAAAATGTTCAATAAACAAATTTAAGGTAAAGTGTTCAATTAATCGAGGTTTTGATTTTAGGTCACATCTTCCAGCCCTACTAAAATTTCTTTCTTGTGAATTAAAACAATCAGTGTTTGATGTTCTAAGTTGAAGATAAATGTTAACTTTAACCCGAAAGCCAATGCCAGCTCTAAAACGCAAATGAAAATGCGAATATAAGTGCGCCAACTAATTGAAAAGTGTAATTTCTCCAATTCAAATGTGATTAAATTCACATCACTCGTCTTGATCAGGCCTTAAGATGCGTATTATCATACGGCTACGCCCCATTCGTCACTTCAAGCTAATTTTCGAGTGTAATTGCCTGACGCTGTAATTAATTTTGACTGAAGCGTGTACTATTTTTGCACCGAAAACCTCATGGATTGTCTCTGTCCTGTACTTGCTGACTAAGATTAATACTGCTGAACTTTACAGAGATGCTTTATGGACGTGGGAGACAGATGTAATTGAATAGAAGCAGATCAGATGCAAAAGTTTCCAGATGAGAAAAATGATCCTAGATCGGAGTACGCACTCTGTGCCATAATATAGCCATTATATCAAATAGCCTCATATTTTATAGCCCTATTACATTAAAAACTGATTAATGCATTATTTTAAGACTTTTTGTATTTGGTTTCATGCCATAGATATACTGTATAATTTGTTTGTACTAAATCTAGCTTTTTCAGACTGCTGTACAGCTTATGAATTTCATAATAATGATTCAAGGCTTTCAATATGCATAACAAATGTGTATAGTGTGGGAAAATACTTAAATATTGAAAGCATCATCATCACATGCCTTCTAAATAAAGAAGTACCATCAAATGTGAGATTATTACCCAACTGAAAATGCATAATACTGGTATTAATATATCATGTTATTGTAAAAAAAAAAAAAAAAAAAAGGTGGTGTGATGGTACCACAGTGTAAAAGATGATACTGTTATAGTACAAGTTCAAAAGAACATGGTAATAAATGGATATAGTAAAAGCATAGTCATGATACAAATATTGAGGTAAAGTTGGTTTTATATTTACACATTCGTTCAGTGCTAACTTATGATATGCTCCCTATATTTTTTACTAGGGTACTTTGAATATTGGGTCTGTAATTACATGTAATATGCCTTCAAAACAACATTAGCATTATTTATTTGACTGTGAACAATGATGTACTTTGATAGTCATTTGCTGCTAATATGATTTTGCTATTCAGAATTTGCAAAGAAAACTGTTCTGAAATTAAAATCAAGGAGAAAGTCCAAATGTGTGACTATAAAACCAACTTTACCTCAATGATACTATTATGATATCTGATGTTAATTTTGTTAAGTTTGCCATGGTACTGAACGGTATTCGCTCAAAAAACACAAACAACATGACGTTAATATGTGGTAAATTGTACAAAAACATAGTCCTACTATCGTAATATTATAAACAGACTTCTCAAATATTGGATAATTTAGATACGTCAAATAATACCATGGTAAAAGCACGGTAAATGTGTTACTTTTTCGTACTTTTCTGTCAATACACATAACTAAAGATATAAATACACAAGCTTTGAGCAGATACATTCAGTAACCATAAAAATAAGGAAAATACATTAATATTCTCTATATGAACGACGAAATTAAAGTTTTTGAAATAACAGCTGTGCCATAGTTCGTATATTTTGTGTATAAATAACTGACATTTCCCCTAAACGCAATAAACACCGTTCAAAATGCTTTAGAAATCTAAATCACCTTCAGACATTGATTAATGTAGACGGAAATGAAATATAAATCGTAAAAACTCACCTGACTGGCGTTAAAGGTGGCTTGTGAGGAGATGCGGCTGTTCTGCGTTTGCCGCGAAACTTGGGCGCGTTCACCCGCTGCGCGCTCACGACGCCGCTTATACGGAGAGCGAGCAGGCGCGCGCACTGCTCTTAAAGGGACAGTTCAACTAAAAATCTAAATTGACACATTATTTACAAACCCTCACGTGGTTCCAAACCTTTTATGAGTTCATTCATTCATTCATTTTCTTTTCAGCTTAGTCACTTTATTAATCCGGGGTCGCCACAGCGGAATGAACCGCCAACTTATCCAGCACATATTTTACGCAGCGAATGCCCTTTCAGCTGCAACCCATCTCTGGGAAACAGCCATACACACTCATACACTACAGACAATTTAGCCTACCCAATTCACCTGTACAGCATGTCTTTGGACTATGGGGGAAACCGGAGTACCCGGAGGAAACCCACACGAATGCAGGAAGAACATGTAAACTCTTTTATGAGTTTTTTATACTAACCAAAAGAAGGTTAGTAAAAGAAGATATAACCAAAAGAAGATATTTTGAAAAATGCTAGAAAACTGTAAGTATTGACTTCCATAGTAGGAAATACAAATATGGAAGTCAATGGTTACAGGTTTTTAGCTTTCCACAAAATATTTATATTTTTGTTTAATAGAAGAAAAAAGTCAATGTTTGAAACAAGTAAGGGGTAAATAAATGATGACAGAATTAAAACTATCCTTTTAAGAAAACAGTGCACGCCACAGAAACTAATCTGATATATTTTTTCTTTTTATTTACAGAGATTTACTTTGAATATTGTGTGTACATTTTATATCAAGTCATGAACAAATAATTAGATTTACTGTATACTTAATGTTATAGTACAGTGTTTCTCAACCACGGTTCCTGGTCGATCACCAATACTAGGATCATGTTTTGGATGTCTCCTTTGTCTGTCACACCAATTACACCCGTTACAGGTCTCTGCTAATGTGCTGATGATCTGAATCAGGTGTGCTTGGTTAAGGAGACATGGGAAATGTGCAGAGCTGGTGGGCCTCCAGGAACGTGGTTGAGAAGCACTGTTATAGTAGACATAATATACATAATTATTATGATTTACTGTATATAATGCTAATGATTAAAAGCAAAACGTAAGAAATAAATACATATATATTACGACAACTTAATATAACCTAATAATATAGCAAATTTACTGTGTACACATATATATACATATATATAATTAAGATAATTTGCTGTACATAATGTTATGAAACTAAAAACAATTATGTATAAAATAACGTATATAATATACTCTCCTTGTTGTTTTGTTCGAAGACATTTTTGTTTAATTGACTTTATTTTATTTATTATGTGAATGTGTCTTCGGCTGTTGATTATTCCCTTTTTTTGTGGTGTAAGAAAACTTATTTAAAAAACATTATCATTTCTGTCAGCGTCAATAGCCTAGTGGTGACACATACCATGATGCACATGGTGACCTGAGTTTGATTCCTGGCTCGTGGTCCTATGCCAATCCTTCCCCTCTCTCTGCTCCCAATGCTTTCTTGTCTGTCCTCCACTATCCTATCCTAATAAAAGGTGAAAAAACCCTTATAAATTAATAATAAAAATTATAATTTCTAATATTTAAAGACAGAACTTTAGAGAGTTTTGTTGTTATGACACATTTCAAGCACAAATGTTAGTTCAAAAGCAATTTTCTCTCCTCCCAAAAATCTATTAACTAAACATGAATTTATTTAATACCTTGCCAGCCTCAGGGGTTTACATGAAGTGTCATAAAAATTATGTTTTGACTGCTCTGAAGTAAAAACACTACAGCGTGTTCCTCTGTGATCAGTGCGGCCCCCATCTGTTCCTGACAGCATCAGCCATCTGTTGCCAACACTAAACCACATCCAGCCAATTGCATAACATCAATCTTTCCAAATGGCTTAATTTAAACAGATTTGCAGACAAAACATAATGACATTAAAGTATTTGAGACAGACAAACTAGAAAAAAATAGAATGTGATGTATAAACACTAATACTGTAACATAGGAGTTGAGTGACAACGAAGGAGGGTCCAAACGCAGTTTATTAACTTAGTCAGGCAGGCAATGGTCAAACAGGAACAAACTATATCATGAGGGTAATCCAATAGCACAGTCATGGTCACAAGCAGAGGTCAGTGCAAGTGGCAAACAGGATAAACAAAGAAACAAGGCAAGGATCTAAATGTCACGTTTGTGGGTCTTTCTGTTTTTCTTGCATGTGTGTGTGGCTGTGTGGTGTGCGTGTGTGTGTGGGAAGTGGGTGTGTCTTGTTTGGGTTCTTCACTGCGCGGTGTGTGTGTGTATGTGTGTTTACATTCATAAGCTGGGTGGTCACGTGTTTTGTCACTGCTTTCTACGCACAGGTGTTTGTCATTAGTCAGCAGCTGATGCTCGTTCCGCGTGTTATTTATGTTCAGTGTTTGGTGGTTTGCATTATCGGTTCGTTGTTTGTTCACTTCTGTGTCTGTTCTGCTAGACTTTCTCGCTCGCCTGGGGAAAGGCTTACCGTCTTAATCTGTTTCTGTTGGACCTTTCGCAAGTCTCCGTCTCCTTGATGTTGCTACTACTGCCTGCCCTGAGGAAAACTTTATATGTGAGAGACGTCACCTCATGTCTGTTTCTCTTATGAACTTTACCGTGGGTAACTCGACAATTTCCTTGAGAGCGGCTCTTTAGCACAAACTTCCCCTTCCCTCGATATCTGGTGAGATATCCTACTGAGACTAATATACGACCTTGGTTCACGGATGAACCTTCATTGCTGTTTATCGTGTCGTATCCTGGTGTGAGCATCCTTGCTTTACACTATCTGGTGAGATATACCAGTTGTGACTTTTATAATAAATCATCTTGTTTCACTTGCATTTGGGCATTGAAGCAACCCAGGCAGGTCTAGAAATGCAGAATAGACAGGGCAGTGTCTGCGTTGCTGGTGTTTGCGACAAATACTTTTGGCTTGATGTGAAAAACTGCCTTCTTTCATCTGAGAAATATTGCTAAATTGTGAAGTATGCTATTTATCTCAGATGCAGAAAAGCTAGTCCATGCTTTCATGACTTCTAGGTTAGACTACTGTAATGCTCTGTTTGCTGGTTGTCCAGCATCCTCTATTAACAAACTTCAGCTAGTACAAAATGCAGCTGCCAGAGTTCTTACCAGGTCTAGAAAATATGATCATATCACCCCAATGTTATCCTCCTTATACTGGCTGCCTGTTAAGTTTCATATTGAACTTTTGTTTGCATATTTATATTTAATATAGAGTTTTAAAACGGCATTGATTCATATAATTTTCAATAAAATTATTTGTGAACTCATGTAATTAAAAATAAAATTACTAAATATTTTACACATTCAATTCATCTTTCTTTGTACAGTGCTTATACAATGTAGATTGTGTCAAAGCAGCTTCACATGGAAGATTATAGTGAATTGAAACAGTGTCAGTTCAGTTTTAAGTTTTTAAGTTCAGTTCAGTTTAGCTCAGTTCAGTGTGGGTTAATATTCACTACTGAGAGTCCAAACACTGAAGAGCAATTCCATCGATGCGCAGCTCTACAGATCCCGAACCATGCAAGCCAGTGGCGACAGAGGCGAGGAAAAAACTTCATCAATTAGCGAAAGTGAAGATTTAAAAAACCTCGAGAGAAACCAGGCTCAGTTGGGCACGACCATTTCTTGTATGGCCAAATGTCTTGTGCAGAGCTGCAGTCTAGGTGCCGGAAGCTGGAGAATGCTGGACCTCAGCGAAGACTCGTCTGTCCTTGGAGCATCACAGGAATCAGTCTCATGCTCTCACTCCACCATGACCACCACCGCAGATGCTCAGGATACGGCCTGGTCCAGGATTATGAAGACCTTGAGATCATCTCGTCGCTGGTCTTGGATCGCATCAGTGGTGCTGCATAGTCTGAGGGCCTCAAGATGAGTACCCCCAGGAGGAAATAGAGAATAAACAGAATAATTAGCGTAGCTGCTGTTCATAGTGTATATAAACGAGATGCAAAAACCTGTGTGGGGCACATCATGTGTCATACCGCTAAGTGATGCACTGAGTGTATGCTTTGCTAAAAAGGTTGGTTTTTAATCTAGTTTTGAACTGCGAGAGTGTGTCTGAGCCTCGGACATTATCAGGAAGGCTATTCCCTAGTTTAGGGGCCATAAATGAGAAGGCTCAACCTCCTTTACTTGACTTTGCTATTCTAGGTACTACCAGAAGCCCTGAGTTTTGAGATCTTAAAGAGCGGGTTGGATTGTAGCGAGACAGAAGATTGGTTAGATAAACAGGAGCTATATTTACATTTTAATAATTAATATTATTTAAGACAGAGATCAGAGAGAATTTGAATTGGGAGGGTCAGATCCCCCCAAACCCCTCTGCAATTCATACCCTGCACCAGAATCTGCTCCCAACACAGTGAATCCTCCAACTGAAGGTGGCGACTCTGCCATCTGCGCCTCCCTCTGCCAGTGCTGGCCCAGGCCCAGCCTGCAGACTTCAACTCTTCCCACAGGTCACGGTGTCCAGACAGCAGGATTTGTCTTCATCAACCTCCGCCGCAACAGTCTGTAAGGAGGAACATTGGCAAGCTCACAACTAATCTCCTTAAATTACCTTGCCATTCAGTCTTGTCGCTAATTTTCACTGATATATCCGTTAAATACACGAATTCCTCAAGTGCCAGTTAATAGTTTCACATTGATCTGCCGAAAGCAGACTCATGAGGTGATGAATGTTTTTCTCAGACAAGATCAGAATGTTCACTGAACTGACATAGCAGCTGATTCATTGTAGAAATATAACTCAAATTTTAATTTCCATTGGGTCGTGTTCAAGCAAAACAACTTTTCAGACTTGCTTCTAATCTACAACAGAACTATGTTTCGAAAGAGTTTTATACTATACTAAAAGTAATTGTGGTGTTTTGGTGTGCTTTTAGGGCGACTCAGTGGTTAGCACTGTAATCTCACATCAAGAAGGTCGCTGATTCGAGTTCCGGTTGGACTAGTTGGCATTTCTGTGTGGAGTTTGCATGTTCTCCCCATGTTGGTGTGGGTTTGATCTGGGTGCTCCGGGTTCCCCCACAGTCCAAACACATGCGCTATAGGTGAAAACTAAATTGGCTGTAGTGTATGTGTTTGAATGAGTGTTTATGGATGTTTCTGGGTTGCAGCTGGAAGGGCATCCGCTGTGTAAACATGTGCTGTATAAGTTGGTGGGTTATTTCGCTGTGGCGACCCCTGATGAATAAAGGGACTAAGCCGAAGGAAAATGAATGAATGAATGAATGAATATTAGTACAATAGATATAATAACAATAAATACTAAAAATAATTGTGCTGCCAGTGTAAAATGGAAATAAATTAGAGTAAAAGTACTGTAAAAATTGTCATGCTGTAAAATTATAATGTGGTAAAGGGCATTTTACCATAAAAAAAAGTTACGATAAAGCTATTTTAGTGAAAAATGAAATTGCGGTAATGCACATCTACTGTAAAGCACATTTACAGGTAAGTTACGGTTAAGGGGCGGTTGCGGTAAATTGCTGGCAGTATTTTCAATGGAATTTCTGCGCTAGCCTGCTGCTAATGACGCATCCTGCGTCTAAACGGTCTTTCATGTCTTTTTACGCTTTACCAACCAAATGGATGCTGAAGTCTATTTAACTGGTTATATTTGAATTACATTACATTAATGCTGTAAAAGCAACCTTATGAAATTGAAAATACTCACATAAAGCTCTCACCGGAAGTTCATCATTGGCTGTAAAACACTTGCTGTACATATATTTGTACTTCTCTGTCTTCTATAGGCTACTGATGAAGACAAACATTTTAACACTGCTGTGATTAAAATATATATACATTTTTTTGGGTCATCATGAGGAAAATAGCCTATATAAAACAGCAGAATAAAGTGTGTGTGTGTGTGTGTGTGTGTGTGTGTGTGTGTGTGTGTGTGTGTCTGTGTGCTTGTGAGACTGAGTGAGTGAGCACCAGAAAAGTGCCCGTGACGGTTCATCCCTCGCGGCATCTATCGCAGCTTGTTGCCCGTTAAAAAAGTGAAGCGGTCGCGGTGTGGAGGTGAAAGCAGGTGGGCTGAAGGAATCAATAACTCCGGTAATGAGATCCGCGGGGCGTCATTACCGTCACCCCCTCCGGCCGCGCAGGATCCTTCTTCCGTAACGAGCGTTGTCTTCGCAAAACACACCTCATTAACCTTTACGGTTCTCTGGGAAACTCTGCTTCTCTTCAGGATATGGATGTACAGTTTTGGCGGTATATAAATGTCTTTACACGGTGTAATCTGTTGGAAATTGAAGGAAAATTAACAGGATTGTTCATCATGAAAACGTTTGCTCGCCCTCAAGTTTAATATATTTGAGTTTTTTCATTATGTTGAACATTAAAGAAGATATTTTAAAGAAAGCTGAAAACCATTGACTTAATTCCATAGTAGGGAAAACAACTATATTCAATGGTTACAAGTCTCCAGCTTTCTTCGAAACATCTTCTTTTGTGCTCAACAGAATAAACCCAAACAGGTTTGGAATAAGTGAGAGGTTTAGAAAATAATGACAGAATTTTCACTTTTGGCTGACCTATCTAATGTATCTCAATTGTATTGCACAATTATACAATCATAAGTGAGTGACTTGTGGTTCAGATTATGAGGGTTGTACCAGAGTGTGCTGACAGGAGGAAGGAAGGCGCCTAGAGTTGTTTCCTTTCAGAGACAATATTAAACCAATCAATCATCTTTTTTTAACCTTTATATTTTATTTTTCTACAGCCTAACCTTTTCAAAATGTGTAGAGAAGTGTTTCAGAAGCTTTTTAAAGTGCCCAGACTGACTAGCCTGCTAACTCTTAACATTATATACATTAAGAATGCTAACTTAGCGTCCATACTAATGCACTGCAACATCATGTTTATAATACACTGCAGTTTTGCTTTCTGATGTTCGAAATGCTTTTTAAAATATGCATTATTCATGGCTGCCAATGTTTCAACAATATCCTTCTACAGTGCCATTATCATTAGTTGTGCTTTGGACTGCTATTGCATTTGGGCGTGTTACGATGACAGACTAAAAATTTAAAAGTTTGTATTCATCCCAGGCTCATTCTGAATACATACCCCTATATACATTTCTGAAGAGTGCCAAATATGTCCCAGGAGCTAAGTTTTTTTTTTTGCAGTTTTTGATTTCCACCAGAGGCCGCTGTGCACGCTATTTGAGATCTCAAATTTCTCTTGCAAGGGGCATTTGTGCCTGCTGTTATCATTTAAATCCACCAGAGGTCGCTGTCAACTGACTGATTGACCCACCCTCCTCCTTCCCTAAACCCAACCAACAGTGTTTTCAAAAGCACCGATTGACCAAATTACCCACTTCCCTAAACCCAATCGACAGTGTTTTGAAAACCAATCCAGAAAAAGAAAAGCCCTCGCCTGTTTTTTACCACGTTTTCAAAATTGACCATATTCTCACCCTGATATTTACTTGTTTCTTTTATTTTGTGGCTTTTGTTTTTGTCTTACCTGCTTTCTGGAACCATTCTTCACCGGACTCAAACCCAGTCTTCACGGTCAACTCCACGTCACAAGTCCGCCAATGTATGCGGTGAGCCACTGGACAAACAGCGGAAAAGCCATCCATACAGAGGTAAGCGGTCAGCTGGTAAAAGCGAAAAGGAACGGCATCATACTACCCTGTAGCGTTTGTTTTAAAGACGAAATGCAGCCATGCGTACTTCTGGCTAAATAATTCATGCTCTCCAGAAATGTATACAGGGCTATGTTTTCAGAATGAAAAATTTTCTGTTGAAAAGGGATTCAAAATGCACAGGAGGTCCAATCATTTTCAACTAATAACAACATAGGCTCATTCTGAAAATGTAGCCCGATATACATTTCTGGAGATCACGAATTATGTAGCTAGAGGTATGTATGGCTGCATTTCGACTTAAAAATGAACACTAGAGGGCTGTATGATGCCATTCCGTTCGCGCTTACCAGCTGACCGATTACCTTCGTATGGACGGCTTTTTCGCTGTTACCAGTTTGCCCTGTGTTTCGCCGCGTACGTCGGTGGACTTGTGACATAGGGCAGAGTTGACCGTGATGAAGTTTCAAGTCTGGTGAAAAACAGTTCCAGAAAGCAGGTAAGACAAAAACAAAAGCCAAAAAAAACAAAAAAAAAACAAGTAAATAACAGGGTGAGAATGTGGTAAATCTGAAAACGTGGTAAAAGTCAGGCGAGAGCTTTTCTTTTTCTGGATTGTTTTTGAAAACACTATTGGTTGGGTTAAGGGAAGAGGGTGGGTGGGTTGATCGGTGCTTTTTAAAACACTATCGGTTGGGTTTAGGGAAGGAGGAGAGTGGGTCAGTCGATCGGTCAGTCAGTCAGTCGACAGCGGCCTCTGGTGGATTTACTCGAGAAGAACAGGCTCGACTGGCACTCGCGAAAGAAATTTGAGATCTAAAAAAAGCATGCACAGCAGCCTCTGGTGGATTCGCGACAACAAAACCTGCAAAAAACATACCTCCTGGGACGTATTTAGCACTCTCCAGAAATGTATACAGGGGTACATATTCAGAATGAGCCTGGGTTAACTAATAATGAGATTTTTTAAAGAGATAAATGTAATAAAATGAATTTGTTTAGCTGAAAATAAAAACAACCAAGATGTTGAAGAGAAAATCCAATCATTGTGTTTTTGCAGATTCGCTCTTCAGGGCTCCAGCAGAGCATCTGAACACCTTTAACCATTTTTCCTAACACGGAGGCTTCATAAGTTTCATTTCCACCAGCGTCCTGCGGTGATTTTGAGATGTTTAAAAGCCCTGCTGCGAATAAACCTTTGCACCACCAACAGCGCTTGAAAAATTGAGCTGGACTGATGGTCGGTCATTTCCCCGCTTCCAGAAAGCCAGCAGGTGTCGATCAATAACCCATAGATGTCCATCACTCCCAATATTCCAATGCAAATGGTTTTATTATGAGCGATAAACATATTACGTCTCTGCGGCGACCTTGGGAATTGAGTTTGGAAGATTTATATGCGTTTTCCTTGAGCAAAAACAAGGCACTCATTTTGAAGGCTCCATCGAATATGCATAAGATTATTAATATTACATGAATGGCTTAATGGATGAATACCTGCTTAACAAGAATTTGAGGTGTGTAATATGTAGAAACGAGTTGAGTTAAAAGTTTGTGTTGGTCAGAATGTGATTTGAAACCACACGAGCGTGATTAATCAAACTTTACACAGTCCGGTGACATAATTAAATGACATTTTCCTAATAATTACTGCCGTTTTTGTTCCCTCGGAGTGCTATGAATAATGCACAAACGTGTCGCACGTGATTTTGCACATGTCAAACAAACTCAGACATTGATTTTATTGATCGCGTCGAGTTTAATTGCATTAAGAAATAGATTTTTGGCATCCCTTGGGTTTATCCGAACACCTTTAGGATCTCCCCATCAAAGATCAGAGCGATATTTCTGATTGCAAAGCAGATCTTTATTTAGCATCAACCTGCTCGTGAGACATTAAAAATTTAAATTAGATTTCATGCACATTTCATCAGTAATTTAAAGAGCGGTTGATTTTTTTTTGAGTATTTTTGGTCTGGGCGTTAAATTTCCTCTTTTCATTTTTAATCCTGGCTGCCTAAATATCCCCCTTCTCCGTCTTGTTATCTATCATGGGATATGACTTTAATATGCTTTACAGCAGATTATGGCTCATTTATCATGTAGAGCAGGACCTTGCGGATTTCATAGGCCAGTAAGCGACGCTCATCTCGGGCTGCAGTGGCTCTAATGCCACTATTTATCCCAACAGACGCACCACTGCGCAATCCGTCACCCTATCCATTACAGAGAAGCACAGACACACGCACAAACATTACTAGTCCTGAAGACATTCATGCATAGTGTGAGAATCAGTTGGGTTGCGGGGGTGGGGTTGTCAGGCTGCTTTATAGGATATTTTCATTGCATTTGTTGCGGTTTTATAAAAGCAATGAATGAGGACAAACTTCCCAGCGAACCATATTTGGTAACACTTTACTTAAAGGGCTGTTCATTAAACCTTTACAATCATGACATGACAGATCATGAATGTGAATGAGATTTTGGCCTAATCCCAATTCTACCCCTTTCCCTTACCCCTACACTCGCCGAAATAAAGTTACAAGTGAAAAGTACTTTTGAAAAGGTACACATTTGTACTCAATAGGTCCATATTGGTACCTCAAAGGTATATATTAGTACCTAAAAATTTCAAGAGGTACATGTTTTGTACATTCTAGGTACTAATATGTACCCTTGAGGTATTAATAAAGCCCCTTTTTACTTTTGAAAAGGTACCACCCCAGTCACAGCTCTTGTACCTCTATTTACCCAGCGTTCATAGGAAGGGTTCGGGCTGTCCCAATTTTCTTTTTTCTTGAAGGTACATGGCTAAAGAGAAGAACTAGATAGCCTACGAAATTGAAATTTTCCAGGACCAGGCATAATTGAAGGAATTTCCCAGAATATGCCAGCTACAACAGCTTCATGGCTGCACACGCGAGTTAGGAGATGCACAAATTTTATATTAAAGTATTTTTGGCATTAAACTACTAACTACAGCGGTACAACCTGAATTTGTCATTAAAATGTCATTAAATATTATTGACACTCCTAAAAAACGATTTGACAGAGTAATGACACTTTTAATAAGACAAAAACAGTTTGAGCACAGGGAGAACGTGCAAACTCCACACAGAAATGCCAGCTGGTTGGTAAAGCCTAATACTATTGACATTCTTGCTGTGAGGCAACAGCGCTAAGCGCTGGGCCACCTTGTTACCCATCTAGGAAAGAGGAGGAGTAGGGGTGGAAGGGGGGATTCTTCAAAACAAAGATAGCGGTGATATGAAACCGGGGGTATTTATAGTAGCTTAGGGATCATCTGATAGGTGCGTAGTGAATTGGATAATGTGGGTCCAGCCGCTAACAATCATAAGCACGTGATCCTCTCGAAATTAATTTATAAATAAACTTCACTTATTTATCCCTTCTCCTCTAAAAATTTGCAGGAAAAGTTTATAAGCCATGGGAGAAAATTACATAAAATTAAACTCGCCATCGAATTCTATTTGATCTGCAATTCCTGTGTACTTGGGTAGACCAATTTGTTGAAATGCCCGGAATAAACTAACAAAAAAAAAAACGTGATCTGACATGTAATGTCCATTAAAAGGAATCCAGGGTCTGAAAGGATTAAACCCAACCCAGGCTGATTACGGATGCAGTGAAATACATAGCTGGAGTCTGCTTGCAGTTTTTGTTTTTGCAAATCTACCAGAGGCCGCTGTTTACACCTTTTTAATGATTTCAAATTCCTTCCGCGTGTCCTCTTCTCACAAAAAAATCACCAGAGGTCACTGTTAACGTTTTTTGATGATCTCAATTTTCTCTCACTCATCCACTTCTCGAGTAAATCCACCAGAGGTCGCTGTGTACGCTTTTTGATGATCTCAAAATTCTCTCGCTCATTTACTTCTCACGTAAATCCACCCGAGGTCACTGTTAACGTTTTTTGATGAGCTCAATTCTCTCTTGTGTGTTCACTTCTCACTTAAATCACCAGAGACAGCTGTGTATACTTTTTGATTATTTAAATTTTCTCTCGCGCGTACACTTCTCGCGTAAATTCACCAGAGGTCGCTGTGTACTGTTTTTGATGATCTCAAATTCCTCCCGCATGTCCTTTTCACATGTAAATCCACCAGAGGCTGCTGTGTACGCTTTTTGATGATCTCAAACTTCTCTTGCACACTTACTTCTTACGTAAATCCACCAGAGGTCACTGTTAACGTTTTTTGATGATCTCAAATTTCTCTCACTGGTCCACCTCTCACGTAAATCACTAGAGGCCACTGTGTATACTTTTTGATGAGCTCAAATTTCTCTCACACATTCACTTCCCATGTAAATCCACCAGAGGTCACTGTTAACTTTTTTTGATGATCTTAAATTTCTCTCACTCATCCACTTCTCACTTAAATCCACCAGAGGTCGCTGTGTACGCTTTTTGATGATCTCAAACTTCTCTTGCACATTTGCTTTTCACGTAAATCCACCAGAGGTCGCTGTGTACGCTTTTTAATGATCTAAAATTTCTGAAGGTAAATGATGAACTGTTAGTGCGAAAAGAAACAGAAGCTGTCAGCAGTGGCGTGCATATTAAAGACAAAATGCAGCCAGACATACCCGTGGCTACATAATTTACGCTCTCCAGAAATGTAGACAGGGGTACATATCCACAATGAGCCTGTGTTGGTTAAACCAATTGTTCACGACCAATACATGATAATAAACTGCAACTGTCAAGTTCATATTTCACACAAGTATTCATTTCAAAAGAGCAGTTTGCTCACAAGCGCTAGCCTTCACCAGACTGTTTTTATTTCAGTAATTAGCCATCAGACTCCAGAGCTGCCATTTTGAGCATTACTCTGTGTCGAGGAAAATTTCATTCTGTCTTCATCTTCATGGTGTTCCTGAAGATGTCGATAAACACTTGCCTCGCTGAACCATCTTGATTTAATGGAACCTGGAGATTTGTCATAAAAACAGAGTCAATTATTACAGCCAGACCAGACTCTCTGAAGCAGTGCCTGATTTACACCCATAGATTAGCTGTCACTTCCATAGAGCAGACAAATGCACCAGCGGGCAAAAGTAACTGCCCCCAGGCTGGACGGAAGCTGATATATACATTTATACAGTTAAAATTAATTGCCTCCTCTATATTTTTCCGCGTAAGATTTCTAAACATAATAATTTGAATAACTCATTTCTAATAACTGATTTCTTTTTGCCTGAACATACTGCCCAAGAGTAGTATACTGTCCAAGTACTGTACCTTTTCAATTACTTTATAAAAGTAACTGATTACATCTGATTTATTTTTGATTACTTTTAAGTTTCTAATGGATGTCAACTAGATATAATGGATTTCAACTAATCACTCTGGATGCCTCGCACCCAGCACACTACCTGTTCGAACTGTTACCGTCTGGTCAGCGCTACAGAGCACCAAGCACAAAAACAGCCAGACACAGGAAAAGTTTCTTTCCTCAGGCCATCTACCTCATGAACAGTTAATATTCTCCTACTGTGCAATAAACGAGCAATACATTCTCATACGCACTTGTACACAACACCTTATAACAATATACAATGCAATACTTTCTCCATTTGCATTGGTACACAGCACCTTATAACCTGTATATTTATAACATATCTGTTTATACAATTCAACATCCAGATCCTTTGACTAACTGCATCTCTGTTTAATGTTTATCGCCTTTTTTCATATTCATTTTGTGTTGTCACTCGTCACTTTATGTACACTGGAAGCTTCTGTTGCCAAAACAAATTCCTTGTGTGTGTGAAGCACACTTGGCAGTAAAACTGATTCTGATTCTGATTCTGAAATGTACTGTCACACAGGTTACAGATTTTTATTACCATAGCATTTTTTATAGCATAAATGACAAAATTTTTATGGTTAAATTTGGAAGAAATCTCAGTAATTACAGAATAAAACAAAGATGTCACTTTACTCAAACACAAAGCTATAAATTGTGAATAGGGGAGTGCGGGGCACAAAGTAACACGGGGTTAAATGTAACACAGAGTTTTAAGGTATTTGCTCAGGGTTAACCATGGCATGGTTTTCACTGAGGTTTTCACCACAGTGTCGGCAGGCGTCTTCCTGCCAATTATTGAAATATTTTGGCTAAATTTGGATGAGAAACACAGGAGAAATTATTTTTGCAGCATGAAAGTATTTTTTATTATTATTTGATATTTTTTTATTTTGAAAAAATCTGTGAAAGTATGTCAGTAAAATCTTATATTGTTGAGATCATCGCCTTCTAGGCTAAAAGATGAAACCATTTTGAAAGATGTATAAAACACACAGTGACTGCTAGCCAGCTTTGAGGAAAACATGACACAGCGGGTTTAGTTACAATTAAGCCACACACAGTTGGACACCAATTAAACTAACAAAAAAACTTTTGAATTTTTGAGTGTAATGTTGAGAACTTTTTAAATAATTATTTTTTTTATATATAAAATAGTTTTAATAGACAAAAAATATTTTATTGCTAATAATGCAAATAAATGCATTGTATAATAATTAGGGCTGTCAATTGATTAAAAAAATTAACAAAATAAAATAAAATAAAAATCCAAAATACAGGCATTGCAAATATAGAAATTGAAAAATTATAATAATAAAGTATTTAATACAAACAATTGTATTCATTGTAAAGTCATATTGTGAGTTGAGAACATTAATTATAAAGTAGAAACAATTTAGCTTTGTCCTCCTTAACATTTCGTCACGGTGGAATTATAAGGTTCTGTTTGCGTTCTGAATGATTTTGAGATATTGAGCTTCAAAGTTTTTGCATTCCATAGCAAACAGTATGTGTAACATTAGTTTTTTTTAATAAAAGGTCTTAAAATGTAAACAACTTATAAAACAACATCTCATAATGTAAATAAGTTGTCATTTAATAAGAATGTGTCAATAACTCAATTTTGACAAAAATGTCAGACAGAACCTTATAATTGTAAGGTGACGATTTAACCAGTTGCTAAGACAGACCAGTCTATTGACATTATCGGGGACGAGAGAGAGAGAGAATTTGCTTAAACTAAAGCTTTATTTCTCAATCAAGGATTCTGACACATCAACGTGAAGCAGACGCTTGCGTGTAGTGTGAAAACATGTCAAACTTAATGATACATTTGAGGGCGCTTGGAGTCAACTTAGAGAGGAATGGGCTGTCTTTGACAGCTTGCAACATCATCTGGCGCTTTCACTGAGTACATTTACATGGATCCATATTCTCCTTTATCCATATTTCTTTGCACATTAAACACACGCAGGGCCGGAGCAAGCTGAACTGGCGCTGTAGGCAAACAGTGATCACGCCACCCTCAACCCGAAAGTGAAATAGAAACTTACCGGTTTGCAGATTAAAGTGAGGACCGGGAGGGAGGGGGTGGGTGTCGCGGATGAAAGTGAGAAGGTCGCCTCTATGGGCGCGCCGGCCCTGAACACACGTCGACCACAACAGGAAATTAAAAAAAACTGCAACTGCGATAAATGCGTTAATTGTTTTTACGCGTTAAATATTTCAAATTAATTACGTGCGTTAACGCGCTAATATTGACAGCCCTAATAATAATAGATAAATGGATAATAATGCAAATAGATTCAAATGTGTTTGTCCAATAAACAAAAAAATAAATAAACATACTGCGCTATGTAGAATAAAAAAGAAATGAGCCAATTACTGAGGAAATATAGCAGAATTTAAATGAATTGTGTGAAATCTGCCTTTATAAGCATGTGTTACAACTAACCCCCTGTCCGTTACAACTTGCCCCGCAGGTGGGATAAATAGTAACATTTTTACTTCTGGTACTTTTGGCAATTCTGCACAGAAACCACACGTCCGGCGATCATAATTCCAGTGTTCATTTGTAGGAGATGCTTGTGTGTTGTTGGTAAAAAAAATATGGTTTGTCTAACCCTATTACTTTGTTCATTATTTGACCAAAACCAAAAAGAGTTACTTTGTGCCCCGTTCTCCCCTACCCCACAAAAAAAGCCCTCAAAAAGTGAATTTTGTCAAGTGGTGTGTGTATTTATCTGTGGCTGGACTGGGCATGTTTACAGCCTCTTCCCTCCAGGTTTGCCACCCCATTAGTCTTGTTTTGCAGAAATTGGAGCCTGATTTCCTGCTTCTTGTGGGTTTTCTGGGATCTGGCTGCTGCTGGAGTCGTCTGATCCAATCTCAGAAATCCTCAGGGACTTTCAGATGCTCCCCAGGTCTGACTGGAGGAGCAGAAATATGATATATGATATGTTTCACTTAGAAGATGGAAAGTGTAAATGCCATACGTATTGTGACAATCTGGAGCTAAGAAACATTTGCACTTTGTTTTAAGTGTGAAGTTGGGTGAAATTATGGAAATGATCAAAATAATGTGCATATATTCATGCATGTTCTCCCTGCGTTCGCGTGGGTTTCCTCCGGATGCTCCGGTTTCCCCCACAGTCCAAAGACATGTGGTACAGGTGAATTGGGTAGGCTATTGTCCGTAGTTTATGAGTGTGAATGAGTGTGTGTGGATGTTTCCCAGAGATGGGTTGCGGCTGGAAGGGCATCTGCTGCGTAAAATCAGAAGGCTGTTATAATCCATCCACATAGTTATTCAGCTATACCAGGGGTGTCCAAACTCGGTCCTGGAGGGCCGGTGCATAGCTCCAACTTCCTTCAACACACCTGCCTGGATGTTTCTATACCTAGAAAGAGCTTGATTAGCTGGTTCAGGTGTGTTTAATTGGGGTTGGAACTAAAATATGCAGGACACCGGCCCTCCAGGACCGAGGTTGGACACCCCTGAGCTATACTAACTGAGAAGACACCAGGTCTGTTTTTACATTACTGTGATGGTTGGGTGGGTTTAGAGTTAGGGTGGGGGTAGACGGTAATAAAATAAAATTAATGGGAAATTTAATGAATAATATAAATAGTTATTGTTTTCTTCAGGCTGCAGCCTTATGTGATCTATAGCTGATTAACCATGTGGATGGATGATAACAGCTACTAGAAGGCGCAGAAGGCCCCTACTGGCCCATGTCTATCAGCTGATAACCACTTTTAACGTTAATTCAATCGAGTGATAACATTCGAATCGGCTGTTTAGGCTATGTTGAAGCAAACAGCTATTTTATTAGAGTCTTGTGAACAGTTACGTTGTCTATCTGTGCTCTAGATCTGCCGGTTTCAGACTGTTGAATGAGTTTTTTTCTTGCAGACTGATTGCATTCACAGTGGTGTGAACCAATATATGGCTGGTCAAATGTATATTTATATTATTAATGATGATTTTTTTATATTGGTATGAAATATTAACATTATTATTTCAAATACAAAGCAGGGCTAATTATTTATACATTACAGCAAATACATTAAATCATAAATGTAATAATAATCAAAATCAGATCTCAATTATTATGAAAATAAAGTCTTTTTATGATTTTGAAAGATTCATTCTTTCATTTTCCTTCAGCTTAGTGCTTTTGTTCATCAGGGGTTGCCACAGCGGAATGAACTGACAACTTTTTCAGCATATGTTTTACACAGCAGATACCCTTTCAGCTGCAATCCAGTACTGGGAAACATCCATACACACTCATTCACATGAAAGAGTTTTTTCTTGCAGACTGATTGGCGCAATTATGCATTCACAGTGGTATGAACCATTATAGGGGTGGTCATATGTATATGTATTAATATGATTTTTTATATTCATTTTAAATATTAACATTATTATTTCAAACACAAAGCAGAGCAAATTATTTCTCAGTACTAAAGAGCTGACCCCCACTATTGTTTTGATGTCCTTCAGGGGGGATCAAGTGTTATTTAGAGAGGTCAATACCCCCCTGTAATTCGCACCCTAGATTAAAGATAACATAATTAAATTGTCCTAAAAAAAGGTAAGAATTGTGTTGTTTCAACTTATATTAAATAAGTAGTTTGAACAAGCAGCAAAAGTAATTTTGCTGTGCCAGTGCCATATTTACATTGGTTTGTGTTAATGAGCAATTTATATAACGCCACTCTCTTGTTTTTGCTTTCCTGGTTGTTCTGATAAACCAGTTTTTGGGTTTGTTTGCATTGTTTAGATGTTGGATTTATTTTATGCAACTGTAAAACATGGGTGTTCGCTTTCAGATCTGCTTTATTTTCCATGGAATAATACGAACGATATGCAGTAATCTATGCAGTAGTTATAACCTTTTTATTACAATATTGTATCGAATATCAATATAGCTCTCAATAAAATCTCAAATTAAATCAAATACATGAAATCATAAATGTAATAATAATTAAAATCAGATCTCAATTATTATTTAAAAAATTATTTATTTTCATGATTTTGAAAGATTCATTCGTTCATTTTCCTTCAGCTTAGTTTCTTTATTCATCAGGGATCACCACAGCGGAATGAACCGACAACTTTTTCAGCATATGTTTTACATAGCAGATGCCCTTTCAGCTGCAACCCAGTACTGGGAAACACACATACTCATTCACACACTCATACACAAACATTTTAATCTGAACCATTGAAATCTAGTGGGACAAACCACAAAAAAAATATTAATAATAAAATTAAAATATTATATTGTTTTCTTTAAAAATATTGCAATATTGAATAAAAAATTAGGAAGATTTTCGACAAAGTCCTTTTTAAATGTGGGATTTTTAAAATAATACTACTGAAATTTGTTGTAAAAAGGACTTTAGTTAGCTTTATGCATGTTTTTTCAAGATATATGCATCTTAACAATATCCATTAAGCTGTTTTCCAAATGCTTAATTCCAAATTGCACATAAAAATAAGTGGATGGAAACTGTTTTTAATCCAGCATTCCTCATGTATCTTTATTTGTGTTCAACAAAAAGAAACTCAAACATGTTATAGGAGCAAGTCAAGTGGCGGATGTTTCAATGATGGCAGACTTTTCATTTTGGGGTGAACTGTCCTTTTAAGGCTGAAGTTAAATTTCCGCCGGCAGAAATGAGGGCTCTGACAGAAAGCCGTCTTTCCTCCGCATTAACGCCGTGACAAATTGCCGTCCTGAAAGCCACTAACAGGAGAACCGCAGGCGCAGGACTCGCTGATCAATACAAACCGGATTTTGCTATTGTTTTCGTCCTCCAAAACATGGCCATAGATTCTCATAAAGGATCTGCCGTCGGGATGGCCATCATTCATTTCATTTCCAGCGAAGAGACGCCAATGCAGCCTGAGGGATAGTCCCCCCCCCCCCCCCCAAAAAAAAGAAATTTACTCGCTATTTATTTTTCACCCTCAAGTGGTTACAAACCGTTACGAGTTTCTTTCTTCTGTTGAATACAATGTTGAAAACCCTTTTGATTTATATAGTAGGAAAAGTAAATAGCCTATGGAAGCCAGAGTTTTTTAAACATTTTTTTAAATATCTTTTTTTGTGTTCAACAAAAGAAAGAAACCCTTATGAGTTGAAACAAGTAAAGATGAGTAATGTATGACAGAATTTTCATGTTTTGGGGGTGAACTGTCCCTTTAACTGTATAACTAATTCAGACACATAATATAAATATGTTGGAAACCCCATTCATATCCATAGTAGGAATAAATACTATGAAAGCCAATTGTCACAGATTTCCCACATTTTTCTAAATATCTTCTTTTGTGTTCAACAGAAGAAAGAAACTCTTATAAGTTGAAACAAGTAAAGATGAGTAATTAATGACATTTTTTTTGGGGGGGGGGGGTGTTCCTTTAACTGCATAACTAACACAAACACATAACTGTAAATCCCTACAATAAACAAACAAACAAATTAATTAATTAATTAATTAATTAATTAATAAATAAATAAATAAATAAATAAATAAATAAATAAATAAATAAAAACTCTGTATATTGTCAGTGTGTGTATTTCACCCTCAAGTGGTTACAAACCTACAAAGAAAGTGGTTTCTTTCTCGTGTTGAACACAACATTGAAAACCCCATTCATTTCTATTGTAGGAAAAACAAAAACTATAGAAGCCATTGCTTTCAGATTTCCAACAATTTTCTAAATATCTTCTTTTGTGTTCAACAGAAGAAAGAAACTCTAATGAGTTGAAACAAGTGAAGGATGGATGAGTAATTAAATGACAGAATGTTAATTTAGGGAAGGGGGGGGGTGACCTGTTCCTTTAGTGTTCCTTTAACTGTTGCTTTCCTCATAACTAACTCAAACACATAACACTAAATTGTAAATCTCCACAAAAAAGCAAAAAACAAAACAAAGGAAAAAAAATCAGAATATTGTCATTCAGTGTGTGTATTTATTTCACCCTCAAGTGGGTACAAACCTTTATGAGTTTCTTTCTTCTGTTAAACACAGTGTTGAAAACCTGTAACCATTCATTTCCATAGTAGGAAAAACAATACATGGAAGCCAATCATCACAGATTTTTTTCCACAAAGAACATTTTTCAAAATATCTTCTTTTGTGTTCAACAGAAGAAAGAAACTCCTAATGGTTTGAAACAAGACTAATAATCGATGACAGAACTTTAATTTTAGGGTGTACTGGCCCTTTTAATGCGCGCGTCTGATTTGCATGACGCACTCGCATTATTTAAAAAATAACGGTAATTTTTTTTCGTTACAGTCTAACTGACTATCGTATCTTGATCGTATTGCTGAATAATTGCTTACAGGTAAGATATTTTTATTTTATTTCACATAACTCTGACATCTTAACATGAGGTGAAACTGCTTGTTAGTTTAAAGGCTAATTTATTTACTGTCTCTAGCTAATTGTTTGTCTCCTTGACCTTTCACCTTCCATAAAAAGCCTTTAACATTTACACAAAACTAATGGCTTGTCGTGCCATTGCGAGCAGTTGTTTGCTTTCTGTATGCTGAGTGATTCAAAGCAGCCTAAGGCTAATAAATGGGCGCTCATTGGGAATAGAGTGGGGGAACTATGACGTCAATTTGTATGCAAAAACCCGAAAGCGAGTTAGCATTTTAGCAGTTCCGGTTCCCTCGTCCCAAAGTCAATGGGTTTTTTCAATGGGATTTCAGTTAAAGCGCTTAAATAAGGTCTGTGGCTAACACAAACTCAAAATACTTTCACGTTTTATTCTATGACATAAAACACATCAGTTACATCACACTCTTGATTTTTTAGATTGGTTACGCTTTAATAAGACGGTTGCTATCAAGCTGCTAATCGGGACTACAGGTGGTGTCGGAGACAGCATACGTCATCGAGCTGATCTGGTCTGGAGCGCAGCTCGCTTGTGTTGGGCATTTGGATTTGTCTGTTATTTAAGTATTTTCATGAATAGTATATTAGTTTGTAGTATTTTTCTAATTGGGAATTTATATTGTGTGTAGATAATGCCTTCACTTGTAAAGACTGTCACAGATTCACTTGTTGATCATTTATTTATTTTAATTAAACGATATTATGGGGATACTGCTTACCAGTGCAGTCTGTCTCTCTCCTGCTGTGAGTAATGCAAACGTGTGAATAAATGTGTAATACATGTTAACTGTTATTTTAACGTCATCCATAGATTTTTCGTAGGTTTTTTTTTCATCTGAACACATTTAACTCTGTCATAACTGCAGTATTTACACTCCTCCTTAAAATGTATCGCATAAGTCACTGTATGGACTGCTTTTCGCTGTACTCGGTGACAAAAGAGCATATTGAATGTTGTTCTGTGTCCATGATGGAACTTTCAGGCATATAACATTAGACTTCCCTCACGCTTCATTTCTGTCGTCTGTTATAAGGTAAGCGGGCTGTGTGCACACGAGTGATACACTTATTTAAACATGTCTTATGATAATACTATGTAGACAAATTTATATATACAGTTTTAAAACTTTTACAACAACCGTAAAGCAGAACAAAATGTATTTCCCATGTAAAAACTATCCAAAAGACACCAGGTATATGTGCTTTTGCGTATTTATTTGTTTATAATAAATAGCGTGGATTATAATATAATAAACCGAGAGCGTAAATCATTGTCCTGGATCATGCTTGAAGAGTTGTCTGTAGCAGAGTGGTCCTGACGTCACAGGCGAGCGCCCCGAAGGCTGTAGTCCGTTTATAGCCTAATGTTAACTTTTCAGTTCATGCGTTTGCATTTAAGATCCAAAAGTGCTAAAAGTTGTATTTTCGTGTGAGGATTATCCGGCTGGACAAAACGTGTAAGTGTAATGAACAGTGTTTGAACACAGAGCTTATTATTTGCAATTTTCGAAAAGCCTATGGGAAAATCCTATAGGGAATTTATCGAGCAAACCAGTTTTATGCTAGCAGCCGATTCGCCTACAAGGTGACGTCATAGTTCCTCCACTCTATGCCAATGTAGGGGCTTATTTGCATATGTAAATGAGCCTTCTTGCTGTGTTGGTGGGTTTCTGACACGTGAGGCATCGATTTGAACATGCAGCCTATATAAATAAAGCACTTTAATCTGCAAACATTGTTAGCTATTTCTTCTCAGAATTTTGTAAATAAATTTAGAGTACTGACTAAAATCTAATAAAAATAATGCAATACTTAATATTTAAGGTTTACACTGCAAATCCAATTAGAACCCTGTTGAAAAATCCAGCTTAAACCAGCCTAAACTGCCTGGTTTTAGAGGGGTTTTGGCCATTTCTAGCCTGGACTTAGTTGGTCAGGCTGGAAAATGACCAGCTTAAACCAGCTTGACCAGCCTGGTTTAAACTGGATATAGCTGGTTTTGGCAGGTCAAGCTGGTTTTAGCTGGTCAACTCCCAGCCTGACCAGCTAAGACCAGCCTGGAATGGCCAAAACCCCTCTAAAAACCAGGCTGGTCGACCAGCTAAAACCAGCCAATCAGCGTAGGCTAACTAATTAGCATGTTGTTAGCATGTTTCAAGTATGAATTAGCATGTATGTTTCCAGTATAGATTAGAATGTTGGTTGCATGTTTTCACTATGGATTAGCACACAGGCGTCAATTCCAGTTCCTGGAGGGCCGCAGCTCTGCAGTTTAGTTCCAGCCTTGCTTTAACACACTTACCTGTAGGTTTCAAACAAGTCTGAAGGACTCAACTAGTTTTATCAGGTGTGTTTAATTAGTGTTTAAGCTAAACTGTGCAGAGCTGTGGATTTGTCTGAACTGTGGATTTGACAGCTGTGGATTAGCATGTTGGTTGCATGTTTCCACTATGGATTAGCATGTTGGTTGTATGTTTCCAGTTTGAATTAGCATGTTGCTAGAATATTTCCAGTTTGAATTAGCAAGTTAATAGCATTTTTCTATGGATTAGCATGATTTCAAAGTTTTACAAGCACAACATAATGGTCACTTTCACTTCCTGGTGACAGAAATTTAGTTTAGTGTGGTAGGAGAAGCCACTGTGGTCTTTTTTCTTTTCTGATAAATGAGTTGTGCCTCAAAGCACGTAAAGGAAACGCAATGTGGTGCTTTTTGGAGGCGTAAGACGCTCTTTGGGAGCGCAGATAGATGCTCAAGACAGTTCTGGAGGTAATACTAATAATACTGAAGCACTGTGATGACGGACTGACGACTGAGGCATTTTACACTGAGCAAAACAACATTTCAGATGATTTACATTGTGATTGAAATGATAGTTTGTCCAATAATGCATCCCATCACACACATTTTTATCATCACATGATCTGTTCAGATTAAATCACATCACTTTACTGATGCACATGCTGGAATTTATTCAGTATTTTTACATTTTTTCCACCCAGACAACTGCAACTCTCATATTTCAGCATATTTCATGTCCTGAGGTGGATTTGGTGGATTTTCTGTGGGTTTCTCCAGCGTGACAGGTCAGAACGTGTGGATCATCCATCAGCTGAGGAGCACAGCTCAGCGCTCTTCAAAAAACGGGAGATCCATCACCAAACACATGCGCTTGTCATCGGGACGTATGAATGGATGAGCGGACAGGAAGGCCTGTTTATCAGGCTTCCTCCACGTTTGCAGAGCTCAAGCAATAAATCTGACCGTGTCAAAGCACATCGCCCACATTCACGGACGAGCATCTGCCCACAGAAACCTGAGAAGAACAATCTGAAACACCTTACATAACAGCGCTTGAGTGGGTAAACAAACAAACACTGGCAGCAGCTCTGCACTACTAGATGCTAAACTCAATTAGCGCCTTCAGTCAAATGCAAGTTTAACCTATACAGAAGAAATGCTAACACAAACTCATCCTGTAAAAGATGCTCATATTTTTTTTATCTCAAATTTCAAACACTAAAATTATAACTTGCCAAATTAAATGCTACAGAATTAATGTTAGTTTAAATAGCAGCTAAAGCCAGCTACCTTTCCCAGTGATAGGTTGCAGCTGGAAGGGCATCCGCTGCATAAAAACATATGCTGGATAAGTTGGCGATTCATTCCGCTGTGGCGACCCCAGATTAATAAAGAGACTTAGCCGAAAAGAAAATGAATGAATAAAGCCAGCTACCATTTTTAAGCAGTTGTTAGCTACACTCAAAAATGTTACAAACAAAATCTATACAGCTTAACGCAGTTAGCTATCATATATTTTATAAGTTTGCTAGTTATTGATAGTAGCGTCACTTGAGTTAGCCAGTTAGCAAGATTTCACTAGAAGCTATGTACCCATTTCTAGCGATGTACATTAATGAGAAAGTTTCTGCTAGTACCTTAGCCATGTACCTTCAATACTGTTTTAACAATGTACCTTCATTGCTAGCTACGTCTTTCAGTAGATATTGCAGTTAGCTAGATTTTTATTACTAGCAGCTTTGTTCCCTAGTTTTTAGCTATGTTCCTTAATTTTTGTTAGCAAGGTTTTACTAGTAGCTGTAGGCTACCTATTTAGGGTAAATTAATAAGAGTTGGATAGTTTCTGCTAGTAGCCTAGCCATGTACCTTCAATGCTAGCTCCCTTTGCTAGTAGATTTCAGTTTGCTAGTTTTTAGCTATGTGCCTTTACTGGATAGTTTCTGCTAGTAGCATAGCCATGAACCTTCAATACTGTTTTTTAGCATTGTACCTTCATTGCTAGCTACTTTTGCTAGTAGATATTGCAGTTAGCTAGATTTTTATTACTAGCAGCTGTGTTCACTAGTTTTTAGCTATGTGCCTTTATTGACGTTTCTGCTAGTAGCGTAGCCATGAACCTTCAATACAATTTTTTGCTTTGTACCTTATTGCTAGCTAGTTTTGCTAGTAGATATGCTAGTAGATATTGCAGGAAGCTAGATTTTTTATTACTAGCAGCTTCGTTCGCTAGTTTTAGGCCATGTACCTTTTTTTGCTGTTAGCAAGATTTTGCTATATACCTATTTTTTTAGTACATTACTAAGAGTTGACTAGTAGCCTAGCCATGTTACCTTCAATACTATTTATTTTAGCATTTTACCTCCATTGAGTTTTTGCTAGCAGCTATGTTTGCTAGTTTTTAGCTATGCACCTTTATTCCAGTTAGCTACTTTTGATATTAGCTATTTTTTTTACTACTAACAATTGCAGTTAGCTATTTTTTTCTAGTAGCTATGTTAGCTAGTTTTGATCAATGTACCTCAATATGATTTGGCTAGTTTTTGCTAGTATTTGTACCTTTATTACTGTTAGCTAGTTTTTAGATTTGCGCCTTCGTTGCTGTAGCTTTCATTGGTCATAAGAGATTAGCTATTGTTTATTAGTGATTTTGGTCTTTATTTCAGTTAGCGAGCTGGTCTGCTTTTTAGAATAAGTAACTAAGTTTAACCTTTCAAATAGCATCTTTAAACTGAGTAGCTGTGCATTAAATAGTTTATGCATATTCACTATGTTGCAATCTCTATTTTAAAGAGTAACCTAGCGGTATTGTTACTAGCAGCTGTCTAGCTAACTAGGCAAAAAAAATCTAAATCAACACATTTTTCGTTGTGAATAATGAAGCATGGAACACATTTATTTTACATTTCATGTTTTCAGATAATCAAGGTCTATAATCAACCAGCAGCTCAATTTAATGTAGAGGGAGCCATTTTGGCTATTTTTAGCCCCAAATAACTGAGGCGTGAATGAATAAAAATAACTAACAATCCACTGAACTCTTGCAAACGTCAAAGATACAATCTGTCATTGATAAAACTACACAACCCGATGAAACGGGAGCAAATCTTTAATAAATATAGACACACTGACGGCCTGCAGCAACTCCAGATTGTATCTCGATTAAAGGGCATTTAATAGAAATTACATTTATTATAATCATTATTAAACATGTTACTGATAAATTTAGCAGAATGGCACTTGATAACCACTCAACGTTACTTAATCCTTGTGGACAGACGGTACAAAAAAAAAAAAAAGTCTCTTAGTCTTTCCGACTGTTAAGTTTCCGTCCAATGGCGTGAGTCCAACCGGCGGCCATTTTGGCTCAATACGAGCAACCCTGCAGTGTAGTCAGGGTTCATGGAAGAGCTCTGGAAGAAACCAACGGGGGCGGGGTTATGTAAAACAAACTGATGTGTGTGGCCACGCCCCCTCGGTTGAACCACGCCCCCCTTATTGTGGTCTTAAAGAGGCAGTACTTAAAGTATCTGCTCAGTGCTGGAAGCGGAGATGTCCAGGAGTCTCCAGGCGGCGTTAGGGTTCAGTTCTTCCTGATCCCGACACAGAGCCCAAACATACATCATCCTCAACACCTTCTCCTATGGCAACAAGAAAAAAAATAAGGTAACACTTTAGCTTAGGCCACAAATCATGACAATGACAAACTATTAACCAGCACTGCTAGCTTAATGAACTACTAATTAGCTGTTTATTAATAGAAAAAAGTAAGAATAAGGTTAAAAGGAATTTAGTTTAGGTCACAATTTCGGCATTAACAAATCATTATTCATAATAAATTACTAATTAGCTGTTTATCAATAGAAAATAATAATAATAGTAATAATAATAATAAAATGTAACACTTTGTCACAATTCCGGCGTTAACAAACTATTAGCTAACACTAATAGCTTAATAAACTACTAATTAGCTGTTTATCAATGGTTAGCAGTGTTTCCCCTAGGTTTACAGTTTTGGAGGGGGGGGGATTGGGGCTGCGGCGTGACGCGGCCCAACGCAGAGTGGCTGTTCAGACTCACACTGACACAAGGAGTCATCGTCTTTAATGACAGCAGTAAATAATATATTGAACTGTACAACCATTTGTAAATTATGAATTAACATTTATTTTATATATTTTTTATTGACAAACTGTGCAGCTTTTGTCTCTGCAATCTTTATTAGCTTCTGGAAGAACATTTCCTGACTCTCTTGGTATATGTATAAAGTCAGAAATGTCTGGCCCATTTATTGAGACATTTATTAAACATGTCTCTTAAAAAAAATAGATGTGAACATGTTATGGCCAGAAGCAGCTTTACAGAAAATAATTCATCCATTCATTTTACTTCAGCTTAGTGCCTTATTTATCAGGGGTCACCACAGTGAAATGAACCGCCACAGAAAAATTACAAACAATGCAATTTGGAAACATTGCAAATGATGAAAGATGAAAATGAGTTAAAATGCACATCTATAAATCTAATACTTGTTTACTAAAAGTAAATAGGCCCATAAACTACTACTTATAGCAATGGGTGTATTACAAGTTATATTATTAAATATTTATGTTAAAAAAAGTTATCTAATAATTCCAGCCAGCTTTTAGTGAACTTGTAGTATTGTCAAAAACAGAACTTTCAGATGTTATATGTAAAAAAAAAAAGGCCCAAATACACGCAAGACCATTTAACCTATCAAATGCAATGTTTAGATCATTACTGTGGCTCTTGCGATCTGTTCACTTGCTCATTCACTCTCGTTGCCATGATTTACGGGTATTTTAATTCATTTTGGGGGATCAAGGAGCCGGTATGAATTTGCGGAAGACACGCAGAGCCTCCGGGAGAGGTCATAACTAGACACTAGATAGAGGAGATAGCTCCGCACGCATCAAAGATCACAGCATGGACATCCAGACGCATCTGAAGAGCGGGGAGGGATGCGGGACGTATTTGAAGACCGGGCACGAGATGCGCGATTTCCGGGAGACTATCATTTGTTTGCGGGCATCCAGGAGTCATTTGCGGGAGACACCCGGAACTTCCAGGAGACTTGGGATGTCTGCATCTGTATATATTTTAGCTGCAGTGACGCGAGCGCAGAACAGAAATGACATGCTGTTGTGTAAATGAGATATTACATACGCTATTTAGCTTGTTTATTAAAAAAGTTGTGATCTGGTGCTTTATAGATAATACAATTAACGTGACTTCAAGGGGGCAGGTACAGCCGTTGGGAGGGCGGGGCGCCCCCCTTATATAACGGTAGGGGAAACACTGGTTAGTAAGGTAGAAGGTTTTGGGTAGGATTAGGGATGCAGAATATGATGATACTTTATAACTACTAGTGTTGTTACGATACTGGAATTCGGTACCAAGTACATCAGTATTCACAGCCTTTGCTCAATACTTTGTTGATGCACCTTTGGCAGCAATTACAGCCTCAAGTCTTTTTAAACATGATGCCACAAGCTTGGCACACCTGCCTTTGGGAGTTTTTGCCCATTTCTCTTTGCAGAGCCTCTCAAGCTCTATCAGGCTGGATGGGAAGCGACGGTGTACAGCCATTTTCAGATTTTCAATAGGATTTAGGTCTGGGCTCTGGCTGGGCCACTCAAGGACATTCACTGAGTTGTTGTGAAGCCACTCCATTGATATTTTGGCGGTGTGCTTTTGGTCATTGTCCTGCTGGAAGAAAAACTGTTGACCCAGTCTGAGGTCAAGAGCACTCTGAAGCAGGTTTTCATTCGGGATGTCTCTGTACATTGCTGCATTCATCGTTCCCTCTATCCTGACTAGTCTTCCAGTTGCTGCTGCTGCCACCACCATGCTTCACTGTAGGGATGGTATTAGCCTGGTGATGAGCGGTGCCTGGTTTTCTCCAAATGTAACGCCTGGCGTTCACTCCAAAGAGTTGAATTTTAGTCTCATCAGACAAGAGAATTTAGTTTCTTATGGTCTGAGAGTCCTTCAGATACCTTTAGGCAAATTCCAGGAGGGGAGTGGCTTCCGTCTGGCCACTCTACCATACAGGTCTGAGTGGTGGATTGCTGCACAGATAGTTGTCCTTCTGTAAGGTTCTTCTCTCTCCACAGAGGAACGCTGGAGCTCAGAGAGACTGACCATCAGGTTATTGATCACCTTCCTGACTAAGGCCCTTCTCCCCTGATCACTCAGGCTTAGATGGCCGGACAGCTCTAAGAAGAGTCCTGGTGGTTCAAACATCTTCTACTTACAGATGATGGAGACCACTGTGCTCATTGGAACTTTCAGAGCAGCAGAAATGTTTCTGTAACCTTCCCCAGCCTTGTGCCTCGAGACAATCCTGTCTCAGAGGTCTACAGACAATTCCTTTGGCTTGGTCTGTGCTTTGACATGCACTGACAACCCTGGGACCTTATATAGACGAGTGTATGCCTTTTCAAATCATGTCAAAATCAACTGAATTGTCCACAGGTGAACTCCAATGAAGCTGCTGAAACATCTCAAGAATTATCAGTGAAAACAGAATGTACCCGAAATCAATTTAGAGCTTTACGCCAAAGGCTGTGTATACTGATGTACATGTAATTTTTCAGTTTTTTTATTTTTAAAAAATTTGCAACAATTTCAAAAACTCTTTTTTCACATTGTCATTATGGGGGATTGTGTGTAGAATGTTGAGGAAATAAATGAATTTAATTCATTTTGGAATAAGGCTGTAACAAACAAATGTGGAAAAAGTGAAGCGCTATCAATACTTTCCGCATGCACTGTTTATATATATATATATATATATATTTGCTTAATTTTGTGTTTAAGCACGACCTGGAGATGCTCTGAACAGGATACAGCTAATGTGAATCACACATTTTACAGCCCAATGTTTAAGCAGAAACTGAAAATGCACTTTTAGACGGTCGTATTTAATCAAACCCCCGACAGCGGTGTGAAATAAAGCAGCGTTTCTAATATCCTCAGTCTGAACTCAATGACCAAAGGAGCAGCGAACTGCAATAATTAACCACAAACTCTGAGGAAAAACATCCCCGGAGTGTCATTGCACGAAGCCTTTCAGCAGATTTATAGCCGCTGATTTCAGCCTTGGTGGCTCCAGAGGCCGATCGTGTCACTGATTTAGACGCTAATGGCTAACGTCATGACGGCTAACTCACCGGGTCTCCTTCGACCACTTCACCCTTTACATTGCGGATCACCATAACTAACTGAGCCTGGAAGGTGATGATGAGAACCGGTCCCTGCTCCATCATTTTTCCCATCGCAAGCTAACAAACAAAAAACAGAAGAGGAAGAGTTATTACATACACTCTATTGAACATGTACACACAGACATCACGTCAAGTCTATTAGTCTGCTGCCTGGTCTTTAAGACCCACACATAACGCATATGATTTTACTATTAAGAGTTTCCTTTCAGTTAAAACACAGAAAGCAAATGTGTTCATATGTAAATTCAGCTTTTTTTGCAATAAATAATTTTCATTTATGATTAAAATAGTTTTTTTGGCTGAAGTTTGCTTGACGTTATGATGGAAACCCTGCTTATAAACTCCTGGTCAACTACAATACTCATTTGACATCTCATATCCGACAATTTGACTATTGTTAACATGCAAAGCACACGTCAGAATAATCAGAAGGAACCATTACGGCCTTCATCTGCTCTCAGATCTGATTATTCTGCATTATACGTGCATCAGGAAGCTCTTATGGAGTTATCCAGCCATTAGCATGCAACAGATGGATTTTTTTTGTACTCACGTCAATATTATCAATGTCCAAGATCTTGGAGTGAAACTGGAGCCCCATTGCTTTGGCCTGTTGGATTGGATGAGCCAGCTGACTGTACGTCTGAAATCAGAAAACATGTGTTGTTGAGGCATATTTAACAGTAAATCTTAGGGATGCGCTGTAGTTTTGGCAGACAGAAATTATTGGCTGTGAGATTTTTTGTATTTGGTCGAAAAGGAATAATGAGTAAATATGTGCCAAAAAAAGGGTATGTAGCACTGCACTGTTCAGAGGTCTTTTACTAAGACTAAACTAAGACTAAAACTATTGGTCAAAAACATTTACAATAAATATAATTTAAAAAAAACTAACTTAAATTAAATAATACACACACACACACACAACAGTTCTGTCTGGTTCTTGAATCTGATTGGCTGATAGCCGTGAGATTAAAGTAACATCAGCACTCGCACAGCCTCTTCACCCTTGTGTATTACTCCGCCCACACAAGTGGCAAGCAGAGGACAAATATTTTGTTTGACAAATATTGCAGCTGTTGGACAACATAATGTACTTTTGAGGCTTTTTTTAGGTGAGATTGTAGTTGCAATTATGCAGTTTATGTATAAGCATAGTGCCTATTTTCAATATTTATAATTTTGGAGATGCAGCGCATCGGGCGCCCATCAGCTTGTCATACTGAGCAGAGCAAAGACAGCTGACATTCTGCCACAAGATGGTGACAGAGACCGCATAAGAGTCGATCTCTCTCTTTTGTATGTTATAGTGCTGTATTTATACCATAGTAATCTGGTAGTGTTTGCTTTGTTTTGGCTTTTTCGGGGCTCATTATTGTGATCTGATGATTGCATCAAAGAAATACTGGGAAATCTCTGTAGACTGATAGCATTTCATGCTGCTCAGCCTTATAATCTTAAAATGTGAGCAACATCATCTGTTTTGTCATCACTTTATATATGACACTAGAGAATCATTCAAATACTAGCATGTCAATACTAAGTATCAAATACTAAATGAAGTTTGTAAAGTAGCAACGGTTTCTGCTGTTTTGATATCAGCTGCAGATGTGTATGAAGGCCGGAGGAAAGTAGTTCCTCTTACAAAAGGATTTTTAGAGACTGCGTTTTTGAGTTTCTTTTTTAGATACATGATTATGCCGTCAAACTGTTGTATAAACGCAACATCACACTGTATATCATCACCAGCCAACGCACGCCTCCCACAAGTGCCGATATGCAGCCATATCGTGCTGCTATGAGTGTGATGTTGCGTTTATACAATATTGCTCATATATAATCATTTTTAATTATGCATGATATGGTTTTTATATACAAAAACATCTTAAACATGATTATCTTTTCATCATCTGACAAAAGTTTTTTAACTAGGCATTATTTTTTAAATTTATATTTAATAATTTCATCATCATCTTTTTTTTTTTTTTTTTGGTTTTGTTTCCTTTCAAATAAGGATTTTTATATTAATAGGAGTTTAACACAAGAGTTAATGCAAGTTGGCCAAACATTAATATTTGCTTTTGTTGACACAGTTCTGTTAATGCTAAAAATAAAACAAAAAACAACAACAAAATATATAGAAACTAAACAGAAAGGTGTTAAAAATTACTAATTAAATTAAAACTAACATAACCATTGGTGAAATAAACTAAAACTACACTGAAATGTACAGCAAATAAAAAAATTGCATAAAATGTAAAACTATAATAACCTTGTTTCACAGTGGACACGGAAAGCGATGCGCTATGAAACCCATTCATTTCAATGGCTTGTGCCATTAAAGTGCGACCAAAGCACAAGAGCAAAATAACGCACAGAATAACACTGACTAGCTTGTGTGCATGCCGTGGGCAAAATTCAATATTATGCTCTGTGTATTTTCTGCTAATAAACATGTACACTTACGTATCCATAAACTAAACATGCTCACCGAAAAAGCAAAGTATGTTCAAATAACCAGCTGACAGGACATTTCTACTTAGTATACTTGTTCCTGCTGCTTGCAAAAGCACTACTGTGTTGTCGTGGCAACGCTGGTAAAATTACGCCTCTCGATTCGTTCACTGTCAATAAAATGTAGTTATGTCATTGGCTTGTGTTTTTTTTAATGAGTATAATTTAAGTTGTCGAGTTAAATAGAAAAAAGTTATACAAAATTGACTTTATATTATTTAACAATATAATAAAAACATTTTAAAAACTTTTCCGGTTTTATGTCAAGCACATTCAGAATTTCAGAAGTTTCAGCCCAGAATGTTCTTTTCAGCGCATCAATAATTTGTTTGTTTTTTATTTCCACATCGGCAACTTACAATTATTTCTTGGCAAGATTAATATAAATAAAAACATATTACATAATAATAACAACTTTGTATAACGAAAATAAATAAAAATATACATACATACATACATAAAATAGAGATGATTTTTCCATTTCAATATTCCAAGGGACACATTTTTTTTTTAAATCCATCAAAGTTTTCCCAATTTATAAACATTTTCTAGTAGTCTTTAAAATTGGACATTCTAATAAAACGTGTTATATGGTGATGAAGGTTAATGGCTAGTATATGTGTGATATTTGATGTGTGGAGACTCACAGCCTCGTAGCACCAGTCCTTCAGCACGTCCAGCTCCCCCTGAATCATGGCCTGCGAACAGAGCGAACAGTCAGCTAGTGCTCAGGCGTTTCAGAGCAAGGCATGCTGGGATATGAGCGTCTCACCTCCAGGATGTTGGGAATGATGTCTCTCTCGCACTGCTTTAGGAAAGAGTCCTTGTCGAAGGTCGGGTCCACCTTCAGGATCTCAGTCAGAACTTCAGACATCTCCGTTTTAGAGAACAGGCCGCCTGAGAAACAGAAAACAATATATACAGTATTTGTCTATATACATGTCTAACATCTGTCTATATACATGTCTATCATCTGTCTATATACATCTATATACATGTCTATCATCTTCTGTCTATATATCTGTCTATATACATGTCTATATGTCTATCCATCTATCTGTATATCTCTCTAAATAAATGTCTATCCATCTATATACACGTCTATCAACCTGTCTATATATCTGTATACATATCTGTCTGTCCATCTCTTTATATATCTGTCTGTATATGTCTATACATGTCAATCCATCTGTCTATATACATGTCTATCATCTGTCTATATATTTGTCAATCCATCTATATACCGTATATCATCTGTCTATATATCTATTTATATATCTATCTATCTATCTATCTATCTATCTATCTATCTATCTATCTAT
>CAIGQZ010032594.1:5013463-5032495 GCA_903798205.1 Danio tinwini
AATTTAGCCACAACTTTCTCTGTTTCAGCAAGTGGGATGATATTTAGTGCAAAAAGTGACACATATTTTGGGAAAATGCTTTCAATAATAATACACTGGCCAACTTGACAACACTTTCATTATGGCTTGTGGCTATTTTTGATATTTTTATAAACTTTAGGTAATATTTTAAGTAAATGTTGAGTAATGTAAATTACAGCACACATTTCGCTCATTTTAATAGTTAAATCTGTAGATATTTTGTTGAACAGAGTAAAGGCTGATTTTTTTATTTCTGCGTCAAGCGCACTCGGGTGGTCCGGCACAGCGTTCGTGCGGTTGCATAGCCCTCGCCATGGCTAACGCCAAAGATTGTAGAAGACACTAGACATGTCACTCGTGTTGTTTTGAATGGGGAAAAGTGTAACGTCAATAAGGCGATGAAGCCCTGCCTTCTAGTATCAGCGATCGCTATAGACTGAGGATTCTCCAGGGGAGGGGCTTGGACCAGACTTGAGTTTCTGCAGATTTTGTGATTTGAACATTTAGAAATAAATCTAAACACACAGTTGTTGTTTAATTTTATTGGTGATTCCTAATATGACATTTTAATCGTAAGCTTGACAATTTAAAAAAATTTACGTTCCCCCATTCAAACAGAGTGCTCGAGCATACTGCCAGAGAGGTGTTTCAAACATGGCTGCTAAGTGAAATGACTTGCCTAAAAGGGACTTTGCCAACGCTGACACGCACCTCTCAAAAAATTAATCACACGCCACAATGACGCGTATCGCAAGCTCTGTGATTGGTCGGCTTGGTAGCGGTGATAAATGTGGGCGGTGCCGAGTGCCTCGAGCCCGATGGAGCGAGTGTTTACAAGTGTCGAGTACCATGAAGGAGCTCCAAATGGAAACCTTTGTTTTGTGTTTACCTTATGATTAAAGAAACCCGACACAGAGGAACATAACTTACTGCCAGCTAGCATTTCGGAAGTGTTATTGCAGAATAACACAAACAGCACGCAGAAGTATAAATGCACGGCTACGCACAAAGGCAGGCACTGTGAGGTCACGCTGATTACTCGACGCAGAAGTATAAATCAGCCTTAATGCATGCAATGCATTACAATTCTAAGATGGACTGCCAGCGATGAGTAATCTGCAACGTATTACAGTTTGGAAGTGACTTGCACAACACAAATAGTTAAAGTATGGGAGTTAAATTGTTATAATAAATGGCTAATAGTTTTGCTAGACTCTTATTCCACATCTGGGATCATTTAGAGCTCTTTAAACCTGAAGATCAAAAGGTCAAACCAACAAGCACCATATTAGTCCACTGTATGTAGAAAAACTTTTCAAAAAATTTTCAAAAACCTGCATTTCTGTTCCACTGAAGAAAGAAAGAAACATCTTTGATGACCAGGAGTTGAGTAATCAGGAAATGTTCATTCTGAAGGTGAACAAACTAATCCTTTAACTATGTTTGATTCCCAGGGAACACATGTGCAACATACTGCATTTATTGTGTTTGGGTTCGAGTAAACATACAGCTATGGACCACTATCTAGAGACCACTAGACAATCATTATTTTCTGGATTTTTTTTATAGTTTTGTGTTTGACTAAAAGTATTTTATTTTCATTTTTTAAACTACTGATGACATTTCTTCCCAAAAGTACAGACGAGTTTTTAAAATGACAAAAGGTACCAGTGGATTAACTTCAGAAAGGTTGAGAAATCAATATTTGGTGGAACCTTGTTTTTTTGTCACAGCAAATTAAATAATTTGCTATTCTGGCCAACTATCATTAAAAAAGGCTCTAAATGACAATTTTTATTTTGAAAACAGGGAAAAAATAGTTTTAACTCATACCTTATAAATCTTAGCAAATCCACAGAAAAATAGAAATCTGTCAAGTGGTCCCTTAAAGAGATAGTTTACCCCAAAATTAAACATCTGCCATCTACTCGAGGGTTTCTTTCTTCTGTTGAACACAAAGGAAGATATACTGAAGAAAAAAGCGGAAAAAAACAGCCATTGACATCCATAATATTTGTATATCCCTACTATTGATGCCAATGGCAGCTTTTTCCCAATATTCATCAGGATATCTTGTTTTGTGTTCAACAGAAGTTTACAACCACTTGAGTGTGAGGAAATTGAGAAAATGTTCATTTTTGGGTGTATTGTCCCCATTTTTCCATAGCTGTATACTGAATGTACTGTAAGTGTGTTAATGTAATGTATGAGTGTCACCTTTCCCATCACACTAAGCTAACAGGGTTGTTGTTAGTTTCCTCAGCTGTAGCTTCTTCTTCTTCCTCAGGATGGTTTATGAGATCTATACTTAATATACACTTAGTAGTGTTGTTGCGATACTGAAATTTCCAACTTCGATACAATACCTTGAAAAATATTGATATTCAATACTATTTTCGATACCACAACGAATAAAATTCACAACATTAAGAGTATAAAAATGAAGTAGAAAGTAAACGTTTTAGCATTTTTCAAGTCAAATTTAATTTTACACCAGATAGGTCAGCAGTCCTCAAGTCCAAAAGGCAATGAATTACTAATGAAAACAAAATTAGTGCAATCTTATTTTAGGATTTAAACAAAAGATTAAATGGTCTTAATTGTATTACTGAGGGAGGTTATACCTATATTAACTTTAGCTATTTAGCAAAAAGAGACAACACGCCAGTATCGATACTTATCAAAAGCAAGGTTGTATCGTGTTAAATATTTCAGTATTGAAATGTATCGATATTTTTGACAACAGAAGTCGATGGTTCAAGGTGCCCAATGTGACACTCACTGTGAGCTATTGCTAACCTTTACTGTAAATATTACTGTGGATATATCTGTAATTGTAGAAGACATGAAGAAAAATGGATGTTAGGAGATGGTTTTATTTGACGCAACTGGAAACAAGGGCTGTGTTAGTTTTTTTGTGTGTGTTTATTCTATCGTTTAGTCATCGGAACTATGGGAATCTTAACAAAAAAAGTCAAAAACGTAGTTACAGTTGGAACCTGAAACATGAACAAACATTACAAAGTTTACTTAGCGATCTGTCGCTTTTTATTATTATTATTATTTTTTAATTTTTTTTTTTACAGTAGTTATGTCATATTTTGATACACAAATATTTAAATACAAGCACATTTATTCCTGATATTTTTATGTAAAAACTATTGATAAACCAGTCCATTCAGGATTTTGTGAGTCCAGTGAGTTTTTTTGCAGATTGCAGATTTCTTTTTGTGTATTTGCATAGCAAAACACAAAAATCGGAGCAGGCAATAATTAGTTTTGATATAAGTTTTGAGAACACATTCACAAAATCAGTCATTTTAGGCCATGCATATAAAGAATGTCCCTACAGAAATCTAGACAGACTGGTTAAATTATTGTTTTACATTAATAGTTGCATCAAATGGTTTTTAACAAACAATTTGTACTAAAAATTAAACAATTTCAATAGCTAGAGGTATCATTGCATACATTTTTAGGTTATTTTACATTATCAATGATTTGACTAAGAATGTGTCCTGAAATGTGTTGCAAAATTGTTATATGCCATGAATTTACACGACAAACTTAATTTACACTGTAAAAGTAAACCAAAAAATGAACTCATAAACACATTCTGATTTTAATTCTATCGTAAAGCATTTACAATTCCACGGTTTAATGAACAATGCAAAACATTTGTAGCTACATTATTATTATTTTTTTTTATTTATTTAATAGTTTAACGAACAATTATTCATTTATTAATTTTCCTACAGCTTAGTCCCTTATTTGTCAGGTGTCACCACAGCGGAATGAACCGCCTAAAGAACATTTAACACTGCTAAAAAAAGACAGTTTTATATCATATTTTATGTAATCCAATTCAAACGTATAATGTTTTAAGCGTAACTTTTAGGTTGCTAGATTAAATGCAACTAATTAAATGCAACACATGCTAATAAATGGTTTTGCAGACAGTTTACGGCCTGTTCACACGGTCGGTGTCAACGCTTGATGGAGGGCGTGTCTGAAGCTCGCATTGGCACAATCTTCATGACGACAGCCAATCACATCCAGCCAACAAAACGGCACAAAAGTAATAGTAGTGGTGTATAAAGATCGGCTTTGAAGCACTTGGTGATTACCAACTGTGATAGTAAGCTTTTCCTCCATTTTGACAGACTGTGATGTCAAATGGGATTGTCTAGCGTCTGCACTAGTATTTGCATCTGCTTTGGAGCTTGAATTAAAAACATTTCCCAGCTTTTGCTGCGAATAAATGGACCCAATGCGAATCGACTATCCACTTTTCATTTCGACAACACTTGGCATCACTCCATTCAAAGTCAATGGAAAGCTTCAACACTTGTTCTGCTCTTTCACAAATTCTTTCCTCTTTCACAGCCTTGTTTCCAATTGCGTCAAAATGAAATATCATCTATACTGATTGAGATCCTTTTAAGTATGATTGTCTAGTGTCTAGCATGATGATTTTACATCTTTACACAAACCTTCAGCGTTGTTGGAACATCCTAGGATGTCCAACGCACCTGCAGCCTTCAACAAACCCATCCTAAACTCTGTGCTTTATATTTCTGGATTTGGAGCAAAACCCCTTTAAGACTTTTGCAAACTGAGTGTTGATCGATTGTATCGTTGACTCTTTTTGTAGTCTTTTGACTATATGTATATAAGCCATATGTTGTCATATCTGAAAAAGTGTCGGTTGTTTGTTTGCTAACCTGCCAAGCTCCGAAACTCTTGTGAATTTACAAGAGATTTGGAAACGACCCAAAAGCTTTATTTTTATATCCCGACTCAGACTTGGAGTTCCCTTTTTTTGCTAACGTGTCGTCTCGAATTTGTAGCTGATGCGCAAAGTTTGTTGACGTGCCAAGAAACGGAGGAGCCCTGCGTTGCTTTGTGCGTTTTGTAAGTAGATTGGATATTTTCCTAATTCCTCTTTGTCTGAAATAAAACCTGAATTTATTCACTTACGGCTTCCTAAGTGTACTGAAATCAATAAGTCATTTCTAACTCAATGCTCTCCATAAATCTCTTTAAAATTGGCCTTCGAACACAGAGAAACAGAGAGACAAAGGTTTAAAAATATAACCCATGTTGTTTTATTGCCATTGGTTGGTTCGTACAGATGTTCACAAACACTGCGGATGGTTTCGATGCGTCCAATTGAAAACAATATAAAAATGCATTTGGAAATGGCGTATGCTCAGGTCGTGGACATTCAAATAATTCTTACAGACACCTCTATCAATGGGTTTGACTTTATCCTGAGCCATCCACTTTCATCCTATATAGAAATGGGATATATGGCAATATATAGGTAATATGCAAATTACTATATATGACAAATAAATTCATATTTGGATATTGCATATACAAAATGGCCATATATGCAACATATATTTCGAAATCTTGCTAAAATGTTATATAAACAAACTCAGAATTACATATGTTCAAATACATTGGCTATAATTGTGTCTATATAATTAGAGATATTAAAGAATTATATATATATATATATATATATATATATATATATATATATATACACACACATTTGAACATATATATTTTTTTAACCATCACAATTATATGTATGTAAATGGTCATTTTTGCAATATTTGTTGCATATATGGCCATTTTATATTTGTGAAATTCAAATATGAACCTATATGTCATATATATGTAATCTGCATATTTCCATAGATCATATTTCTATCTGGTTTTCTTTGGTCTGAAGTTGGCAACTCAACTCTAGCTTGATGACTATTTCAAGTTTGCTGCTGATTTCTGACATATACAGTACGGTCACGCACATTCGCTCTTTTACATGTAGTGGCATCAACACAAAGAAAGATATGAACGTATACAAGTTCCCCCATGTTAGACCAATGGTTATGCATAAATATAGCTCAGGCTGTCGTACAGTGCAGTTACTTTGATGTTCAAGAAACTATTTCTAGCACCAGGATCGGGTAGTTTGCACATCTTGTTTAAATTAAAACATCCTGAAGATTAGATTCAGAGCACAGCCTTTGAAAAACAGTCCAATGTTGCTGGTCGTCACAATAAAGTACAGTATAATGTGTTTAATTATCAATAGACAAACTCTTGTAAACAGTGACATCTGTCACAACGCTCAGCGACAGCTAATCAAGGATGATTTGATCGGAGGAAAAAGAGTCATTTAAAGCTATTCATCTAGCGTTTACAAGTAAATATTTGGTTTGGCAGTCTTGATGCTCAGGAATACATAAAAAAGAGAAAGAAATACAAACAAAACCAAAGAAATCTACATTTCACTTTTAAAATATACAATTACAATTTCAACAAGCTTCGATAGTATTGATTTTTCAGCATTGAGACAGTACAAAAAAAAAGACAATCACACCAAATAAAATAAAACCAAAATAACACAAGAGATCTGTTGTAAATGTCACGTTTGCGCAATCCACAAATCAAGTTTGTTCGTAGTACAGTTGGAATCATAGCACCGTTAACTTGTGAGAAACGAGGGCTGGTTTGCCATTCCCAGGTTGTAAAATGTGTGTTTGCATGTCCACATCTAGAGTGTTTTTGGAGGATGGCTCACCAAACAATCCGTATGTACCATCGAGACCGCACGTCTCCAGCTGCAATCAAAAAATGGCCTCTGGTTGGTTTACCCATCAGGCCTCCAATTCTCCATTCACATGTGCTCTGTTTGCCGAGTGCGTCCTTGTCAGACACACTCTTGAGCACACATGTATGGAGAAGAAAATGCTTCGAATCATAGATGCGCCATTGCATGCATATTCAAACACTTTGGATGCCTGTTGCCATTTTTGGAATGACGTTTCCCTGATTAAACACGCAGTGGAGGCCCAGTGCAAATATCGAGCGTTTAGCACCACTTTTGTCCTATCGGCTGTACATATGTGTGTGTATATGTGTATAAAATGAGGTAACACAATGTGGCAGCTCATGCAAACACTCCAGAAGTTCCCATAAATCTCACATAAAAAGGAAACGTTTACGATTTGAACTCTTAAACCTGAAACATTGCGGTAGTTCCTGCAGTCCTCTTTTCTTTTTTTTTTTTGTTTGTTTTGATAACAGTACAATACTTGATGCATAAATCTAAATACTGAATGGAATAAACAGTTTTGACCTCAGTTTGCATTGATAAGACGAGTGATCATATGTTTCTTAATCGTCTACAATGCAACGTTTTATGTGCATTTTAAGACCGAAATGTCATTTCACGATAAGTTTAAAATGAGATAGATCTAATGTTTTCTGATTGTCCCTCCGGTACAAGTGGGTGCGCTAATTTAAGGCATTGTGTGTTTACATCAGTGTCTCCCAACCCTGTTCCTGGAGGCACACCAACAGTACATATTTTGGATGTCTCCCTTAATTGACCCATTCATTTCAGGTCCTGGAGTCTCGTCTAATGTTCCGATGAGTTGATCCAGGTGTGTTTAATTAGGGAGGGTTAAAAATGTGCACTGTTGGTGTGTCTTTAGGAACAGGGTTGGGAAACACTAGATTCCACCCAACTTATGGTGAAAATCAATGCTGACATCAAAGATCGGCAAATAAAAACAAACCCCAAAATAAAAATAAAAAACATGACGGTATATGGACACAGTCTCTCAGAGCTAACGCCCTGCAGTGAAGGGCATGGGGGTCAAGGGTCAGTCTCAGTGCAGGTGGATGTGCAGCTTGATGCGCAGTGCGTCACCAATTTCACCTAGCAAGTAGTTGCTGTCGTGCTGGTCCTCCATTTGCTGAAGTTTGCGCGGACCGAACAGACGCAGGCTGGCGATCTCCAGCCGGTACAAACCTGGAGCTGGTGGCCTCCGGCCCAGGCGCAGGACGCTCTTCCCGTCGCGGCGCTCCAGGATGCGGAAGTGTTCGCCCTGGTTTCCGTGCGTTATAACGTATCGCACGTGGTGCTCAAGCGGCTCCAGGGCTGGAAGCAACTCAAGAAGTGGTTCCTTGTTTTGGAGCTGCGCCAGACTCAAGTTCATGGGGATGGAGGTCTGGACGTCCATGCTGGCCATGCTCACGGTCTCCTGAGGGTGGGAGAGAAGATTTAAAAATGTTATAACAGAAAGACTTTTAACACTTAAAAATGGGCCGAAAATTGGGTCAAATTAACTGATATTGGGAAAAATGTCCATCTAAAGAAAAGTTCTGACTTCAAGAAATTGCTTGGATATGTTTTTAGATGCATATCTGATATGTATTCAATTAATATCCACCTTAGGAAGGTGGCTCTGAGCTGATGTGAAAAAAATCAGATCTTGTGTTTTTACGAGTGACATTCCATTTTTTTGGTGCAAGTTTCAACACTGCTTTATACACTTTATTTAGGGTTAGGGGTTGAGGTTAGGGTTAGCAGTCTACATTTGGGCATAGTGAAAATTACCTTGAGCTCATTATCGTCAGCATTACGTCTGTGACGGCCTTTCTTTCCCAGGTCGCCATTGATCTTGCACTCGTAGCAGGCCTCGGGTGACAGCGACTCTTCATCGTCTCCTCCTTCCGAGCCAAACTGACCCTGGAAGCCCACTCCACTGATGCAGTGCCTAGAAATGAAAAGGTGAAACACTTTAGTCCACCCCATAGTCTTTCAGTTCATACATTTCCAACTGTGATTCTGGAGGACCAACATCATGCAGAGTTTGGCTCCAAACTTGTTCCAAGGTACTTCCATAGTACTTGGAAACACTGAAAAATCCAACCCCTGGTAAATACACCTGGACCAAAATAATTCAGGTCTTTAGGATTCATATACTTTTCCATAGATCATATTTCTATCTGGTTTTCTTTGGTTTGAAGTTTGTAACTCAACTCTAGCTTGATGACTATTTCAGGTTAGCTGCTGATTTCTGACATATACAGTATGGTCACGCACATTCGGTTATTTTGACGTTCAAGAAACTATTTCTAGCACCAGGATAGGGTAGTTTGCACATTTTGCTTAAATCAAACTTTCTGAAGATCAACTAGATTGATCTAGTTGGTGCTTTACTCTGTCTTGGAAGGCCCTCCTGTTTGATCAAAATGAACCTTCCTACAGACTTTACCTACTGAACTATCTAAGGACTTTAGGAGTACTCTATTTAAATTTAGAAAGGGGTGACCTCCAGCTCCAGAGCAGAACCAGACACTCCTGCCCTTGATACCAAAGAAACTTTGGTAATCCAGGTTAACCTGCAAACTTGCAATGACAGCAGTCTTCAGACCAGCCTAAATACTGACCCTTGTCCTGCTCGGTAGAAGCCTCCTGGACACCCACACAAGTATCCGCCATCTGTGTTGGAGCAACCATAGCTGCAGGGGTTATTACCCATGGAGCATTCATTAACGTCCTGACAGCCCCCAGCAGAGGTCTCAAAGTCGAAACCTGACGGGCACACGCATTTATAGCTGCCCAGAGTGTTATAGCAAGACGCCGACCCGCAGACTTGGTTTCCAGTGCATTCATTCTCATCTGGGTAGGGAAGGAAGATGCAGAAATGAGAACCATCCAACAGCTGAGCTTTCTTGTCGAGTCATAGAAATACAAGTACTTACCCACACACTGGTTCCATTGGTAGTGCTGAACGTAACCCTGTGGGCAGCCGCAGCGATATCCTCCCATCATGTTTTGGCAGCCATGTTGGCACCGGTGGTTTCCACCGCATTCATCAACGTCTGTAAGAAAAAAAATTTGTAGAAGCTGATCTAATAGAAATATAAATGTTGGTATTGACATTCTGGGATTGTGCATAGGCTGCATTTACACTGCAAGCCTTAATGCACAGATCTGTTCTTTAAGCTTATATTCAGTTATTATTATTATTATTATTATTATTATTATTATTATTATTATTATTTTGGTCTGCCTGTTTACACTTAATCTCCTCTCTGATGTCTGTTTTTATTTTTAATATCCCACCCAAAAACATTCCAGTCATTTATTGAGCACAATGATTGACCCTTCAATTTTACCATGCATTCACATCATCGTCGTTAGAATTTGCTCTGGCCACCCTGCCAGCAACACTGCTTTTCACATCACCAACTTTTATTTTCTAACAAAATCAACCAATTAAACGGCATTTGTGTAGTAAGGCTTTTGGGTTCATGTTTAAGTGCTCGTCTAATTTCAACATGCAGTTTATAGAAGACGTTTGATAGCTTTGAATTTCACATTGACACTAATTTGTGCACAACCTACAAACTGGGAAACCGAGTATAACAATAACCAACCTCTGCGTTCATTTGGGTAGGAAATAAAGTTTAGTGGTCTGCATTCTCTGGAATCCTCAAGCGGTGGACTATTGCACTTTGAAAGGTTTCTGTTGAACCGTGTCATATCTTATCATAATTTTGACCTGATTTCAATTCTTGATGCCCAAACAGTCCAAAATGTGCCGTACTTGTTTTGCCAGAGCTTGCCGCCAACTCCCATTGAAAACGAATGACTCCTGGCTACTTTGCCGCTCTCGCCGGTGGCGGTGTGAATGTACGATTAGATGGACATTCGTCCATTTATTTTTATAAAAAATTAGCAAAAGTACATTCATCATCAGTTAATTTACTCTGGGTTAACTGATGGTAATGATGGTAACCTAAAACATCAGTTGCTGGAACCTTTCACCGGAAGTTTATCGTTGGCTGAAAAGCACTTGCTGTGCATATAGCCCATTGCAAGTCCAAATAGAGCTATTGATCAACAATGATGCTATTCCACCCAAAAAAAACCCTCCAAAATGGGACACCAACCATCACAGTTAAGTCCCGTGGCATCCAGAGAGAAGCCCTTCTGGCACTCGCAGTTGAAGCTGCCTGGACTGTTGAGGCACGAGGCACGGGACCCACATATGTTCGGCTGATTGCTGCATTCGTTGTTGTCTACGAGATGAAGCATAGAGGCAATTTTAGCTCCAAATGACCTGCTCAATTATTTAGACTGGAGGGGCTAGGCATGCTAGCGGGGCGCTTTGAGTTCATATCACTCACCTATGCAGGCCGTCTGGTGCTGTGTGAAGCCTGAGGGGCATTTACAGGTGAAACCACCGATCGTGTTGACGCACAGGAACTGACAGTTGTGCTGCTTGGTTGAGCACTCGTCCAAATCTGGGACAAAAAAAACAAGAAGTCACGTTTAATATTAGAACGCAAGATTTGGGGTTCAATGTGGACGTTTTTCACAAGACATTGATGACACTTTTGACTGTCACCAGCTTCTTAAATACTTTAGTTTTAAAGTTGAAAATATTTTTATGTACAGCAGAAGTCAATATTATTAGCCCTACTATATTTTTTCTTTCTTTTTTTTTTTATATTCCCCAAATGATGTTTAGGAATTTTTCACAGTATTTCCTATAATATTTTTTCTTCTGGAAAAATTTGTTTTATTTCAGCTAGAATCAAAGTAGTTTTTCTTGTGAACTAACCTTTGCAGGTCTTGCCGTCCGGCTGTAGGATGTACCCTCTGGGACAGGAGCACAGGTAGCTGCCTTCGGTGTTCTTGCACAGGAAGTTACACGGTTTGGGCGACTGAGAGCATTCGTCCATATCTAATGAGAAAGCATTTGAGATGTATTGTAATATCAGGTATAATATTGTATGTTGTAAAATTAGGTGATAATGCATCAAAATGACATGCTTTTGGAACAATTGCGCACATTTTATGTCATGTCTAATGAGGCAGTTCCTCTAGGATTTCACAATTGTCAAGTTCAACACAAAATCAAGCAAAATTTGTGTAGCTTTCAATTTTTTTTAATTGTTACAGATTTCCTGAATATTTCAAATTCCCGCCGTGTCACAGAGCGACATCTGCATAGTTTTACATTCATTATAGCAGGGGTTCCCAAACTTTTCAGCCTGCGACCCCTAAAATTCCAATATCAGTGACTCGCGACTCCCAATATTCCTTGAGGTGGTTAAACCTTGCACACAACAGCACACACATACCAATAGGCCCCAGTCTATTCATAGTTTAAATTTGGAGACCATCCTCCATAGCCTGTATTTATTTTTAATGTATGTGAGTGCAGTAAAAGTGTCAGAAAGTTTAACCTGCTGCCATAAAATCTATGTGCTGCATCTGACGCTACTGCTGTGTCTTTAATATAACGTAGGCCAAATCACCCCAGGGCTCGCAAAAAAAGTCAAAGGCTGATGGCTTTTTATTTACATGTTGTTTTTTAATGTTTATTATTACCGTGTTAACAATGTTAATATTAACTACTATTTAGTTCTTCAGTAGGTTATAGATAAAATACAGCAATTCTTGTAGATTAATAAAATGAATTAGATTTTTGGAAATCGCCAAGCGACATTGTCCCACGACCCCTGGGCAATCACTGCATTATAGTATTAACAAATGGATATAATGAGCTCTTTTGGTGTACACATTTCTCATCGGCCTCATGTGACATTATTACAATGCATATAAAAAGAACTAGGCGACATGAGTTATCAACCACTAAACTTTTATATATTGTATGTATATGTGTATATGTATATATGTATATATGTGTGTGTGTGTGTGTATATATATATGTGTGTGTGTGTGTGTGTGTGTGTGTGTTGTGTGTCATAAGTAGGGTACCCGGTATGCACTATGTAACCGGTATGCACCGGAACGAATCAGCATATGAATTTTGGTGCCTAATTTCAGTGCCACTGGTGCTGCGACAAGGACATAAGAAGCATCAAGAGGTAGATCAAAGGCACCCATAGGTATGCGTTATCCCACCATCTCTAAACATTTAAGTCTAAAAAACTTTGAGGGATACAGACACCGTCGGCGATGTTAGACGTTTGTTCTAGATATAAAAGGCATAGATTGCGGTACAGCACATGCTGTGAGCAACTCCCTTCATCAACACGCATGATCGCGTTCATCAAATTTGCTTAAACTAAGCATTCTAAGGTATGGCTTGATTTTTACAAGCAAGGATTCTGACAGCAATGTGAAGCAGATGCTTTACAAAAGTTGCGTATAAGGGGGGAAACACGTCAAACTTAATGAAACATTTGAGGGCTCATGAAATCAACTTAAAGGTAGAGGAATGCATCTTGCGCATTATCTGGCACTTTCACTGAGTCCGTTTACATGACAGCAATTCTTTGGTTTTAATATGATTGAGACAATACTCTGATTAAGAGTCTACCATGTAAACAGCGTTTTTTTTTAAATTTTTTTATCTTAAAGGACCACAGAAACCGGCATTGGGAAATGCTGAGTTTTATTCTTTCCATTTTGGCGTGCGCTATCAAATTCCATTAAAACAATAGAATCAATCCGTACTTGATACTCGCATTAAATAACTTAGTTTGTCATGGGGGCATTAATGAATTGTTCCTAAATGAAAGTAAAAATTCCAAACTGTTAAAGTAAAACATTTACATTGGAACTCCTGAAATTACATAAAACACCAGAGGAAACATGAATAGCCTGGTGACGCAGTGACGTTAATCAATCTTTTACTATAACAATTCAAACGGGCTCATTAAAGGAACATTCAAAATGCACCCTGTGTCTCAAAAGTATCGATTCAGGCACCGATTTGACACCAGTATCGTTTTAAAGTATCAATTTAGCACCGGTATTGAAATACCCCAAACGATACCCAACCCTAGTCATAAGCGTACACTTTTATTTATTTATTTATTTATATATATATATATATATATATATATATATGCAATAATCATATTTTACATATGCAATAACCCCACACATGCACACAAGGAGGATTGGTAAATAATGGAATTCATGTAACTTATTCATTACAATTACGTCAGAAAATGGAGTAATCAGATTACGGTTACATTTTGAAAGAAGCGGGAATGCTATCAGGATTACGACCATGATTTATTTAAACTAAATAAAGTATATTGGGTTGTATTGAGGGACTTGTATTGGACCTACCGACGCAGGAGGTGCCGGTGAAGTCATTGGTGTAGCCCACGTTGCAGTGGCAGCGGAAAGAGCCCACGCTGTTGATGCACTGGCCATTCTTACACAGGTTAGGCATCACCTCACACTCATTTATATCTGCAAAACACAAGCAATATGGTAAAAATATCCAAATATATGCATTATTCTACTAAAATAATTACATTTAAATAAACTTTTGAGGTGTTCTCATTACACAATCTTTTATATCAATGCTATAATTATTATAATAACATTATAAGAAAAAAGGGATTTTAGCTATTATATACTGTATATATGCACATCATTGCATTGGTCTGAAAGAAGTTACGTTTGCACAGATCCCTAAAAGATGTTTTAGCTTCTGCACTGCTCTATAAAACTCTATTGTGTGTGTGTGTGTGTGTCTGAATGAATGAATGAATGGTTGTCTAACCTCTGCCATCAGTGGTGTATCCGGGGCCGAGCGGACACATCTTCTTGTACTGGACGGTACCAGGCAGAGGACAGAGTTCACAGAGCGAGCCCCAGCCGCGGCCTCCGTTACAGCAGCACTCAGACTTGGTGACGGTGTTTCTGTTGGTGGACGACTGCTGGCACATCGTCTGCAGGACCTCCGTGAAGCAGAAGCCCTTACGGTTATCTAGCAGTCACAACCAAAAACAGCAGATTTAGCAGTGACACACAGATCTTTGTTTTTTTAATATCGCCGATTCTGATTGGTCTTGTTTTTTTGCAAGCAAGTTAGAAAATACCAATTTAAGAAAAAAGCAGCAGCAGGACCCGACTTCATTTCTTGCAGCACGGGAATAAATTTCCAAATTAAACGGGGTACTGGTCAGTAACGCTGGTGTAATTTGAATAGGAGCGGTCTGTCTAACAATATAGCGCTCCCGAGACCCAACGTTATTTCAGAACAGCATATCTGTGAATTATTATAATTTTTTTTATTATTGAGCACTGGCTGTACGTTTTTTTTTTTTTTTTTTTAACAGTCTGTGCGTGCATCCTCTACATAAGGGTCCTTAGAGCGGGCTTTACCATGGCAGTCTGATGTATGGGAGTCTTTATGCATCATATGCATAAAAAAAATACTCTTTGCGTTATGTGATAACTCAAAGGTTTACCCTTTAGCAGTCACAAGACTGGAACCTCAGGTTTAAGGCGGCACTCATGTCTAGGGCCAGACGGAATCTGCGGACGTTTTTTGCAATTTCTGCTGAGAATTTTGGTAAAAATCTGTGGATTTCTGCAGAATTATTTTGGGAGTCTTATAACTAAAACCTTAATATGTGAAATATGTGTAATTTAAAAACTGAATAAATTCAGATTTACACACATTTACTCAAGTAAATAACCAAAATAATGATGGGCTAAAAATCTGCAGAATTCTGCGGAAAATCTGTGGAATTCTGTGCGTGCAGATTCCTTGTGGGCCAACTCATGTCATTACAAAAGGGAAAACAAACTGACATTTAGCCTACAATCCTTGCACAACCTACAGTTATATATGTTATCTCTCTCTTTTTTAGTATCCAATTTAAACATGAGATTTTTGGACACCAGATCTAAATTTAGTTGGAACAGTTGGGTCGGGTATAAAATTATTCTAAGCGGGCAGCGGGTGAACAAAGACTGAATATACAGCGGGAGCGGTCGGGTGCGGAATAAAACCTTGCGGGAGCACGACTATAAAAACAGTCCTGTGCAGACCTCTATTTTAAGGTGTGTGGTTATTTTTCAGATAAATGCATGGCTGAAGTAGTTCCAGCAGGTTTTGTGCACATTACAGCTCCATATCACTATGCTCAATGATTTCAGTTACTTTACACTCATAAATCGCATCAAAAGAAGGCTTTGGATGAGATGTGTTAGAAACTAGTGCTACACACAGGAGCAGTTTGAGGACAGAAAGCTGAAAAATGTCTCAAATACAACATCTGCACTGTGACTTTAGCTGTGGGAACTGGAACTGGAGTGAAATTATGCACTTCCAGCCGTTGAATTATCTAAAAATCTAGTAATTCAACAGCTTGTATTAAACTATTACTATTTCTTACAGAATCACACTAGCTTTAAACAGAGACCTTCACTGATTAAATATAGTTATTTCTCTGCAACAGGGATTAAAGAGGACATATTATGCAAAAATCACTTTTATAAGGGGTTTAATCAAAGTTGTGTGTCAGCAGTGTGAATAAAAGCAGATTCTAATGGTAAAAATGTATTCATTTTATTGTCACACTTGATAAAAACAGTCTGTAGGAACACTGATTGACATTCTCCCTTTGTACAGGTCATAAGAGGGGGAAAGCCCCGCCCACTATTCACAATCTCTCCCTCATTAGCATAGGATGTTAGTCCTGTTTTTGAATCTGCCACTATACTGACACACACAGGCATTCGTAGCTCCGCCCTCTTTTGAAAAGAGCATGATCTCTTTTGAATTTAAAGTGACAGCCACCAAAATGCCACAAATATGATCAAAGCCTAAAAGGGTCAGTTTTAGAGAATTATTAAATATTATTTGTGTAATATTTTGAGCTGAAACTTCACATACATGCTCTAGTAGGCACATAAGAGACTTTTTGGAATTTTTTTTAATAGCTACCCTATAAAATCCCCTAAAATTATAGGAAAAAATTGTGAACTTGTTTTGTTTTCTGCAGATAGATTGGAAAAATTGATGTCTTACTGATTCTTTATATTTGATCATAGTTATTTAGATTAAATGTTGCCTATGCTATACTCTTATTTCACGCGGCCGCTATTTTAAAACACGAAAGCGAGGCTGCGGTGGGAAGAAACCCGGAAGTATAGGATCAGCACTGTAAACATTGGAACAACATGCTGTGGACTACAAACCTCCAGCTGTTGCTGCGACCTCAAAATGCAGATATGGTGTGAACATCACTTTAATATCATTCAGTTCAGTTTAATTTAAACAATTAAAAGCATATTAGGCATAAAACAACATCACAGTCTCTTTAAGAGTAATACGCTTAAGTGTCCTCCTAGGCTTCAGTTCAGGGCACCAGGTAAACACTCAAAATATTTCACTATGCAAATATTTTTTTTTAATTACAAAAATTATAATTTTACATCACTTTTCTATATTGATGGATCAGTGGCTGCACAGGCATTGCCAACAAAGAGTGTGTGTTTGTGTGCATGGAAATGTATTATCCTCCCTCCCTGTTAAATTTGATCTAATCCATGTTCTGAAACACACCCCCTCTCCTGCTTTCACTTCAATTCTAACGGAGGGAGCGATTCGTTTCTGATTGAATCTCTGTTATGAACGACCTATCAATAGTAGTCTTTATATTTATAGTTGAGTTTTAGACTCAAGTCCTCAAATGTGAGCCGTATTGTTTGTTTGCTCTTACCAATGCACTCGGTGCCTGTTGCGCTGGCCTCGAAGCCCTCGTTGCACTCGCAGCGGTAACTGCCCACCGTATTCACACAGCGTCCGTTCTTGCAGATTCCTGGTTTACTGCGGCACTCGTTTAGGTCTGACAACAACAACAACAAAACACACACAGGTGAACCACAGAGCTGAGCTATTAAATGTAACAAAAGTACTCCAAAGCTTTTATAGTACACGTGAAATCAAAACTAGCCATATTGATTTTGTTAGCTAACATTGCTAGATTTGTGGTGAACAATTCCTCTGAGCATGTCTTTAAGAAATGAGGACTTGTTCTATCTTTAGAGCTTTCCTTTAGTCGTGTTAGACACTTTCACACCTCACACACACACACACACACACACACACACGCTGGTTTCTCACCCATGCATCCCTCTCCATCAGGGCGTCGTGTCATGCCGGGTGGACAGATGCACATGAAGGTGCCAATCTGGTTTTTGCAGGCCATTCCTCTGGATGCACAATCATCCAGACCTTCAGCGCACTCGTCCTGGTCTGAACAGACAGACTGAGTGTTTATTTAAAGCCAAACATGCCCTGTATTTTTATTTGATTATGAATAATGTGAAAATAAACATCACAGTACAGTATAAAGAAGAAAATGAAAATGTTAATGATGACATAGTCTTTATTTTTTTGTGTTAACAACTTTTTGGGTAGGGGGTTTGTTCTCACCTCTGCACATGCGGTTGTCGTCTCGCAGCACGTATCCCGTCGGACACATGCACTCATATGAGCCGAAGGTGTTGACGCAGCGGAAAGCACAGAGAAGAGGATTCACCGCACACTCGTTGATGTCTGCTCACAATCACAGCAGATTGCAACATAAAAGCAGTAACAAAATATGGTTATATTGTAAAATATTTTAAATTGTTCTTTAGTAAATACATTTTTCAGTCTCCTTAGGATTTTGCAGGGACATTTTTAATATATGTGGCCAAAATTGCCTGATTTTTGTGACTCCTTTTGTCAAAATGTATGGCATTATTTGCTTCAATACTTTTTTTTTTTGGATCTCGAGATATTTTTATTCTTTTTGGACTTTTCAGTACATTTTATTGTAAGAATATTTGGATTTATACTGAAAAGAAATGTAAAAAAAACTTTTACATATCTGTAAAAATGTGTGACTTGCCTTTTTTTTATTGACGTAAATTGTGAAATAAGATCTTAATTCTTAGCCGTACCTTCACAGGTCATCATGGATCCTGGTTCAAATCCCTCCTGACAGGAGCACTCGAAACCTCCAGGAACGTTCGAGCATGTGCCGTTTCCACAAGGGTTTCCAATGGAGCATTCGTCAGTGTCTGTGAAGATGAGAAAATCAACCATTGGATCAGGAGCTGGGATTACAGGTGCAGTAACTCATTATTTGGCTGATACTTTAATTTAAAAGCAAAACTATTATGGGGGACGGATATTTTTGTAATAACCAATGGGATTTATACCTACAACCTTCCACATTATTTGACAAAAGAGAAATGATTATGCTGGAATATGTATGGGACATACTTCTATTCAAAGGAACATTACTACAGAGATAATCCTAAAGGGATGTGAACCTACAACCTTCCATGTTCATTAGGGAAAGTATTGCACTGGCAACTTATGTGCTTATGACATACTTCGAACCATAACAACATAT
>CAIGQZ010032594.1:5032505-5044046 GCA_903798205.1 Danio tinwini
AACAAATGGGATTTGAACCTAAAGCCTTCCACAGTATTTGACAAAAGGGAAAATACTATGCTGGAAATGTATTCTTAGGTTATTAGGACATACTTCTATTCAAAACAACATTACTACAGAGATAATACTAACGGGATGTGAACCTACAACCTTCCATGTTCATTGAGGAAAGCATTGCACTGGCAACTTATGTGCTTAGAACATACTTTTAACTATAACAACATATTTACTGGGACATCCTTACCATAACTAAAGGGATTTGATCTTACAACCTTCAACTTCAACCTTCAAGGGGGTAAACAGCTGCCGGAGAGGTATTGTATTTAATAGCCAATGGGATTTGAACCTAAAACCCTCCACAGTATTTGAGAAAAGCGAAAATACTCTGCTGGAAATGTATTCTTAGGTTCTTAAGACATACTTCTATTTAAAACAACATTATTACAGAGATAATGCTAAAGGGATCTGAACCTACAACCTTCCACTTTTACTGAGGAAAACAAAATCGAGAAGAAAGAAATGTGTTGCATCTTTCTGACATCTATTCAAAGTAACATTGTTGATAGGACAACTTAAGTGATTTGAACCTACAACCTTCCATATTCATTGAGGAAAGTATGGCAAGGGCAAATTACTGTATGTACTTAGGACATTTTTTTAACATATTTACTGGGAAATCCTTACCATAACTAAAAAGATTTGATCTTACAACCTTCCACTTTTAAGAGGTTTTGGAATATGGAGGGGAAATAGCTGTATATATTCTGTTGTTTATTTGAAGCGACATTGAAAGGACAACTTAAGGGATTTGAACCTACAACCTTTCACGTTCACTGAGGAAAGAGAAAGTGCTGCACTGGCAATTTGTTTTCTCCGGACATACTTTTAACCACAACAACATATTTACTGGGACATTCTTACAATAACTAAAGGGATTTGATCTTACAACCTTCCACTTTTGAGAGGTTTTGCGTTATGGAGGGAAAAAAAGCAGCTGGAAATGGGATTCAAACCTGCAACCTTTCACTTTTCAATTAAGAAAGCGAAGTGTAGTTTTATTGTGAACTCACCCACGCAGTTGACGCCTGTGTAGTCGAGGTTGTATCCGAACGGACACTCACAGCGGAACGAACCGTCAGTGTTAATGCACAGACCGTTCCCGCAGATTCCTGGGTTTTCTACACACTCGTTCATGTCTGTGGATACAAGAGATGACATTAATACTGGGTTTCTGGGAAGGATGAGTGCTTTAGTTTGGGGAAAATGGAGCTGGTTTTCTCACCCTCACGTCCTTCGGGTTTCGGGACGGCCTCATGACCATAGGGACACAACGTGTGAAACGCAGCTGCTACGCAGAGTGAATTGGACATGGTAAATATTCAGACATGGTCAAATTTGATTGTTCATTTAATAGTGTCCTTTAAAAATATCTAATTTATTATTAATTATGAATGTTTCTTTATTGTGACTGACCTTCGGTATCTCGTGGGCAGAGTTCGCATGGGTCGCCCCATCCCTCGCCTGGCAGCAGACTGCAGCAGCACTTGGCTTTAGTTGTGTTGCGTGGTTTGGGCACTGAACATTTACCCGCTTCAAAGCGTGTGAAACAGAAGCTCTCACGTGTATCTGAGGACACAAAAACAAATTCATGCTTTAATTCAAAGCAACATTTTACAAGAACAATCCTTAAGGGCTTGCAACCTTCCACTTTATTTGAAATGGATTACTTCTAAAAGTGCCATTATTATAAGGACAATTCTGTTGTAGTAACCAAAGGGATTTTAACTTACAACCTTCCACATTTAATGACAAAGATTATAATTACTGGAAATGTGTGTGTGCTTTGGATGTACTTTTATTTAAAGTGCTATTATTACAAGGATCATTCTGTTGTAGTAACCAAAGGGATTTGAACCTACAACCTTTCACTTTCATTGAAGAAAGAGAAATAACTACACTAAAAAAGTGCTTAGAACATACATTAATTCTAGGTTAATTTGTTAATTTAACCTTAATAATAACAGTAAATCAAGTATTATTTCAGGGCCAGTCATATAAGGATGCAAACCTACAACCTTCCACTTTTAGCAAGGGGAAAAAGCACTTACTAGCAATGCGTTTCATACATTAAAGAAACTTTGCTGAAAAAAACAAGCTCAATCCCCTTGTAGTAACAAAGGGGACATAAACCTACAACCCACCACATTTTTTTTTATAAAATTGACTTTAGAGAGGCAGTCTTAAGCAATTTTAACTAACAACCTTTCACTTGAGATACATTTTTATTTAGGGATTTGAACCTGCAACCTTCTACTTTTATTGAGAAAGATAATACTTGCTAAAAATGTGATGCATGCTTTGTTTTTATGCTTTTGTGCTATTATTACAAGGGTTATCCTGTTGAACTTATCAAAGGGATTTGAACCTGCAACCTTTTTTTTAATTAGGACATATAATAATGAATCATATTAAAAGTATCAATAAAGAGAGAAACATTATTCCACAACTTTCCACTTAGGATGTATATATATTTTTTTTTTTTCAAAAGCACCATTATTACTGAGAGACTTTATTAAGGGATTTGAACCTACAACCTTCTACTCTTATGCCTTCTGTAAATGTGTTGCTTGCTTTGGCCATACTTTTGTTTAAAGCTGCATTATTAAAGTACAATCTTGTTGTAGTAACCAAAGGGATTTGACCCCACAACTATTCACTTAGGACCTCTTGTTATTAAAAGCCCCATTATTACAGAGATGAACATTATTAGAAGGACATTATTAAGGGATTTAAACCTGAAACCTTCTACTTTCATTGAGAAAGATAATACTTGCTAAAACTGTGACACATGCTTTGGAGAGTTTTATTAAAGGTGCTATTATTACAAGGACTATCCTGTTGAACTAACCAATGGGATATGAACCTACAACCTTTTTTATTAGGACATATTCATATTAAAATGCAACACTAATAACAGGGACATCATTATAAAGTGATTTGAACCTACACATTTTTTACTAAAGGCACCATTATTACAGAGAGGGACATTGATAAGGGATTTGAACCTACAACCTTTTAATTTTATTAAGAAAAATAATACTTGCTAAAAATGTGATGGACACTTTGGTTTTATTCAAACTGCTATTATTACCTATTGTAAATATCCTGTTGTATTAAGCAAAGAGATTTGAACCTACAACCTTGTTATTAGGACATATTCATGGATCATTTTAAAAGTAACATTAAAGAGAGGGACAATATTAAGGGATCTGAACCTGCAACCACTTCCACTTCTGGAAATGTGTTGCTTGCTTCAGACATACATTTATTTAAAGCAGCACTATTACAAGGACAATCTTTTTGTAATAACCTAGTGGTTTTGAACCCACAACCTTCCACTTTCATTGGAAAACATTGCTGGAATCTTTAATGTAACTCTTTAAAGAGCGTATCTTACCAAAACAGCGTCGACCATTGTCGGATAGGACGAATCCGGGCTGACAGATGCACTGGAAGCTTCCCGGTGTGTTTTTGCATGTGCCGAACTGACAGATATTTGGCTCCACGTTGCATTCATTGATATCTGTGGAGGAAAAAAAAGAGATAAAAATCTGGCAAAGTATGACCCGTTCGGTTTGACGACAGATGGGACGGTCAGCACGGGTCACACGCGTGTAGCTATGGGTAAATGAGTGATTCCTGCTGCGCTCTGAGTTCATAATTGACTCTGCTTTGTTTCTTACCGACACACTTGTCGTTCTGCACTTCGTATCCAGGCGGACAGATGCAGCGAAATGAGCCGTCCAGATTCTGACAGGTGCCCGGCTGACAAGCGCCCGGCAGAGTCACACACTCATTGATATCTGACAGGACAGCAGAAACACACACACATTCATGCCATGTAGCGTTGAAGTCAGAATTATTAGCCCCCCCCCCCCCCCCCCCCCCCACCCCCCCCCCCCAATTTCTGTTTAATTGAAAGAAGATTTTTCCAACAAGGCTTAACTACATTAGTTAGGGTAAAGTTGTTCTGTTATGTAGACAATCAAAAATAAATACTGCTAATAATGTTGATCCTAAAATGTTTTATAAAAAATTAAAAGCTGCTTTATTAAGCTATTAGTGGAAATACTGTGAAAATATATAAATATATTTTAATTGTTTTGAGGTAATTGTTTTGTTTATATTAAAATAATTCATAAAATATTCGACACAGCACTTGTCATGAAAACCAAATACCCAAAACCACAAATATACATTATATATATATATAAAGATAAATGCATGCTAAATGGTTTAGTTAAACATAAACTCTTAAAACACCCTACAGCATGTAATTCAATTAGAGAACATGATTATTATAATTTTGAACATTACTAAATCATTTCTAGGTTTACAGTAGGCATGACAAACATATATAATTTATATTTATTAAAATATTTATATGTATTAATAGTTTAAAAAGCAAATGAATGGTTATAGTCAATAGATTAATAGTTATAGAATCAGCAACATATAAAGCATTATAAATAATAATTACATAAAATAATATTATGACATAATATATAATAATTGATACATTTAAGTCAATATTTAGAAATAATATTTATTAACAGTTATATTTTATTCATAAATATACAGTAGGTACAGCTAATAAAGTGTTTTTATTGCAATTTATTTTATAAATATTTATTATATGTATTAATAGTTCCCCAAAAATTAATTAGAAGTTATTGTTAATAGATTAATAGTTATAAATCATAACTTATGCAACATATAAAGCATTATATAAAATATCATTATATAACATATACTTGATTCATTTAAACCAATATTTATGATCGTTTACATTTTATTAACAGTGGGTACAGTTAATGTACTAATGTATTTTATGTAATTATAATATTATACTGGATTAATTTAAGCCAATTTTAAATGAATACTTATGAACATTTATATTTTATTTAATAATTTAAATATTATCTAATAATTATATGAATGATTTCCTTAATAATTTGCATATTATAAAACTACAGTTATACATGTAATAATAGTTAATAAAAATGAAAATAGAAGTTATTGTTAATAAACAGCAACAAATTATATAAAACATCATAATCATATAAAATATAATAGTTCAATAATATAATATAATACTTTATTCATTAAAAACGATATTTAAAGAATATTTATGAATGTTTATATTTTATTTCATAATTTACAGTAGGTACAGCTAAGCAAATGTTTTTAATAAATATTTCTGTAATATATTTGCAATACATTATATAAAACCTACAATTATATATGTAATAATAGTTAATAAAAATCTAAATAGAAGTTAGTTAAAAATCAGCAATATTTTATATAAAATATCATAAAAAATAATAGTTCAATAATATTATACTCTATTAATTTAAACTTATATTAAATTAATATTTATGAAATTTTATTAATTTACAGTAGGCACAGCTAATGAAGTCTTTTTTAAAACTATAAAGATATTTTACGTAAATAATTAGATTTATATTTTATGTAAAATATTGCAACATATTTTATAAAACCTAAAATTATGACTTTAATAACAGTTAATAAAAAATCTAATCAAAAGTTATTGTTAGAAATCTGCAACATATTATATAAAACATCATAATAATATAAAATTGAATAGTTTATTAGTATAATACTTGATTTATTGAAACTAATTTTAAATTAATATTTGAACATTTATATTTTATTTAATAATTTAGGTACAGCTAATCTAAATATTTTTTGTAAATAATAATTATATAAACATTTTCTGTAATATATTTGTAATATATAAAACCTAAAATTATATATGTAATAATAGCTAATAAAAATAAAATTAAAAGTTATTGTTTATAATCAGCAACATATTATACAAAATAGCATTATTAAATAAAATATAATAGTTCAATAATAAAATATGCTTTATTCACTGAAACCAATATTTTAAGAAATATTTATGAACATTTATATTTTATTTATTAATTTACAGTAGGCAGAGCTAATAAAATGTTAATTATATAATGTATATATGTATATTATTCCAGCAGAACGCAAACACTGAGGTGGTTTCCTGCAGGCAGTTTCTGGATGTTCAGGTGTTTAATTAACTGGATGAATTGGAGGGGCTTGTTGATCAATGAAAGCTTTTACAGCGGTGTGTTTGAGGACTGTAAAGCGTGCAGCCTGTAAATTTGGAGTGTATCGATGTTTATTAGCGATGGCTGAGTCTCACCAACGCAGTTCTTGCCGTCCGGCGTCAGGTTATATCCGTCAAGACACAAACACTTGAAGGAGCCCATGCTGTTGATGCACTGACCGTTCCTGCACACCTGACTAGCATGAACGCTGCACTCGTCAATATCTGCAGGAAACAAATACATTAAAATCACACATGTAAAAATTTCACAACACATCTGGTTTGAACGTTTAATATTTAGTTATGACATTAAATTGACGTAAAATTTGGATGTAAAATGCTGACATTACATTTTGACGTTAAATGTTGCCAAAAGTTTGACATGAAATTGACGTTACGTTTTGACGTTAAATGTTGACGTTAAATTGGTGCAAAACAGACGTTACATTTTAACATAAAATTTTGACAATATATTTTGGTTAAATGTGATTATAAGTTTGTTTAACTTTTTGACACTAACTGAAATAAAATCAAACATGTAAACATTTCACAATACCTCTGGTTTGAATATTTAATATTCAATTATGATGTTAAATTGAAGTAAAATTTTGATGCAAAAATCTGACATTTAATTTTGATGCTAATTAAAATAAAATCTCACATGTAAACAATTTGCAACACCTCTGGTTTCAGTGTCTAATATTCAATAATAATGTTAAATTGACGTTAAATTGACAAAGTTTTGACATTAAAGGTTTACATAAAATTTTGACAATTGATGCTAACTAAAATAAAATCTCACATGTAAACATTTCACAACACCTCTGGTTTTAATGTTTAATATTCAATAATGATGTTAAATTGACGTAAAATTTACAAAGTTTTGACGTTACATTTTGACGTAAAATTTTGACATTTAATTTTGATGCTAATTAAAATAATATCACACTTGTAAACATTTCACAACACCTTTGGTTTCAATGTTTAATATTCAATTATAACGTAAAATTGGCGTAAAATGAATGTAAAATTTTAATACTACATTTTGACGTTAAATGTTGACAATTTTGATGTTAAATTTTGTAATTTAATTTTGACGCAAAATTTACATATATTTGACATTGTACTTTCACGTTAAATGTTGACCTAAAATATTGACATTTTATATTTGACGCTATTTAAAAATCACATGTAAATATTTCACAACACCTTTGGTTTTAATGATTAATATTAAATTATGACATTACATTTTGGCGTAATATTTTGATGTTAAATGTTGGCATAAAATTTACGTAAAAGTTTAATGTTAAATTTTAATGTTAAATGTTGACGTTTAATTTCGATGCTACATTTTTATGTTGATTAGAATCAAGCAATGAGCACTAATGTATGCGTTTGCGGTTTTATTTTGTAACTTTAATTTCTAACTTTACTAAATACGCAAAAAATTGAACTAAATATTTACAATCCTATATTTACAGTGTGTATTTTTGGTTTGAAACTTTTTGCATCCGATTTTAAATGCGTTTTTAAACTTGTGATTTAAAGGGAAAATTCTTTGTGAAAACATTAGTGTGATGTTAGCAGACTTGCGAAACCTTTCAGTAAATGCAACAATTATAATAGGCCTGAAAGCATATAGTCCTACCCATGCAGTCATTATTATGTGTGAGCTCGAACCCGGGGAAGCACAGACAGTTGTAGGAGCCCACTGTGTTTTTACAAGTCCCGTTTCCACACGGCTGTCGGTCACACTCATCGATATCTGCCAGAAACACAAATATACAGAGAGTTAACACAGACAATCAGCCACAAAATCAGATGCACTTTTAGCAGCGCTGGACACTCACCCATACACATGGTCTGGTCCGGTGTGGTCTTGAAGCCGTTGTGGCACAGACAGCGGAAACTGCCCTGTGTGTCGATACACTCGCCATGACTGCAGACGTTCGGGATCTCCTGACACTCGTTACGATCTGACAAGACATTAAACATCAAATTGTATGAGGTTTTCGACAATTTCGGCTGCACGAAAATGAAACAATCTGACATTGAAATATTTAGTTTTGCTGCAATAAATATTCTCCAGATGATTTGAATAGCTCCATTTGGGAAGATTTCATTTATTTCGATCAACTAGGATAATTAAATCTTTTTCCTATGCATTGCATCAACGTAAAATATAATAACTGACAAGCATATATAAATACAACAGAGCAAAAATAAAAGCGAAATGAGCAGTGCTTAATGGTTTTCTGGGGAGTCTAACAGTATTCAAATACATAAATTGAACAACGAAGCATAAAATAACATGGTCCTCATTGTATAAATAATAAAAAAATAATAGTATTATTACGTTTAAACTTTAATAAACAATCAAATGTAAGGATGTGACTATTGCGGATGCATACATTGCGATATTGATGCTCAAACGATATATTGTTCAGCCCTAGTTCATATTGAAGCTGCAGAAACCGTCATAAAAACACACGTCTGAACCAAACCCCTCCCACGGAGAATTCTTAGTCTATACTGATCACTGATTGGCTACTGTACTAGTAGGCGGGGCTTTGTTTGCCATATTGACCTTTACACTTTTCCTCATTCAAAACTATAGGAGTGACTTGTGTTGTGTTGTCCTGTCTTGTGCATTCTTTAGTCTATAATCTGACTCACCTATGCAGGCTCCGCTGGGCGACAGCTTGAACCCGGCCGAACACTCGCATCGGTAGCTCCCAGGGATGTTGATGCAGTTAGCGTTGCGCTGACACAGGTTGTCTCCGCTGTTACATTCGTCAATATCTGAAGCGCAATGAAGGCGTTAGCGAAGATCGACACCGTTAGCGGTATGCTAATAGCAAATGTTAATGTCATAACCTTCACAGATGAGCAGGATGTTGTTGTAGCTGAAGCCCATCGGACACTCGCAGCGGAAACTGCCGATCTGGTTGATGCAGACGCCGTTAGCGCAGATACCCGTGATCTCGCGACACTCGTCGATGTCTGAGAAGAGGCAGAAATAAATGCTCGGTTCGACGGAGAGTGTAGTTACAGTATCATAATGTGAAATACATTTAGTCATTTAGCAGACAATTTTGTCCAAAGCCACTTACAATTGAGAAGGCATTCAGCAATTCAACAAGAAGAGGCAATATACACAACTAGTGCTAATTACACAAATGAACTTTTAGTGCTTAGAGAATTAAGTGCTAGAGTTAGGAGGGGGAGTGTTTTTATTTTTTATAAAGAGAATAGCGTTTGTACAGGTGGTTTGTCAAGCCCATTCACCTGTGTGAGGCACACTTCATAAATGCACAATTTTTTTAAATAGATTGATTGTAAGTGTTCACACCAGACACGGCATGTGCAAATAAATCATGCTATTTGCACGTAAATAGACGCTAAATTTACTCGCTTAAGTCATGTGTCAAATTTGCTTCATTCGCGCATGAAATTCACTTCACAATAGTTGCGGATTCACATCGTGGCTTCCCGGTGACTCTAGTTTCGTTGCTAAATGGCTAACATGGATTTTATTGAGAGAGTAGCTGTGTTTATATGCTTTAGGAAGGTTGATAAACAGCATAGATTTGTTCTGTGCCGTGTCTGAGTCCACTAGATCCTTTCAGAGGTGTGAGTTCATCAACTCCTCCAGAAACTGTACCTGGATGATGGAGGCTTTCAGTGGTGCTTCAGACTGAGCCGAAGCCCAGTTCAATGAGCTGTTGTCCGGTGTCAGCTAGAGGATTTCCCCTGGGGGCACCAACAATAGGGACTATGTCATAATCACTCCCTTCAAGAAAAAGCTACTGATTGGTTAACCCGGCGGGAATGCCCGTTGAAGTTCACATTTTCCAAGTCCAGCAATTCACACATTAAGCACGTCAAACGCGCAAAACGTTCAACTTGACCACTTCATTTGCGCAAATTGCACTGCAGGATGTCTATTTGCATCTTTGCATTGACTGACCATGTATATCACTCGCGCATGACGCTTTATCCACGTCTGGTGTGAATGCACCATCAGAGAGATAAGAGTGTGTTTTGAAATATAATTATAATAATCATAATAATAATAATTAATATTATTATTATTATTATTATTATTATTATTATGAAGTGGACTCACCGATGGGTTTTCCTGTGTGGATGTTGATGATGAAACCAGGAACCCGATTGCCACACAAAAGCTGGTATTCAGCTGTAAGAGACAGAAATAAACACAAATTTACAAACAATTTATCTTATGAAATACATAAATAGAACACAGTGCAAATGTAGCTTATATCTGAATCCACCATACCTTGAATGGGGAATTATTTTTCTTTCTTTTTTTAAGAATAAAAACTTACTTTTAGGCAAATTAAATGTGAATTGAATGTAATATTTTATCCAATTAATGACTTAAATTGTTTATATTTATACATTTATGTTTATGTAAAATTAAAATGATTAAGCACTGACTGCTTAAAATAAAATATACATATAGTTCATATTATTAAATAGTATACACTACCTGACAAAAGTCTTGCCTATTCAAGTTTTAGAAACAGCAAATAATAACTTGACTTCTAGTTAATCATTTGCTATCAGACGTGGCTTATTCTAAAGGCAAAGGCCTCTAGATTACACTTATTCCACCAAAATAAAATATGATCATGTCTTGATTTTTAATAATGTAATTAGGACAGGAAGGTCTGAATTTGCTCACACAAAAGTCTTGTCACTGAACAGAAATAATGTCCAGTATAGAATATAAATATTAATATAACATATTGTGTCTGACTCCATCATGAGCTTGGAGGACTGCATCCATACATCTCTGCAATGACTCAAATCACTTATTACTTAAGTCATCTGGAATGGCAAAGAAAGCATTCTTACAGGACTCCCAGAGTTCATCAAGGTCCTTTGGATTCATCTTCAATGCCTCCTCCTTCATCTTACCCCAGACATGCTTAATAATGTTTATGTCTGGTGACTGGGCTGGCCAATCCTGGAGCACCTTGACCTTCTTTGCTTTCAGGAACTTTGATGTGGAGGCTGAATGCCACACACTCAGAGATATTTATTTATTTATTTTTATTTTATTTTAGAGTTTATGCAATGTGATATTAATCAAGCATAATTTAAATGCAACACCCTCTGTTTTTTTAACCAATTATTTTTTGTATTTTGTATATTTATTTCTAAATATTTTAATAATATATACAAAAATATATATACTATTTTGTGCATAGAAAAGGTTGTGTATTTTCTCAATGATTTCTCCTCAGTTATTTAGATGTTTTCTCCTTTTTCTAGATAAAGCAGTGTATATGTGCTATTATGTATATACAATTATTTATATATATATATATATATATATATATATATAT
>CAIGQZ010032594.1:5064038-5076236 GCA_903798205.1 Danio tinwini
ATATATTTTTTTTTTTTTTTTACTTCATACCCAAGAATTTTAAGGAATAATAAATATTTTAGATGATAATTAATAAGTATTTTGGGGCCAAACCGTGATCCATATGTAGAATCTTGGAATATGCCATAACATTAATCTTATTATAAATATGGCTGACAAGATTTGTCAGCTTTGTCATGTAAAGCTCATGAACTGACCGATTTCGCAGCGTTCACACGGGCTTCCCCAGGCGGCCCCGAGTGTGGAGCAGCACTCAGACTTCAGCGTGGCCCCATTTATATTCACCTCGCAGCGACCGTCCTGGATGTTCAGCCAGCAGGTCCCCTTCATGCTGTCTGCATGGAGCAAAGATGTCAAAAGCAACCCACAAAAGTGTGTGACAATGACAAATGGACGTTGTAACATTTTGCCGCGGCTCCCCTGCGGAGAGTTAGCGTGTTTCTGCAGATATATAAAAACCAGCTCTGATATCACTGCGGCCATTCATCCTGAAAGCACAAACGCACGACCTATTGCCTTCATACTCCATTAATTTCAATCAAACAACATTCGGCTTCAGATAAAGATGAAAAACATGCCTGGCTGGAAATGAATAGAAGTGGCGTCAGGAAAATAAACATTGACATGCATATCACTGTTTGCATCGTAGCTTTTTCAATGATTCTATATAAAGCTATGGAAAAATTTAGGAGACTTCTTGAAAATTTGGATTCAAAGGGAACCTATTACGCCCCTTTTTCAAGATATCAAACAATTCTCAGATGTCCCTGGAGCAGTGGTCACCAAACTTGTTCCTGGAGGGCCGGTGTCCTTCAGATTTTAGCTCCAACCCTAATCAAGCACACCTGAACAAGCTAATCAAGGTCTTACTAGGTATACTTGAAACACCCAGGCAGGTGTGTTAAAGCAAGTTGGAGCTAAACCATGCAGGGACACCGGCCCTCCAGGACCGTGATTGGTGACCCCTGCCCTAGAGTGTGTGTATGTGTAGTTTCAGCTCAAAATACCACACAGATAATGTCTTATAACTCTTTGAAACTGCCCCTTTTAAGCTTCGATCCAAATGATGTGGTTTTGGTGACTGTCGCTTTATATGTAAATGAGAGCTCTTTTTCAGACGAGGGCAGAGCTACAAATGTCTGTGTGTCAGCATAGTGGCAGATTCAAAACTCTAATGGTGGACGGCTGCTTCTCACTCAGGTTGTTTATGCTAATACGGGAGAGATGGTCACTAGTGGGCAAGGCTTTCCCCCTCTGATGACAGGGCACAAAGGGAGAGTGTCAATCAGAGTGTTTCCGCACACTGTTTTTAATCAAGTGATTATAAAAAAAATAAAATAAATTTGACCATTAGAGGTTGGTTATATTCACAGACTGCTGCCACAAAACTGTGTTTAAACCTCTTACAAAGGTGATTTTTGCATATAAGGTCCCCTTTTATGGATTTATTAGGCATAGGTTTAAGTAAAATAGTAATACTAGTTTTATTCTAGGTTTGCTAACATTTCTTCTTTGTCATTTAAAGAAATGGGTCAGATTGTTAAATGTTTCCCTGATTTCTTACCTCTTCTGAACTTCAAACGCTCGTGTTGTGTTGACTAAAAGTCTAAATACAATGCTTCTTTTGTTATTTTAATGACAACATTTTAGTTTCAAATTCGGAAGATACGTGATCAGTGGTTTAAAGAATGAAAGAAGTGGTATGTTTTTCTCAAACGCATAACTATAAATCGTAAAAAACAGAAAACTATGAATTTTACTATGGTCTCCTAATGTTTTTTTTTATAACTGTACATACCGATATATGTGAAAGGCACTAGTGAAAACCTGTGTGAACCAGTAGCAACCATAGCCAAAAGTATGCCTTTAACGTGAACCAAATGTCACAAATAATTCATAATGATCAGCCGATAATTTATATATATTTTTTAACCAATAAAAAAAGATCATCTAAAAATATTGCCGATATCTGCCACTGATATATTTAATATTGCATGTGTCCAACAAAAAAGAGGTCAGAGCCTTAATAACTTCTGAGCACAAATGCTCACGTGGGTGTATTTGAACACATTTTTGACGTAATCTTGATAGTATCTTTTAGTTGTGTAATTAATGGTTGCAATTATTAAAAAACACATTTATCCGCCACTTAACAACTCACAAAAGATCCAGCAATCAGAGAACCCACTGTAACCATGAACACTTTAGTTAGCACACAACTGCGTTCTTCTTAAACTTAAAACAATTGTTCTTAACTGTTGAGTCAAAATTGATAATAAAGTCTGAATGCATTGCATATTTTTCTTATTTGATGCAGATAAATGACAACATTTTAGTTTCAGATTTGGAAGATATGTGATCAGTAGTTTATAGAATGACAGAAAATATATTTTACTCAAACGCATAACTATAAAACGTAACATTTGGAAAAAATCTAATTTTACTGTAGTCTCTTAATATTTTTTTTCATAACTGTACATACTGATATATGTGAAAGACACCAGTCAAAACCTGTATGAACCAGTAGCAACCATAGCCAGAGGTACACATTTAAAATGAACCAAATATCAGAAATAATTAATAATTTATCGGCCGATCATTTTTTATTTATTTTTATATTGTAAACCGATATCTGCCACTGATATATTTAAAATTTTATGTGTGCAACAAAAAAAAGGCAAGAGCCTTAATAAAATTTCAACACAAATGCTCACATGGGATATATTTAAACATTCATTCATTCATTTTCTTTTTGGCTTAGTCCCTTTATTAATCTGGGGTCGCCACAGCGGAATGAACCGCCAACTTATCCAGCATATGTTTTACGCAGCGGATGCCCTTCCAGCCGCAACCCATCACTGGAAAAATATATTTAAACATTTCTTAGATAATCTAAGAAAAATTGCGAAACCGATATATGCCACCGATATATTGTCCATTACCATTTAATATTGCAAGTGTGCAACAAAATAAGAGGCAAGAACATAAATGTAATCTTGCAAGTAACTTTTAGTTGCGTAATTATTGGTTGCAAATTATTTTCACACATTTATTAGCCACTACAGATTGGTGTAACCATGAACACTTTTGTTAGCCCACAACTGCACTCTTCTTTAGCCTAAAACAATTTTTGTACATACCTACGCAGACGGTGTTGGTAGAGTCCAGCTTGCTGCCGTGCGAACATTCGCAGTTGAAAGAACCGGCTACGTTGCGGCAAATGCCATTGATGCAGGGGTTGGAGTCGCATTCGTTGATGTCTAAACAAGAGGATTACAGGTAAGAATGAAATTCACAAAAATATTAGGAGAAAATAAAATATTTAGGAGAAGAAGAAAAATTCAGAAACCTTCGCAAGTCTCAGAGTCGGCCTTGAAGGAGAATCCTTTGGGGCAGGAACAGGTATAGCTTCCAGGTGTGTTTCTACACATCCCATTGTCACACAACAAGCGGTTCACCAAACACTCATTAATGTCTGAAAGATATGCAAAAGTGATGCATTATGCTGTCTGTAGCCAATAAATCATTGAACACCAAAAATATTATCAAACTTTTTAAACAGGGTTTTCAAATGTACAATATCAGTCTATTATCGGTTATCTGCAAATATTATTAAATGACAAAACTTTTAAAATTTGTGCTTTTAGAATTAGTTTCAGAACATTTCAGGTTTTTAAAGGATAAAAATGTAAATTTTTATAATCTGAGCCATAATATCTCTATTCATTGCTAATATCAGTTATGAAAAAACATACTTATATGGAATAAAATTCTGCATTATGCTGTCTGTAGTTGATAAATTATTGAACGCTAAAAATATTAACAAACGTTTTAAACAGGGTTTTCAAATGTATAATATCAGTTATCAGCAAATTTTATTTAAATTCATTTTTATAGTATATGTTTCAGAACATTTCAGCTTTTTAAAGTATAAAAATGTTAACGTTTATAATCTGAGCCATAATATTGGTATCGGTTGCTAATATCGGTTTTGAAAAAACCTATTCGTATGAAATAAAATTATATATTATGCTGTCCGTAGGCTGTAAATCATTGATTACTGAAAATATTTTACTTTTTAAACAGGCTTTTCATATGTACAATATCGGTCTAATATCGGTTATCTGCAAATGTTATAAAATTTCTAAACTATTAAAAATCATGTTTTCAGAATATTTTTAGCATTTTAAAAGATAAAAATGTAAATGTTTATAATCTGATCCATAATATCGGGATTGATTGCTAATATCAGTTTTGAAAAAACATACTTATATGGAATAAAATGATGCATTATGCTGTCTGTAGCCAATAAATAACTAAAAATATTAACAAACCTTTTAAACAGGGTTTTCGAATGTATAATATCGGTTATCTGCAAATTTATTAAATGACTAAACTATTTAAATTCATTTTTATAGTATGTGTTTCAGAACATTTCAGCTTTTTAAAGGATAAAAATGTTTTATATATAAATGTTTTATATAAAAAATTTTATATTAATTTTGATGTGCTTTCAACATTAAAAATATGGGAGAAATATGGCAGGATGATAGTGGGGTAGAATGGTAAAATATGTGAGAATTGTGGCAAAAAGGCGAGGGTTGACATGTATGAAGTGAATTGGAAGTGTTCGGGGAAAAAAACTGTTTTGCGAGAGAATGCAAAACATCTTTGCATTTCCTTGGAAAACATATTTGCGAGATAACACAAAACATCTTTGCAAGGTAACGCAAAAACTTAAAATAAATATTTTCCTATCACTTTTTTTTTCTCCCACTCAGTTTTTTTTTTCTTCCACCCATTTTTTCCTCCACCATCACGGCCCTTCCGGGTCTCTGTACCAATAAATCATTGAACACTAAAAATATTAACAAACTTTTTAAACAGGGTTTTCCAATGTATAATATCGGTTATCAGCAAATTTTATTAAATGACTAAACTATTAAAATTCATTTTTATAGTATGTGTTTCAGAACATTTCAGCTTTTAAAAGGATAAAAATGTTAATGTTTATAATCTGAGCCAAAATATTGGTTTCGGTTGCTAATATCGGTTTTGAAAACTTTGGGATTTGTGTGTGTGTTTAAACAGACAAATACACTTTAATACACAATAATATGTAAACATGTCCGTCCTGCGTGTTTTATTTTAAACACAACAAATTTTCTCTTAAATGAGCACAAACAGTCACTAAAGTAATCGAATGCTTTCATTACAGATCTGCACATTCTTAAAGTGACACCACTGTTATCAAACAAAAAATGAGAGATTCATTTGCGGCTCTTGTTTGATAACAGAGGTGTCACTTTAAATGGTGTGTAAAGAAGCTGATCTGGTATCGGTTTATCATATGGAGAGTGTCCGTATACATGCATTCGCTGATTCAGAAGTTGCATATGAAAGGGGAAGATCAACACACAACTTTAATGGAAAGAAAGTGAATGCAAACATTTTATTATTAATTTCGATGTGCTTTCAAGATTAAAAATATGGGAGAAATATGGCATTATGATAGTGGGGTAGAATGGTAAAATACTGGAGAATCGTGGTAAAAACACAAGGGTTGACATGTATGAAGTGAATTGGAAGTGTTTGGGGAAAAAACATCTTTGCATTCCCTTGGAAAACATATTTGCGAGATAACGCAAAAACTTAAAAATATATATATATATATTTTCCTATCACTTTTTTTTATCCCACCCAGTTTTTTTTCTTCTTCCACCCATTTTTTCCCCACCATCACGGCCCTTTCGGGTCTCCGTACCAATAAATCATTGAACACTAAAAATATTAACAAACTTCTAAACAGGGTTTCAAAAATGTACCGTATCAGTCTAATATCGGCTATCGGCTAATTTTATAAAAGTATTAAACTAATAAAGTTTGTGTTTTTAGAATATATTTCTGAACATTTCAGCTTTTTAAAGGATAAAAATTTAAATAATTTTTATCTGAGCCATAATATCGGTATCAGTTGCTAATATCAGTTTCGATAATATATATTCTTAGTAAATAAAACAATTTGCATTATGTTGTCTGTAGCCAATAAATCATTAAAACTGAAAATATTAACTGTAGACGTGCAATATTAGTTCAATATCGGTTATTGGCTCATTTTCTTAAAATGACTAAAATAATAAAAAATATGTTTTTATAAGATGTTTCAGAACATTTCAGCTTTTAAAGAATAAATAAAAAAAATCTAAAGTCATAATATCGATATCAGATACTAATATTGGTTTTGAAATAACATGTTCATAGGAAATAAAATGATGCGTAAGCCGTCTGTATCCAATAAATACACAAAAAATTAGGTTAAGAATAGTTATTAGACACATATGGTAGCACAAATCAAATAATAGTGCAACTTACCCACGCAGTTCTTTCCACTAGCATCAGACTCATAACCGATATTACAGATGCAGCGGTAGCTCCCGCGCAAATTCTCGCAAATTCCATTTTGACATATTTCTGGATCCAAAGCACATTCATTTATATCTACGAAGAAAGGGAAAACATTAGCATTTAGCATTTGCAGAAGGTGAAGAGAGTGATAACGAAAAACTTACCTCGTCCATCTGTGGTGATCCCAGGTCCGCTGCTGCACACCGCCTGAAACTCGGCTGAACAAGCAAACTATGTTAGCTAGCATGCTAACATGCTAATGCATGTATGAAGGTGTGTTGTTGTGGTTTACCGGAGTTGAACGCTGGGCAGGGTTGGCAGGGCTCTCCGAAGCCGTGTTCAGGGTTGGCACAGCAGCATTCGGACTTTGTGACTGCGCCAGGGAAAGGTCGTGAACATACACCCATTTTTATTGCGCCGTAGCAGGTAGTGCGCATGTGGGTGTCCACACAGACGCGTCCGTCTACATCGATGGCTAGTCCTGGAGGACACTCGCAGCGGAAAGAGCCCTCTGTGTTCACGCAGCGACCGTTCATGCAGATGCCCGAGGTGTGGCATTCATCGATGTCTGTCGAAGAAGAAATTAGCATAAAATGTTAGAGGACTTCACGTCAATAAATAGCTCAACATTTGGTTTGTTGTTCAAATTAGACATCAAACACGCACCAAAGATGCGCAAATATACCTGAATGCAAATACGATTTGAAGAGTTTTTTTATGGGAAACAATTTTTATGTCAAAGTTTGTAAACCGAGATTACATTTTTGCAATTTAGCATCATTTAATCGCACAATTATTGTATTGCAAATAAGAAAATTTGAAAAAAATATTTTTTCTAAATATTTAACCAAGACTAAAATGAGATATGCTTAAGGAATTTTTAAGAATAACTTGAATTTTGGTCATTAAAGATGCAAGACATACACTGGCAAAAACATGCTAACGCAAATTAGCGATTTGACATCAGTTTTTTTTCCCATGCAAACTGCAGACTTTAAATGTAACGAAGAAGTTACTAAACTACTTTTGCGACATCTTAGTGGGATTTTAAATAAGAGTTATTAAATGGGAAAGTTTTTTAAAAGAATAATGACTTGAACTTTGGCCACTTAGGACAAATAGTTAGAAATGTCTTAAGTTAGATTTGATAGCAAATTTGCATAATTGAGCAAGCCAAGAGGACATTTTAGCAATTTCACATCTGTTAACCGCACCAAACTTGATTTATGAACGAGAAAAAAACAATTAATTTAGTTTTTTGGTTTTAAATTGAGATTAAAAATCAAAATTTTAAGTTATGCTTTAAGAATTTAGAGAATAACTTAGAATTTTGGTAATTAAATACATGAGACATACACTGGCAAAAACACGCTAGCTATTTTTAAATTTTAGCGATTTGACGTCAGTTTTTTCCATGCAAACTGAAGACTCCGACTATAGCGCAGAAGTTACTAAACTACTTTTGTAACACCTTTGTGGGATTTTGTTTGTGTTTTTTGTTAGAACTTGACAGACATGTGAGCGAGTTAATGTTTTTTGGGTTTTAATAATCTCACCAGTACAGTAGCGACCATTGGGCGCCAATGCAAACCCAGGCTTGCAGATACACTTGAAGCTGCCGTCTTCATTTATGCACATCCCATTGAGGCACATGTTGGTTGTGGCGCATTCATCATGATCTGGGGGACCAAAAAAATGTTAAATGCCTCTCAATGTTAATGGAAATACACTAAAATGCAGTGGTAAATATTCTTTTTAGCATGCAAACTTGATATAATCAACAAAATTAATAACCAAAACCTTTAAGGTTGACTTTCTGACACCCTTACTAGTCAAAGAAATTCATAAATAATCTGTTCAATCAAATAATCAGCATTTAAAGAGGTGAAGTGTCTATATTTAAGTGAAAGTATTGAAATATATTCAGTGGTCAGAATTATAAGAACACTTGCCATATTAAAGGGAAATTTGGTCATTTTTGTTGGCCTTTACAATACTTATTAAATGAACGGAATATCCAGAAAATCATCATTATGTTTCATAAACTACTGAATAGAGCCATAAAAAAGATATTTAGGTCATTTTCCATATTAATAACAATCCCTTTTTTTCACTGTCAATGTCACACAATCACATTCCTTCATTGAAGAAGCCAAATTACTTGGCACTTTCCAAAGAAATTACCATTTAAATTAATGTTCTCAGGAAATATACAGGTCCTCTGCTTTAAGATGACTTTAAAAGGTGGACAGCAATTATTAAAGAGCAGATTATGTGGGTTTTCAAGAAATATCTCATTTGCAGTTTGTAACCTAGCTGTTCTTCAATGTAAACAGGCTGCAAAGTTGTTTATCCAAAAAGAGCATGATAAATAAAGATATTGTATCTTAAAAGAAAGAGTCGACTCTGAATTGCCTTAACGAATCGTTAAATATTCAAATCTTTTACTTGCTGCCGATCTACATCAACATTATTAAAGTGACTCATTTGCATAATCCCTGTCTGAGCCTGGTTTCTCTCAAGGTTATTTAATTCTTCACTTTCGCCAATTGGTGAAGTTTTTTCCTCGCCGCTGTCGCCACTGACTTGCATGGTTCGGGATCTGTAGAGCTGCTCATCGATGGAATTGCTCTTCAGTGTTTGGACTCTCAGTAGTGAATATTAACCCACACTGACCTGAGCTAAACTGAACTGAACTTATCTCTGAAAACTGAACTGACACTGTTTCAATTCACTATAATCTTCTATGTGAAGCTGCTTTGACACAATCTACATTGTATAAGCGCTATACAAATAAAGATGAATTGAATTGAACTGTCTATTTACAACATACGAATGTTCAGACCCATCAAAAAAAACTTGGCCAGCTGATTAATCAGAGCAAAGCTGGATTATATGTCTTAAAAGAAAGAGTCGACTCTGAATCTAACGAATTGTTATATTTTGGAATCTTTTACCTGCTGCTGACCTACATCAACATGTTTAAAGCGACTCATTTGCATAATCCCCACCTATTCATGACTGACGAGCACTCAAAAATAAGACCAATCAAAACAGACTTGTCCAGCTGGATTATGAAATGGGAGAGGGGCTTACACACTTTGCGCACTGAATTGATTTGAACGAACGATATGGAAATGATCACAAATTGATTCTAATATTAAATAATTTGCATATTTTCTGACTTTCGATGCATTTAAACATGTTGTACCTGTTGTGACTCCAGCACAATATTGAACACGTGACTCATTTGCATAATCCCCACCTATCCGCGATTTACAAACACTCAAAAAAGACCAATCAAAAAAAGACTTGGCCAACTGACCAATTAGAGCAGAGCTGGATTATAGAAGGGGGAGGAGCTTAATTGATTCAGATTGATTTCAAATTTAATCTAATATTAAATATTTAATTTGCATATTTTCTGACTTTAGATGAGTTTAAACGTGTTGTAGGGGACTCCAGCACAATATTAATCACACAACTCATTTGCATAATCCCCACTTATCCGCAATTTACAAACACTCAGATAGAGCAACCAAAACAGACTTGGCCAGCTGACCAATCAGAGCAAAGCTGGATTATGGAAGGGGGAGGGGCTTACACACTTTAAGCACAGACTTGATTCAAACGAAACAAATCGAAATGATCACAAATTGATTCTAATACTAAATACTTAATTTGCATATTTTCTGACTTTAGATGCATTTAAGCCTGTTGTAGGAGACTCCAGATAAAAATTAAACGCACAACTCATTTGCATAATCCCACATATCTGCAACCTACACTCAAAAAAAAAAAAGACTAGTGAAAATTGACTAGTTCAGCTGACCACTCAGAGCAGAGCTGGCTAATGGAAGGTGGAAGGGCTTACACACGTTAAGCACTGAACTGATTCAAACGAAACTAATCAAAATGATCGCTAATTTATTTTACTTTTAAATTAAAGATGCGCATCGATGGAATTAGATGCGCATCGATGGAATTGCTCCTCAGTGTTTGGACTCTCAGTAGTGATTATTAAACCACACTGAACTGAGCTAAACTGAACTGAACTTAAACACTGAAAACTGAACTGACACTGTTTCAATTCACTATAAACTTCCATGTGAAGCTGCTTTGACACAATCTACATTGTATAAGCGCTATACAAATAAAGATGAATTAAATTGAATTGAATTAGCATATTTTCTGACTTTAAATGCATTTAAACCTGCTATAAGAGACTCCAGCACAATATTAAACACTTTAAAATATCATATGAGCTGCGTTTGAAGTTGAAAGTGGATCATAGTAAAACTCACATCACCTGATGTTTGCCGTTAGTCATTTTCATCAACATGATCAAGTTTCCAGGCCAAAAAGTAAATATTTTCTCATTTTTCAGGTGTTGTGGTGATTTTCGTCACCATTGTAGGAAGTATATAATCTCTTACCGATGCAGTTTTTCCCATCAGGACTAATCTCGAAGCCGGCGTTGCAGATGCACTGGAAACTTCCGTCTGTGTTCACGCAACGTCCGTTACGACACATAACGCCGTTCACGATACACTCGTCGATGTCTGCGTAAACACAAGTGCATTATTACAGCTGACCAGCAGAGGGCGATAGAGAATTTACAAGACACACACTTAATATACAAATGGTAAGTATAAGTATATAATGTAAGTATAAAGTAAATAAAATAAAGTACTAAAATGACTACTAAGGCTGCATTTACACTGCAGATATTGATGGTCAATTCCGATTTTGTGACTGTATCCCATTTTTTTTGATGACCTGCTTACATCATCTTTTAAAAGTGACTCGTATTTGATTGTCTGTATTTACACAGCACACGGCAAAGGCACAATGAGCAGGGAAAAAAAGAGCGGGCGCTGACTGACAGCAAATAATGAAAGCCACATGGGAGAAAAAAATCGGAATTGAGTCACTTGAACCATGCAGTGTAGATGCAGCCTAAAAGTTGAATAACTAAAATACTAAATTAATTAAGCTGAATTTATATACATAAAAAATCTATATAATATATATAAAAATATATTAAATATTTCTTTCTCATATTGTAGTTTTATGGTTTTTATCTTTGTTTTAGTTAACTGTAACAAATCGTGTGCCTGTTCACATTTTGAATCAATCAATTGGAATATATTTTACTATATTTTGCCACATACTTTATTTGTTTTAATATTTGGGAAAATAATGTATAAGAATAATAACAATAACAGCAAGAAAATAATATAACAAATTGTAATTCATGGCGTAATCGTGTTTTCTATAGCATTTTGACATGTATTCTGTAACATTTAAACATGTTTTAGCTGTAAAACCGATACACATTTCTGTCATTTAATATAAAGGAACGAACCGATGCAGGCCTGTTTGGTGGGCGTTCCCTGATAACCCTCGTGACATTTGCAGTGATACGACCCCTGAGTGTTGACGCAGTCTCCATTCACACATGGGTTACTGACGCACTCGTCCACATCTGACACACACAAACAACAGCAGATTAACACATGAATCAGTCCAGCACATGAGCTGAAATACTGGCGTTTGACCAGCAGAGGGCAGCAAAAATACATCCAGAAAACTGCAGAAATCACCTGAAACACAACTTAAATAAAAGTAAAAACATTTGATGGAAAACTAACAAAATAGGCATAAACTTAAGTATTAAAAGTATAAAATTTGAGCTATGTAGAAATATATAAGCTTTATCTGTCTGTCTATTTATCTGTCTGTCTGTCTGTCTGTCTGTCTGTCTGTCTGTGTGTGTGTGTGTGTGTGTAT
>CAIGQZ010032594.1:5086236-5097122 GCA_903798205.1 Danio tinwini
TATATATATATGTATATATATATGTATATATATATGTATATATATATATGTATATATATATAACAAGCTGGATTTAATTTGAAAAACAAAAGAGCTGATATTGCGCATTAAACAAAACCAGAAAACTGCAGGCGTGAGTTGAGGATTTGACAACCGATTGACCTGTACATTCCTGCGAATGAAACATGTCATAGAGCGTAAAACACACGAGTGTGAAGACGAGGGAATGAAGGAGAGCGTTTTCTTATCCTCGGGCTGACCTGACATGTATTTATCTTGATTTTACAGTGAGGTACAGTATGATTTTTCACAGACGCTGACTTAAAGGTCAAACATCTGAAGAAATTCCTGCTTTGAGACGATGTTTTCATTGTAATACGTTATGAGAAGAGTCAACAATCGTTTTAGCATCTCATGACAGGTTCGTAATCTATATTAAAGCTCAAAACGACATTAAAAGCCTCAAAGCTAACACATACAGGATCAACTGAAGTCAAAAGTATAAAGTTCAACATTTCTAGTATTAGCAATAGTGACATCAGATGTTTGACTAGCAAACACGGCTAGTGATTAGCGTACTCACCACATCCTCATATAGTCTACATTAATTTTCATTGTCATGAGTAATTTTGGAAAAACAAGCTAATTTTAACTGTCTATATCTGTCAAACATTTTGAACATTAATAAAATATATAATATAATGTTATGATAAATTTTGGATTTTTTTTAATGCACGTATATGTTAGCATAAAGATGTTAGCCTCAAAGCTAACACATAGAAAAGCCATCAAATTAAAGAAAAAAATTCTTGTCATTCAATGATTCCTGACTTGGTAAACATTGCTAGCGATTAGCATTAGCATACTCACCAGATCCTCTGACAGGGCACATCTCAGGTATGTGTCCGAGGGCCCAGCAGCGGCCTGTGTCGCAGCAGCACTGCATCTTGGTGTACTGACTAGACAATTCACTCGCACAGCGGCCATTCGTCAGAGATGAGAAACACATCCCGATTCGATGATCTGTACCAAAGATAATCAAATATATTATAGTATTTATATATATATATATATATATATATATTAGTAAATATATTAAATTATATAATATATTAGTATTTACATGTATTCATTTAGCAGACAAAAAAAATGAGGATAAAAGAAGCAACAACATGTAGATGCTATGGAAAGTCTTGGCTAGCATAGCATTAAAAGAATTGTCTAAATTATTAGCTCTCCTGTGAAAGTCACGCTAACCAAGAAGTCAAGTCCACGTGCGCCCTTTTCACACTTCCCAGACAGGAAGTTAATTTACGATGTGGGAGCCTGAGAAGTCCACTGGAGAAATGGCTAACACACTGGTTCAGGAATGAGGTTTTGAGATGGGACGTTTCACTCAGTGAAGGTCAACGAGGGAGGATAGTGTATGTACACTCACTACAGTGACATTAGTGTGTGTGTGTGTGTGTGTGTGTGTGAAGCACGTGAAAGTCGATTAACTCGGCTAATGAGCCGGCGATCTGCTATAAATCAAGTCCATGTGGAGTAATCTTGGCCAATTATGTTGGACGCAAGAAACGCTTCGTCTGGAGGTTCCAGGCACACACTCCTGAACTGCAACCCCTTGGGATTGACCTGGCTGGAGGCTTTCGCAAGCGTGCTGATGGGAACGCTGGCTTCAATTGCAACCAGACCTACTATTGGGCCTCAAAGTGAGATTTCTTGTGTTCGTGCGGGGCCCAACAACGCATTAGTGCTGATTAACATCAGAAAAAATGACTCCCTGTGGGCCTGGTCCTGTGCAATACAAAGCAGCAACCAGGGGGCAAACACTAAGATAACACTAAACCTTGTTTTGCCTTTGGTTTCCAGCCTAAAACAATGCCTAAATAGCTAGCAACTTCTTTGGAACAACATTTACTTAAATGTGCTGTGTGTTAGCTTGTGACTCTACTAGAGCATAAAAACACCGTAATATGTTTGCAGATGAAACATGCTAAATGAACATCTAAAAAACAAAGCTAGATCAGTTATTCTCCTCAGTGTTGCAAAGTCTATCTTAGTTTTGGTCTCTATAACCAGCCCACTTAAAGGCTGCCTCGGTGTATGCGGGCGGAGCAAAAGATTTGACCTCCAGAGGACAGAGAATGCAGATTCAGATTTATAAAAATCTGCCTAAAGTAGTTTTAATTAGCAAGTAATACAAATATTACAAACGTAAATATTAGCTGAGCAGCTTACAGTGTAAAGCCTCATTCACACTACGAGCAACTCGCAGTGGCAAAGTGATAAGTGGCCGTTTATTTCAACGGAAAGTGAGCAATTTTCGGTGACCTCCATCTACGCAAGTGACATTGACCGTTTGTGACCAGGTGGGCGTGTCAAGCGACACAACAAAGTTGAGAATCCTTCAACTTTATGCAAATAAAGAGCGACTTTCTTGAGCGACAGCACCAGTAGAGCTCACATGATCTTCTTTCAGCTTGCTCAGAGGCCAGTTGTATTCTTCGTATTGTATTCTAGTGTGAATGAGGCATAAGGCTCGATAGTCACGTACGATCGCTTCTGTTGTTGTCATCAATCTGGCAACCTACGTATGCGTCCAGTCAGAAGAGGGGTCGGTGAATAAAAACCCTCTACAAATGTTTTGAATTTGGACTGCAATACCTACTTCAACCACTAGGTATCAATTTCTACATACAGCAGCTTCAAGAATAGCTCACAATAGCTATGTCTATGTTAGTTCTTATACTCTGGAAAATGGTGTTTACATTTTAAATCACTCTCCATTTACACCAGAGCCTTCCAGAAAGTTTCTTGTCCACTCTAAAGCTTTTTAAAACTCTTAAATAGTTTTACAGCACATGCTTAAGTAAGAAATAATTTAGGAGTGTCCATGTGCATTATGAAATGGATATTCAACAAATTGCAGTGTGTTTTTAAATTATTTTTTAATGCAAGACCACCTGCTGCAAAACGTGTGTGTGTGTGTGTATGTATATGTATATGTATATATATATATATATATATTTGCTTTCATGCCAACTTCTGAACACTCTTCCATGATATTAGGCTACATAAGCCATTTGGCTTCTAACTAGAGTCTTTCTTTTGTATGTCAACATACAGATGGATTGCTCATTTTCGGCACCTTAAAATGGAATCCATTTGAGTATCATTTGTCTTAACCTGTATTTGCAGTGCTGGGAGCAAAAAACTAAATCCACGTGGCTCGTCAGTTGGTTTTTGACCTACAAAATGTGTCTAAATAGCAAGTTTTTGACTAATAGCTAGCGCTGCCTTTGCAACTTTTTGGGAATAACATACGCGTTGTTGTTGACGTGGGGGTGGCAAGGTGGCTTAGTGGTTAGCACTGTCATCTCACAGCAAGAAGGTTGTTGGTTCAAGCCCCAGCTGGGCCAGTTGGCATTTCTGTGTGGAGTTTGCATGTTCTCCCTGTGTTGGCGTGCTTTTCAACTGTGTTTTCGGGACAACTTTTGAACATGACATAATATTTATGACAATTTAATATATATTAAAAGTTTTAAATCATTTTAATGCATCCCGGACGAGCCCCCACTTATGTTACAACCTTTTACATGTTAATAGTAACTAAGGATGTTTTGACATAACATATAATTGGGGACTCGTCCGGGATGTATTAAAATTATCTAAAACTCTTAATTTTGTCCAGGATAATAGTTTTGTGTGTGTACTTAGATGGCAAAATGAAACAAAGCATCATTTTCTTTCTTTTTGTTTTGGTCTCTTGTGAATATTTTGTCATGACATCCATGGCATTCACCTACAAAACCCACTCAAACTAGAGCTATTTTATAAGGTCATCATACACACAGGTAGTTCTCCACTATGACTGAATCCAATGCACAGTATAAAGAAGGTTGCGTCAACATGTCATGCAGGGTCGATATCTCACATTTCTATATTGGCACCCGGGGACCCACAGGATCAGGGGTTACCAGAGACTTATGGGCCGGCAGAATGAGAAAGTTAAGACGACGTGTGTAAAAATGCACATATAGAGAGAAAAGCGGACAGTAAAAAGACAAAGACACTGCCAGAGCCAACAGTGTCTTGGCCTCACTGTACTGGAATGCTAGCAGGAGGAAATAACATCCATGTGACCTTTTTCACCATCGTCCTTTAACAACCGATCCCCCTGAAAGCATGGTTTTACTAAAACCCAAAATAAATCAATCATATTTATCTTTAGCAAGGTTATTTTAGTGAAAAAAAAAACAAACTATTGGTCAAAAAACATTTCCTGAAATTTCACAAATATAACTTTATATAGCAGCACCTAATGCAATGGCTAATGGTATTGGGTCTCATTTGACTACTATAAAAATGCTGGGTTCCACAAAATACCTTCATGTTGTCCCAACACAAATTGATAAAGTTTAAAATTTAAGTAGATTGAGCATAAAACAATTGAGCCCCCCCCCAACCCCCATTTTAGGATCAATTTATACCACAGGTACGCAACAATCATGCATGATGTAAATTTTAGTAAGAAGTTGTGAGTAAAATGTGCGCATAAATACAAAAAACATTTGCGATTATTAGGAATACCAGTAAAACACATTCCTCATGTTGTGGGGACCAAATGTCCTCACAAGTATAGCAATACCAGTAAAATGTTTGTGTTTATGTGTGCACTTTGTATTCCACACATTACAAGGACCAAATGTCCTCACAAGTACATGAATACTAGTTAAATGTGTTTGCGCGCACCATGTATTCCTTGCATTGTGGAGACCAAATGCTCTCACAAATGCAGCATTACCAGTAAAATAAGTGTGTGTGTGTGCTTGTATCCCTCATATTATGTGGCCCAAATATCTCCACAAGTATAACAATACCAGTAAAATGTGTGTGTACTTTACTTTGTGGGGACCAAAAACCAGCAAAATGTGTGTGTGTACATCTTGTATTCCGCACATTACAGGGACCAAATGTCCTCACAGGTATAGCAATTTCAGTAAAGTGTGTGTGACTGTATGCGTGTGCATCTTGTATTCTTTACTTTGTGAGGACCAAAAACCAGTAAAATGTGTGTGTGTGTGCGCGCGCACCTTGTATTCCTTACGTTGTGGGGACCAATTGTCCTCACGTATAGCAACACTAGTAAGGAGTGTGTATGTGTGTGTCCCTTGTAATCCACATGCTACAAGGACCAAATGTCATCACAAGTATAGCAAAACCAGTAAAGAGTGTGTATGTGTGTGTACCTTGTAATCCAAACGTGTGCGCATCTTGTATTCCATACATTGTGGGGACCAAATGTCTCCACAAGTATAGCAAAACCAATCAAATCTTTGTGTCTGGGTGTGTACATCTTATACTCCTTACATTGTGGGGACTAAATGTCCTCAAAACCAGTAAATTTTGACCTTGTAGGGACATTTGTGGTCCCCATGAGGAAAACAGCTCATAAATGGCACAAAATGAAGTATGTTGAAAATGTAAATCTGCAGATTGTTTCTTGAGAGGGTTGGTTTAGAGGTAGAGGGAGGGAATTTACAGTCTGTAAGGTAGAAACAGCATTACATCTATAGGAAGAGCTTATAAAGATGTGTTTGACAGCGTCTCACCAACACATCTGGAGCCATCGGTGCTGGTGATGTATCCTCGTGGACAGGTGCACACATAGCTGCCGGCGGTGTTGGTGCACTCTCCACCGTCACACACTCCAGATATAGTTGCACATTCATCGATGTCTGGAACACCAGAAAACCAACATGAATATCTTTCAGAAGTTTAACCAATTATGCACCAAAACACGGGTTGCTTTGTGGAGAAACACTTCTGAAGCACTTTTATTCAGTATGAGAGATTCGAGAGATGTCATTTGTGGTTTCTCTTTTCTTGAATGGATTGAGATTGACGTAACGCAACTGTGAACGCAATCTTAACAGATGGTGAAGCGTTTGGTTGGGTTTTATTGCGTGTCGCGCTCATATTTATACACACGTGCAATTATATTTATTTAGTATAATTATATGTGGAGGCTGTGTGTTCGGGGTTTGTTGCTTGAGCATGAGGCGGGATGTGGGAAGAGGATGGTGAATGATTATGTGTGTGTGTGTGTGTGTGGAAAGAGGGATCTGCTGAACTCATAAAAACCTCTGCAAAACAAACCAGCTCAGACTTTACCCAAGGCAGACGTCAAGCTGAAAATGACCGCTGGAGTGTGTGTTCATACTTTGCTTTAGGACAGCATTTATAGTGTGTGTGATTTTTATTTATTTATATATTTTTTGCTTAGTAGATGTGATCGATTATACATTTTTTGACACAACAAAGCTTTTAAGTTTTTTTTAATACCATAAAAATGTCCGATTTTTATTTATTTATTTATTTTTTATCATGATGTTCTTCTAAATTTTTGCTGCTATTGAAGACCCTTTTAAAAATGATTATTTAATATCTTCCAGTTCTTCAGAAGTCAAAGGAGTTTTTTCATTAACTTAGAGGTTTTTCTGAATTTTTATGAGCTTGTAAAACTTACAGCTGAATAATTGGGAGTTTTTGCTGTGTCAAAAAAAGCATTAGAGGAACCTTTTAAAGCAGTTTATTATGAGGTTTTTGTAGCATGATACACAACACTAACTCAGACAAGATATTACTTTAAACTATTAAAATGTTCATAAAAGTCACTTTTTTACTTTTCAAGGTTAAAAGTTGTTGGAAGAAAGATCAAGATCCCGTTATGCAATTCAAAAGCAGAAATAAATAGGGAAAAAATTAAAACATGAATCACAAAATACGGAAAACTGTTAATTTACAGACATTTTTATTGACGTGTGTAGCATTTTTACTGTTGAAATCGCTTGAATTTTTCATTTATCTCCTCCTCCTTATTGTCCAGTAATTATCAACCCAGCTCCACACGGTTTCAAAGAGCAGATCTTATTTACAGACTGACAAACGGCACTTTCAGCAGAGCCTGCAGAAATACAGCTCTGCCTTTGTGTCATTCAGGGTCAAAATGTGATTAGGAGTTAAACTAATAACCTCAGAGTCCGGGATTCCCTCTGTCTGGATGACTGGAAGAGTGTAGAGTTTTAGCTGTATTAGGTAATTAAAGGTAAATACATTTTTTTAATGATACTATTAAATTTCTTATGAAATACAATAAATTGTAACCCTAACTTAAGACTTTTAAATATATATAAAAAAAATGTATGTATGTATGCAGGGCTTTACATTAACACCTGCCAACCCGCCAAATGCGGGTAGATTTCAGCTCATTTCAGCAGGTTAGACAGACACCTCCACTAGCCACTTTGGCTGGTTGGAAATCATTTTTAGATTGTAGTTTTCTTAAAAGCAGGGTTTGAAAATAAGCGCACTTTCTTTTGCTTACAGTTATTTTTGCTAATATGGTTAAATTATATTTTTTTACAATAACATAGCTTTAATGGGAGATTACTCCCCGTTTATGTATAGTTTACTAGTAATCTGGGACTATTAGCCAGGACAGGTTACTGTGCATTTTTTAGATACATGACGATACTTTTTTTAAATGTAATGTTTTTTAAAGAAAGGTTTTGTTGAATTAAAAGGTGCCTCTATACTGCTATATTTTCCTTGTTTTGACACATTAAAAAATTGTTTCTAAGAAATACTTATTTGGTTTGGTCAGAGATAAATTTGGTAAATCCTTAATTTTGAGCCATGAAAAGTCCTGTGAACTAAAAACTGATTTCATTGTGACACAACCCATTAGCTCATGCACACTGAGCAAGCTAATACACAATACACATAAGAAGTTAAATGAATGAGGAGGCATGTGGACATAACACATTTAAATCAAGTCATTTTAGCATGTCAAAGTCAAATTTATGCATATAAAATATATTTTCCAAACAAGAAAAATGTGGGTAGTGAAAATGGCCAGTGGCTAGTAATGTTGGAAATCTATAGCCACAGTGGCTGTTGATCAAAAAAGTTAATGTTAAGCCATGTATGTATGTATGTATGTATGTATGTATGTATGTATGTATGTATGTATGTATGTATGTATGTATGTATGTATGTATGTATGTATGTATGTATGTATGTATGTTTGTATGTATGTATGTACAGTATGTATGTGTAAATATATATATATATATATAAGAAAAATATATATTTTTATTTTATTACCAAAGAACGTACATTGCCAATAATTAATTTTAATACAATAACATATGATGCGTTTATTTCATTTAGATCAGCTTTCATTTTTTCTTAAATATAAAGCTATGTTGAAACTAAATACTAAGTAGAAATGAATTAATACATGCAGAAAATTACAAAACGTTTAATTATTTTTTATTGACAAATATTACAAAAAATAAACGTTAAAATCTATTTCAAAAACAAATATATAATGTAGATAAATATATAATGTACAGGACAATATTTAGTTTTTTTATGCATATCGTGTATTTGTAAATTATGCCCATTTTCTCTATTTGCACTACTGGTAATTTGTGATGCAAAAAAAAAAAAAAAAAAAAAACACTACACTGGATGAAAAATCTCACCTATCATATTTATGATACTCAAGCTATCATAAAACAGCAGTAATCCACTATCTTAATCTGGTTTTATCTCAACGCTCCTGAAGGGAGAAGCGCAGACCCCCGATTTACAACAGGCCTGTTTGTTTTCACTCGGCATTGTTTGAATTCCAACTAAACAGCTCTGTGTTTAGTAAAAGACACAAACCTGGCCTGTGTTTTCCAAACAGCGATGTAACTCCTAACTAATGAACTACATTAGTGTCATGCGTCATTTGGGATTAAACAATGTAATGACAAAGTGTTTCCCAAACTCCCGAATGTTTTATTTATATATATATATATATATATATATATATATATATACACAGTTGAAGTCAGAGTTATTAGCCCCCTATTGTTTTTTTTTTCTTTTTAAAATATTTTCCAAATGATGTTTAACAGAACAAGGAATTTTTATCAGTATGTCTGATAATATTTTTTCTTTTGGCGAAAGTCTTATTTGTTTTATTTAGGCTAGAATAAAAGCAGTTTTAAATTTTTAAAAATCATTTTAAGGTCAATATTATTAGCCCCTGTAAACAATATTTTTTGTCTACAGAACAAACCACTGTTATACAATAGCTCCTTTCACACATACAGACTTTTACGGAAAATTACCGGCAATTTTCAGAAAGGGATCATGCGCGAACAGGTCCTTTTTGAAAACACTGGTAAATTTTCCGAAAAGAGAAGTTGTAACATTAAACGTTCATGCTTAAATGTACAACTCGACATGCGAAAGTGCTCCTTCATATCATCAGTATTTGCAATGAGGTCAAATGTGTAAACAAAGCTGCTTTTTTTGATTAGCGCTTCTGCGTTCGAATGGTAGCGATTTTATTTAAATTTATTTTAAAATGTGTTGACGTAAGACGTCTACTTGACCAATCAGACGAATTCACATCTGCACTGTTTATGAAAATAAACCGCTTTAAATCCTTCTCCAGACACATTTAGCTGCTGCTTGTTAGTCAGACAACGTTTCTATGTCCCTTCTTAATGTCAACTGTGGAGGAAATGATTAATAAGCAGCTTATAATAAACTGCTGTGAGTTTACCTGCCCACTCTGTGTTCAGCTTGCGTTACACTCGTGCATGTGAAGGAGTGCTCCTGTGTGTCATATTTTAGTAGCCTACACAGGTAATGTTAGACTTTCGTTTTAAAAACATGCTCAAATGTACATCTCAACATGCGAAAGTCTTCCTTCATATCATTCAGCATTTGCAATGTAGTCAAATGTGTAAACAAAGCTGTTTTTAGCTTCGGTTAGCGATTCTGCCTTCGGATGATATTTTTTTTTAACGAATAATGTTCGTTAAATTACAGAAATTTACTCTAAAATAACAGAGGTTGAATTACAGAAATTTACCAAAAATTCAAATTTTACGAAATTTTCTATGATTTCTATAATATCTATAATTTAATGTTTGTTATTTTACAATAATATTCTGTAATTTAACAGCCGTTATTTTACTTTTTTTCCCGGCACCCCATCTGTCATCAGAATTTACCCGTATTTTGGATTGGATGTGTAAACGAACTTTTCCTGAACGATTCCAGAACGTCCTTACCTGTGTGAACAGTGCTTTTTTGAATTTACCAGTAAAGTCGTTCCATTAATTTTCCGGATATTTACTGGTACAACTGTGTGAAAGAGGTTAATGACTTGCTTAATTACCCTAACATGCCTTATTAACCCAGTTAAGCCTTTAAATGTCCCTTTAAGCTGAATACTATATCTTGAAGATTTTCTAGTCAAATATTATTTACTGTCGTCATGGCTAAGATTAAATAAATCAGCTATTAGAAATGAGTTATTAAAACTATTATGATTAGAAATGTGCTGATAATCTTCTTTCCGTTAAACAGAAATTTACAGTAACTTACCGGCAATTTCTGTTGCCTAAAACGAAACTGAAACTAACACAACAATTAAAACGAAACTAAAATTTACAGCATATTTTTAAATAGTTTTAAAGCAAAAACTACTTTTAAAAAAGTATGAGACAAGATTGTGATGCTGAATTATGACTAATGACGTGTTGTTTAAAATAGGGCTGCATCATAAATTTGTTTCTGCTTTGTTCCTTATTTGGCATTGAATCAGATTAGACCATTTAGGGTCTTTCTCAAAAAAGACTAAAGAATTGATCTTAGGGTCTGGCAAAGCACTTTTAGCTTAGCTTAGCATAGATCATTAAATTAGATTTGACCATTAATGTATTTCTCAAAAATGGGCAAAGAGTTGATCTTTGAGTCTGGTGGAGCACTTTTAGCTTAGCTTAGCACAGATCATTGAATCAGATTAGACC
>CAIGQZ010032594.1:5099022-5111657 GCA_903798205.1 Danio tinwini
TTCAAAAATGACCAAAGAGTTGATTTTCAGGTCTGGCAGAGCACTTTTAACTTAGCCTAGTTTAGCATAGATCATAGAATCAGATTAGACCATTAACATCTTCGTCAAAAATGTCCAAAGACATGTTTTTACACTCATAAGTATTTCCGTAGGTTCATAAAATTACAAATGAGCTATCAATGCCACACAGACCTTTTTGACTATGTTCTTGGTTGTTTTTTTGTGCTGTTTCTGAGGGCTTTCATCCAAAAATACTTTGATTTGTCCTTCATATATAAACAAAACTCTCATGAGTTTTGTAACAATGTGTACAGAATTTTCTCTTTTATTAATCTCTTTAATAAGCTAAGCAAATACATTTCTACAATGTGCAACAAGCCTTTGAGAGCAGAATTAAATAATGTCCAAATATGTCCAAGAAAATCAAACAGCAAGTCCAAACAATACGCCCATAATTGTAAATAATTGTGACAAGCCATTATGCAATCCCATTTAAAGCACTCCTAATGGAAGTCGTCTAAATATTTGACGCTGTTAAGAAACATTAGGGCTATGATTTACCCTAGACCGCTCTAAGCGTCACCTGTCCCGTCAGGCCATAAATTAAGGCCGGAATTTGACAATCATGTGAGCCAGACAGAGAGTTATTTGTTCATAAGCCGGCGGGTATGTTGACGCTCATGCTTACCTTGGCATGCACCAGTGCGGATGTTGGGAATGAATCCTCTTCGGCAGGGGTGAGGTTGGGCAGGGCACATCTCACACGGGTGACCCCACGCTCGGCCAATGGTGGCGCAGCAGAGCGTTTTGGTGCACACAATGCCACTCAGCTGACCCTGGCACATCTGGTTGTTGACCTGAGTGAAGCACGGTCCAGTCCGGTAGTCTGATTGAGGGAGAAATGAAGAGAAGGTCACACTTTATTTTAAGGTACAATTCTTGCTATGACTATGACTTTTACTTCAACAAAACTCCTCATTTGTTGCTCAGTAAAGTTTTATAAACAAATTTTGAGAGGAGCAGGTGATATAATTGATCCCGGCTGGTCTCTCATACGTAATCAGCAATAATCCAATCTGATTGATCCAAGCATACAATAAATACGACCAAACTCACTCTACTGCCTTATCTCCGTTTTGGAAGAATCCCCCCTTCCACCCCATGTCCTCCTTTCGTCCTTTACCAGGGGGAGCTCTCAAGACCTGCCTGATCTCAGACTCCCTTAAGGCTGATTTATACTTCTGCATTGAGCGATCGTCATGACTTACGATGCATGGCTTGCGTGTAGTCATGCATTTCTTTGTGTCGAGTTTCTTCACTGGTGTTTTTGTTTTTCTGAACACTACCTTAATGTACAAGTAGCTAAAACTCACTCATTCAGAGGCGGGAACAGGCGGACGTGCAACAACTCATAAGGTGAACACTAAACTACAGTTTCCATCTGGAGCTCCTTCATGGGACTCCACACTTGTAAACACTTGCTCCAACGGGTTTGCGCGGCTCTCGATCCTGCGCACACTCGCCAGCAATACCAAGCCGACCAATCACACAGCTTGCGCTACGCTGTGACGTGTAGTTATATTTTTTTAAGAGGTTCGTGTCAGTGCCAGCAATGGCCATGGCGAGGGTTATGTGACCGTGTGAAGGCTGAAATACTCCTTCAATTGAGTCCGCTTAGGAACCCTAAGGGATCGTCTGTGGTGAATGCCTGATCAAAAGCTATTATTGTGATACCTTGTTGTGTGGTTAATCAGAGCTGCGTTAGCTTATTGTAGCCAGGAGGCTAGCATTAGGGGTATGATTATGTTAGCACATAAGCTAACTGGGCTAGCCATACAGTATAAAAGATAAATGCTAATTTTCATGACCCATGCATGCCTTTAATTATTCGTAAGTATACGAAAGGGTCAATATAATGCTTATACATGCCGATTTAAGGGTAAAATGAAATAGTTACGCTTTTTCATTCATTCATTAATTTTCTTTTCAGTTTAGTCCCTTTATTGTTCTGGGGTCGCCACAGCGAAATGAACCGCCAACTTATCCAGCACATGTTTTGCGCAGCGAATCACTGGGAAACATCCATACACACAATTTAGCTTACCTAATTCACAAATACCACGTGTCTTTGGACTTGCGGGGGAAACCGGAGCACCCGGAGGAAACCCACACCAACACGGGGAGAGTTACGTTTTTTACATTATATAAATGATGAACGTCATTTTATACACTGTACTTTATAATTAGGCACTACAAACTATACCTATCACAACTCCAGTAAAACAATAGAATCACTTGGGGTCCTATAGGCGGACCCAATTCTCAGAGGGTACTCACCGGACCATATGCGTGTGCTTGACGCACAAGTATAAATCAGCCTTTACATGCATCTTGACCAGGGGGGAGCTCTGGGCTGAATTATCTCAGATCTTAGGCTTCTTTTCTGGAACAGCATGCCAATCCTCCTAATAGCGTCAAGCTATATCTAAGTGTGATCTCTTGACTTAATAGTTATTAAGGTGGTGGTTGGGTTTAGGTATTTAGGGTAGGATTAGAGATGGAGAATATGTACTTTGTAAGTACTAATAAACAGCCAATATGTTAATAATAGGCTTGCTAACTAGTTAATAGGGAGAATTTGTCCCTATAGTGCAGTCACAACAATAAATACTTTGAGTCGCACAATAGGGATTGTCACACTGTGCTTAACCCTAGGTTATCATCTTAATAAACACTGATTTAAACCTCGGATACAGACATGTTTACAGCTGTAATTTGAAAGTGGTGTTAGCGCCGCATTTCATGAAACCCTGTTCTGAAGCAGCACTAGCATAGCATTTGTGGCGTTAACCCTGCATTGTGGTGCTAAATGTGTTCAGTGTGAAATGGAGCAGTGTTGTTTATTGGTTGTTGCTGGATGCTTCGCTACAGAGACAGCCAATCAGAAACTGAGCAGCGAGACAGGAAACGTAGGCAACACAGTGGTGGCTCAGTGGTTAGCACTGTGGGCTCATAGCAAGAAAGTCACTGGTTCAAGTCCCGGCTGAGTCAGTTGCTGAACACTCCTGTTTTTCCCAGGAATCTCCTGTATTTCAGACCAATCTCCTGCAACCCTCCCGTTTTGTTCTTTCTCCTGGAAAAGTCCTGTAATTTTCCCCCCCCCCCCCCCCCTTATTTTTTTTGGTACAGTCTGTAACACCCCCGGGTTGCCGACTTTGGTAAGGGATCCGATCGCAACAGCCGCTCAAAACCCGGTGCATAATACAGTTACTAACACCACAGTACAGCTACTTTCCTATCCCGGTTCTCAACAGTGTATTTCAGAGACCTCACCCCTGAACATCTGCTGTGAAAAACATGTGCTGGATAAGTTGGCGGTTCATTCTGCTGTGGCAACCCCTGATAAATAAAGGGACTAAGCCGAAGTACTGAACAAGACAGGAAACGTGCATAATGTAAAGCGTGGTCATTAACAGAAAACTAGGCAGCATTAAAATATGGAAATCGTGTGATCAGGAGATGGTAAGACGACATACTTTGCTCATTGTTTTCATTCATTTGTAGTGTGGTCTTCATTTTCATGCCTTTGTACATCTTATAAGGGCTTTAAACCGCTAAAGCAATTTTTTTTATCACTGAAAAGATGCGGAAATGGCAAGTAAAAAGGTTACCTTGTTCTGTTATTCATTATTCATTAACCCCAAGTATATTATGTGCAGTGTGTTCAGTGTGTTCATCCTATTTATCTTGGGTTTGGAATGACTCAGGGTTAGGAATTATAAGTGTGAACAGTTTTTTATGGGGTAAGATATCATTTTAAAAATGATCATCATTTTATCATTTTATCAATCTAAAAACCTGGCAAAAAACCCTGACCAAACCAGAACCTGGCCTAAAGTGGTTGAAGCTGAACATTGTGCTAATTTACACTGGTCAGGACATTTTCTTACTTGACTACGTGACCAATTAGCTAACTATAACAAAGGCTGTGATTATGTTTGTTAGGTCTTGGCACACAATCCAGAAGGTTTTACCACAAGACATCCTATTTATGGAGAAGAAAAATGGTGGCAGATTATTTATGTCCATTACATAGTGATTCCCGTGCTGGACGTTGGTCTGGGAATGCGGTGACAGTTTTTCTCTTTCACGGTCCTGTAATTGGATAAGTAGATAATGGTTAAGAAATTGCTGGGTTGCATTAGTAATGATAATTTCCTTGACAAACTGTCTTGTTGTTGTCTGAGGTTGAATTATGGAATAGTGGTGTGGACACTGTTGGGACATTTGGAGATTTGGCTTGACTTTCTTTGCGCTTAGGGATGCACTAGTATGGAATTTTTAACCAATACCGATAACTCTTTAGATTTGGAGGCTAATAGCCAATATATTAACTAATAAGTTTTGCAATTTTTCCTGCATGATTGCGAAAACAAAACACAAACACATATAGTGAACAACTGATTTTGTTTTCAAACCTTAATTTCAGAAAAGTTTGAACTTTACTAATCATTTTTATGGCCAACTAATCTACTGTCTGACCAAAAGCAAATCAGAATAACAAAACAGTGGCAGGTAGCAAGGATATGAAGAGGTTCAACCAGTGGAAAATATTATCCACTATGTTGATATTATCGAGATATCGGCCTAATTTTGTTATCGAACAGGTATTTATATGGGGAAAGCCTTATAGACTGTGTCTATTAAAGTCCAAATTATCTTAATTTATGGATTTCAATGCCAAGTGCAGAAGAGACTTAAAGTGAAAACAACTTGGGTATTACTATAAGGTAGCTTGCACAATAGACACACAGAAGTGTCAGAAAATCACCCCTATACCCTTAAAAAATACACTATTTGAGGGAGCACCCACTTGTAGGGGTGTCCGAAACCATAGTAGACATTCTGATGCACTCAACCGCAATAACTAGTGTACAACCCATGTAGAAAACAGCCGTGAAACAGCTAAAAAAACAGCCGTGTCTGTATCGGCCAATATTTATATGAGTGATGGTATTTATATGGGGAAAGCCTTATGGACCGTGTCTATAAACGTCCAAAGGATCTTGATTTATGGATTTGGTGGCAAGTTGGTGCCAAAATTACAGTGCAGTAGAGGCTTAACGTGAACTACTTTGGTATTAATACTTTAATGTACTTGCAAAATTGACACACAAACAGTACCCAAAATCATCCCCTATTATACCCTTAAATAGTGCACTAACTGAAGGAGCAGCCATTTGTAGTGGTGTTCGAAACCATTGTAGTGCACTCAATCAATCCCAATCAGAGAGTTTACAACTAGGGCTGGGCGATTAATCGAAAAGTAATCGAAATCGACATTCAGAACCTATAATCGATCTAATTTTTCCAGGACACTGTTATTCAATTACTTTCTCTATGTGTCACATGACCCTACTCTGGTAAAGGCTGTGGCAGATTTCTACTTCTACAGCCACTTTGCAGCCACATCTGATCATGTAGGATGATGGACTCATTTTTGAGCCTTACTTTGCACTACATTGATGAGGATTGGAAGCTGTGCAGGAGATGCCTTTAGACGGCATATAAAACTTGGCAGTGAACTATGAGAGCAAAAAATAGAATAAAATAATTGTTTATTATTCGTAATCGAGTTGAAATGTTCAATTAATCGAGATTTTGATTTTAGGCCAAATTGCCCAGCCCTATGTTCAACCCATGTACAGTATATTTATATCGCTTTCGATATATCATGCAACCCAATTGTTGCTGTTTGCCAATCAAGACTAATTGATCTCATAAATGATATTTCGAGCATCAATCCAACCCATCTGGTCAGTGAAATAAGCAAGAATTTAGTCATTTTTGTCAATAAATACTCAAACAAATGCCCTATTGTTTGATATTGGATCTTCAGAGTCTTTGCTAGTGATACTTATAAAAGATAATTGAATGAGATGCTGCAATTTTTTGGGTTATGCGGTGCGATTTACTTCGGTTGGATACGAATGAATTCTTGACCCATCATTTCCAGTCATTCCTCAAAGAAATTAATGAATCTTTTCATATCCTTCATTGTATTGCATGAAAACAAAAGCTAAAACCATACCGTATATATCCATACCCAGGAGGGATAAGAAAGTAGGTCAAAAGAAGAAAACAAAACCCCTGAAAAAAGACTTCCTCCTCATGAGTCTCCAAATCCCTTTACTGTCCCTTCTCCGCGTCCCTTCTGCGCTCCCCTGACCCGACCATTCTTCCTGGACGATTTGACTGCAGGAATGCAGGTCCTCTCCAAGTTAAGGCGACCCACTGCGAGCATCCTATGCACATCTGGGACTGATTAATAGCGCCTAGATGGGACTACGGTGGGACAAGCTAACGCCCAGATGTGTCCGGGCATATCCAATACTGCAATTCATCAGCATCTCTATATTGCTGCTTGACTCATAATGTGAGCGATGGTATTTATATGGGGAAAGCCTAATGGGCCGTGTCTATAAAAGTCTAAATTAGCTTGATTTATGGATTTGGTGCCTAGTTGGATTACTAATTACAGAGACTTAACGTGAAAACAATCTTGGTATTACTACTCTAAGGTACACTTGCACAATTGACACACAGACTATATTCATAATCACCCCTATACCCTTAAATAGTGCACTGTTTGAAGCAGCAGCCATTTTTGGTGGTGTCCATAACCATTGTAAGTCGCTTAATCAATTCCACAATGCACCACAATAACGAGTGTACAACACATGTACACTCAACAGCTAGAAAATACCTGTGTCTATAAAAGTCAAAATGATCTTGATTTATGGAATTGGTGCCAAGTCGGCAGCCAAAATTACAGAGACTTAAAGTGAAAACAACCTTAGTATTACTACTCTAAGGTAGCTTGCACAATTGACGCACATACTGTATCCAAAATCAGCCCTATACCCTTAAATAGTGCACTATTTGAGGGAGCAACCATTTGTAGTGGTGTCCAAAACCATAGTGGGCATTCTGAAGTGCATCCAATCAATCCCACAGTAGTAGGAACATAGTACGAAATACAGAAAATGTTCATTTTTGAGTGAACTCTCCCTTTAAGGCTGGACTCATTTGAGCACTTTAATGGCAACAGATCCGCAAGGCAAAAGGGAAACCACCTCAAAGTCATGTTGGCAAACTTGGCAGCAATGCACAGACCTCGGTTCCCAGAAACAAGGATACTCATATTCCAGAGAAAGGGGGGATGTGTTGGTGATGCAGTCAACATTCGGAAGTAATTATGTCTTGATTGCAGTTTGAGTGGCTTGTCAGATCAAAACCATTCACCTACACTCTCCCTATCCGCCAAACACTCGCTCACCTCTACTTTTCATTTAGTCACAGCTGTGTTTCTGTGCCAGCGATGTCTGGCAACTACTCATCGGTGTAGATTCTCATAAGGCAAGTTGGGGAAAATAGTACCTCCATGAGCAGTGGTGTAAAGTAACTAATTACAAATACTCTGATTACTGCAATTGAGTAGTTTTTCTTAGGAGCTGTACTTTACTAAGTAGTTTAAAAACCTGCTAGCACTAGTTTATATGTTTAATTTATCTTCTCAAAAATTATTGAATAGGTAGAATAATCGGTCCTGTGTTTCCTGTCCAATCAAATGATGCATTGAAAAATTGCATCAGACTGACCCACATGAAGACGCATGTGAGGAAGCATTAAAAGTGTCCAAGAAAACACAAAACTGTTACATGCAATGAATGTTTAGACAAGGGGAATCCAAACTCGGTCCTGGAGGGCCGGAGTCCTGCATAGTTAGGCTCCAACTTTCTTTAACACACCTGCCTGGACGTTTCTAGCATATCTAGAAAGAGCTTGATTAGCGGGTTCAAGTGTGTTTATTGGGGTTGGAACTTAACTATGCAGGACACCGGCCCTCCAGGGAGTTTGGACACTTCTGGTTTAGACTGAATGTCAATGAGGATGATGCCTACTGTTTGATAACTGAAATGACCAAATGGCCTTAAGCCAGGAATAGGCAACTTTGGACCTGGAGGGCCACGATTCTCCAGCCCTAATCGGACACGCATGCCTGTAGCTATTTAGTGATCTTAAGGAAACTGATTAGCCTGTTCAGGTGTGTTTGATTAGTGTTGGGGCAAAACTCAGAAAGACAGGACCAAAGTTGCCCATTCCTGCCTTAAACGATCACTAATCAGGGGTGCTTAACTCAATCTTGGAAGACCGATCATACCTGCCAAGATTTGTCTTGGAATTTCCAGGAGACCGTGAGGATGTGTGAAATATGGGAGACTACTGGGAAAAACAAGTGTGAGTGTTGGCAGGTATGGGGCCAGTGTCTTGCAAAGTTTTGTTACAAGCCCAATAAAACGCATCTAAACCAGCTAATCAAGCTTTTTCTAGGTATACTAGAAACTTCCAGGCAGGTGTGTTGAAGGAAGTTGTAGCTAAACTACGCCAGACACCCGCCCTCCAGGGCCACTTTTGTGCACCCCTGCACTAAATGCACTACAAAATATTACGTTTTCAAACACAAGCACAAACTGCAGGTATTTTGCACTTGACAGACACTCGTAGCTTGTTAGTCAGGGTTCAAGTTGCATAAGAAGTGTTAACATATCATCAGAGCTAGATTTTGCCTCTTATGTTACGCAGATTTCACTCTGCATGTAAACGCATCAACCTGCTTTCTGTCACCACAAGTGTTCTGTTATACATTATGAACACAGTAAGTACATTGTATTTTTTTTTGATGCAAGTATAGTAGTTAAGGCCACTTAATATAAAGTGGGACCCTAGAAATACTGGCTCTAAGGTAGAATCATTTTCACAGTGTAATACTCACTACTTACTACTCTTGAGTACTTTTAGAAGGACTACTTTTTACTCATATGTTGAGTAGTATTTAAAACCGATACCTTTACATTTTTTGGCAGGTAATGGTACTTTTACTTAGGTATGTTTTTCAGTACTCATTCCAGCCCTGCTCATGAGGTAACTGATATGTGGTATTTAAACTTGTCTTAGGATTGGGCAGTAGCGTAATTTGGCAGGAGGAATTTCGTCTTTTCCTTCACACTCTGACGACTTGGCCTGTTTTTATCATCCTCGGCACTAACGGAACGAAAGGGAGTAGACTGTCATGAAAGACCTTCCAGAAAAAAATGAAAAATCAGCCGAAGGGAAGTTAATCTATTCTGGAGCAGCTGCAGGTGGAAACCTCGAGCGCTGCCAAAAAAACGTGCTCTAGAGTCAATGACTGGGAATAGATGCTTGCATTGTTGTGACCTACTTTCGGTTTAATCAGAGTAATACACAAAAGATAAGAAATGCGTTTTCACTTAGAGAGAAGCAGAAGTTCATTCACGTAGGTTCAGGGCAGAAAGGGAGGGGTTGAAAGGAAACATTAGACCTTCTGGAGTTCCTGTGAAAGGCTTTGAAGTCTCTCAGACGGATGAACAAACTGTTTTACTACTCTGTGATTTACTGTACGGCTAACTGGGACCTGCAATCTGGTCACATCTTATCTTGGTCACACACATCCAACAAGCCAAGGATTTCAAGGGTTTATGACTCCCAAATGAGCACACACAGCGAGTCCTCAGTCCTTCATTCATACTCTTGCGGTCACAGGAAGATTAGTCACGTTTTATTGCTGGGAAATTCCTTTTTTCTACAGAATCCAGTGCACCAAATAAAAGAAACATTGCTACATCCCAATTTGTTTTTTCTAAATAGTGTTCAAGTGTTCAAACTTAGCTGATGATTGATAACAAGGTGTGTTTGGCATGCTGTCCCAGTAGAGAGCCCTGAGCTCAGAAGATCAACGAGTCCAGGGCTCCCTCCCATTTTGTAGGGCGAGAGAGGAGTCTGAGCTTAGGTAGGTCTCAAGAGCTCCCCTGAAATAGTTATTTGGGCCTATTATTGATTATTGGAAATTGCCACAGCATGATAGACCGCTAACTGACAGCATATGTTTGAAGCCTAGAACTAATGGCTTATATACTTTACCAATTTGGTTTAATCAACTCACTTATAGAGCATGTCTTTGGACTGTGGGAGCAAACCGGGGAACCCAGGGGAAACTCATGCAAACATGGGGAGAACATGTAAACTCCACACAGAAACGCCAACTGGCCCAGCTGGGACTCGAATCAGTGACCTACTTGCTGTGAGGCAACAGTGCTAACCACTGAGTCGCAGTGCCACCCTATCCTGGATTATTCTAGGAAAGAGGGGAAAGAGTAGGGATGGATGGGGGGATTCTTCAAGACGAAGATAACTAAGGGAAGAAAATCTGGTTATTTATAGTGTGTTTGGATTCGTCTGATTGGTAAATCATGTGCTAGGTATTACAGGACCGGCTGTGGTCAATCATAAGCACATGATCTTCTCGAAATTATTTTAAAAATAAACTTCACTTTGAAAATAGAATTAGTGTGTCTCAAATCGTAGTATGTTGAAATAAGTATTCCAAAGTTACCCAGATGGTCTGTTTCTAATAAAAAAAATTGTTTAGATCCATGCAATGGCATAGTTTTGTTTTGAACATTGGTAGGGGGTGATTTATTTATTGAATACTATTTTTACAGGTAAATATTGGGGGGGGGGGGGGGGGGTTGTAATTGCAAGTGTTAAATATTGGGGGTTACCCTTCCCTGCTATCCCTCCAGAAACTAGGCCCTTGGATCCATGCATACTCTAATGGCTAATATTACCCACAATATATTGCGAAACCAATTTAGAAAATGTGTTAACAAACTACAAACATGGCACATGCGACAGACTGAATGTCAAGTAGAGAGGCTTTGGTAAAGATGTTTGTTAATTCATGATGGTTTACTAATATCTAAATCATCTTTAAATCGTGTTTAATATAATCTTGGTTATATTTTACCTGCAACAACAATGTGAGCTTTTATAAAGACGTGTTTGGTCATTAACCTCAGAATGGTTAATTATGTAAAGACCTAAGGAGATTTCTCTGTAAAAAAAACTTGAGTGGCAGATTAAGCTGCTGCTGCTGCTTCTGGAATTTGGTAGCAAATTAAATATGACAGAAATATGGATGATGTGGCAAGATGATTGACGTAACTAAGCACCATAATGATTCATTAATGAGAAAGTAGTTTTTCACCAAGGCAACACAGAGTGCAGAAATATAATTGGTTAAACTGGCAGTGGGCTGGTTATAAAGACCAAAACAAAGACAGACATTCCCACACGGAACACACATTTTAAAATGAAAAAAACTGAATTTAGCATTGTTGTTCTGATAAACAAAACTGTTTCCTAAATATCTGCAAGCATATCATGGTATTTTTATGCTTTTAGAAGAGTCAAAAACTCCTTAATCCTTACTATATGTAGTTGTTTAGCAAACGCACCCCTAATCAAAGATGATTGACAGGCAACACAGTGATCCATTAATGAGAAAGTAGTTTGTCCCAAAGCTTGCATACCCTTCTGTTACACGTTCAAAGTATGTGCTTTTTATTCACAAAAAAAGTTGACACTTTTAGGACGTAGTGTAAGAAATGGGACACAGCACATCTGACAAAACTGATGCAGCCTTGAGAAAGTCATCCTTCACCTGTCCATGGTAAGTGATAATGCAGGACACACGTGGCTAAATTGAAAGCCGTTCACACTGCTAACTCGCATAACTCCCTCTTTAAAGCGTGCCCGGCTCACAGCTGAGCTTGCATTATGTCCTGCAGACAATCTTTTAGAGACTTTATAAAAATTCCAGCTAACTATTGTCTCTTCAGGATCCAATTTCTTTGTTACCACCTCTTTCTTGGAAGACTGTTGTGGTGTTTTTTGTAAGAATCGAAGAGTGAGACTGACATCAGGCCTTTTTTTCCCCCTGAAGCTGAATCATTATTTGGAAGTTCATCAAGTGTGTGAAATGCAGACGGGTGATGATAAACAGGCCTGACTGGGACAGGCTAAATAAAGAGTCTGTCTCCAGGATTTACTCTGTCCCTCCAGGATTTCGCAGGACTTTTTTTTTTCTAAATTCTGCGGATTCTTGATTTCGCTGAGGCTTTTCTTAATATTTGTGGCATTCTTATGTTGATTTGCTGTAAAAAAATATGCCACAGACAACTGTCTTTATTACATTTTTTTAAATTACTTTTAGACTTCAGGAACCATTGGGTTCTGTATTGTCTAAAATAGCGCTTCAATTAATTTCAATATTAGAAATGTAACCAAATAACAAAAACCCTCATTAACGTAAGATAATAACAATAACAATCAATAACAAATAGTGTTTGGTTAGTAATTTTTGTTCTGTGATGAGCTTGGTTTTCATGGTGGAGCTGAAATATAACACTGTCCTGGGAAAAAAAAGGTTCTTCACTCTTTTTGGTGCTAATACTGGGCTATTTAATATATATTCTAATTGGGCTATAGTCACCCATAGCCCTGGTATAGTGCAGTCACTGTATTGAACACCAGCGGGCTGAACCGAATACTTTACATTATCTAAAAAGGTTCTTCACTCTATTTGGTGCTAATACTGGGCTGTTTAATATACTGATTGGGCAACAGTCACCCATAGCCCCGGTATAGTGCCTCACTGTTTTGAATACCAGCGAGCTGAACCGAATACTTCACATCATCTAAAAAGGTTTTTC
>CAIGQZ010032594.1:5119938-5141515 GCA_903798205.1 Danio tinwini
TAGACAGTATATTAATAAAACAGATATTCATAACTTTAAGAAATTTATAGCTAGTTCGTATTCATTTGTACGATCTCATTCCTACATTTTAGTATGATTTGCTCATCCCCCTAATGCGGCGCAGATTTAGGGTTGGGGTTTGTACATTTTCATGTGAATGGTATTGTACGAATTTGTATGAATTAACCACTTTTTGACAATACGTAAAATAGTAGCTGTGTAATACGCAGGATAAAGTACATCCAGGAGGTTGTAGTCACAGAATAGACCCTACAAGTTTATCGATGCCAAATGAAGCACTGTTTTATAAGACCGAAGAGGTTTATTCTGTGAAAACAACCGGCTGGATGTACTTTATCCTGCTTATTATATGGCTACTTGCCACAAAATGCAATAAAGTAGAAATTAATATAGTTTTAAGCCACAGTAGTTTATTCATTATTTAATTTTCCTTCAGTTTAGTCCCTTTTTTTGTCAGGGCTCGCCACAGCGGAATGAACCACCAACTTATCCAGCATATGTTTTACACAGCGGATGCCCTTCTAGCTGCAACTCAGTACTGGGAAACATCCATACACACTCATTCACACACATACACTACGGCCAATTTAGTTCATTCAATTAAATTATAGCGCATGCCTTTGGACTGTGGAGGAAACCGGAGCACCAGGAGGAAACCCACACTAAAACGGGGAGAAGATGCAAACTCTACACAGAAATGCCACCTGACCCAGATGGGACTCAAACCAGATACCATATTGCTGTGGGGCGACAGTGCTAACCACTGAGCCACCATATCACCCCATAGTAATTTATTAATCCTTTAATTTAAACAGCTGAATAGAGCATACACCAACATATATAATATTTAGTCACAAGATGGCGACAAACAGTCAAAAACAGCGGTGTGACATACAAAATATGGATGTGAACGTATTAACTGATGTTCAAATATGGTCCAAAGTGAGTGCCTGTGTTTTTAGTGGTTTTTATCTGAGAATAACATACTTTGGAATGTTGCGAATGACCAATCAGAATCAAGTATTCCAGACAGCCGCGTAATAAGCATATTTAATTATGCAGTTAACCTGAAACCTAGCCCACATTCTAAACCTAACCATATAATAAGTACATATAATTAATTAATATTGCTCAATAGTAAAATGTATGGTTACGCTGTAACAAGGACACCTTAAAACAGGGATTCTCCACTAGTGGGCCTCAGCGATCCTGTAGGTGGGCTGCGAGATTAAAATTAACTTAATTATTGTACTAGAATTATTTGATTTCATTATTAAATGTTTTAAATAAAAATGATTAGTGTAATGGCATTTCCCGTTTTCTGTTATTGATTACTTCAGACTCGGTGCAAAAAGAGCCTCATTGTAAAATACAGACTTAACTGTGGCTGCTCATCCAACTGCTGCACGTCAACTGAACTACATGATCCACTGTATAAAGCAAACAGTCACTTAAATGTAAAGGTAATGATATTTAGAGTTATAACCAGTTCGAGCGTGCCTCACATCTGTGACTCGTATCAGAGTCGCACATCTCCGTTGAGTCACAAACTATGAGTGCTCTCTTTGTGTGAACTCTTTAAAATATCAGCATAGTTGTCCAAATTAGTATTTTATAACGTGAGTGTTTTATAATGGACGCACACCCATACAGGAGGATCTAGCAGTTGTGTTTTAGTGAACAGCTGTTCACTACTGAGCTCCAGACAAAGTGTTTTTGCTGTATTTTATTTATTTTTTTGTTTATTTTTAATGGATACGATGAATAGTAGTCAGTCCAATTCAAAGCAGCAGCCGTTTGTCATCTGTTGTCCTGTACAGGATCATTTATTAAAGAAAAGGCCCAAATACAGTTGTAAAAAATACCTGAAGAATTCAGGAGCTTTGAATCGGTGTGTGTTATAAATAAAATGTATATTATTATATATTATATATATCTATATATATCTATATATATATATATATATATATATATATATATATATATATATATATACAGTTGAAGTCAGAATTATTAGCCCCCCTAAATTATTAACCCCCCTGCTTATGTTTTTCCCCAATTTCTGTTTAACAAAGAAAAGATTTAAGACATTTCTAAACATAATAGTTTTAAAACCTCATCTCTAATAACTGATTTATTTTATCTTTACCATGTTGACACTAAATAATATTTTACTAGATATTTTTCAAGACACTTCTATACAGCTTAAAGTGACATTTCAAGGCTTAACCAGGTAAATTAGGTTAACTAGGCAGGTTAGGGTAATTAGGCAACTAATTGTATAACAATGGTTTGTTCTGTAGACTATCGCAAAAAAAATAGCTTAAAGGGGCTAATAATTTGACCTTAAAATGGTTCACAAAAAATGTAAAACTTACTTAATAACTGCCGAAATAAAACAAATAAGACTTTTTCAAAAAGAAAAAATATTATTAGACATACTGTGAAAATTCCCTTGCTCTGTTAAGCATCATTTGGGAAATATTTAAAAAGAAAAAAAATTAAAAGGGGGGCTAATAATTCTGACATATATATAATGTTCTTTTTTATATATAAAATGCTGTAGAAAAATAGAATATTAATAGTATAAACAAAATAAATGTTTTGCTAATAAATACAGGTTTAAAATAAGCATTTTCTCTAGAAATTAGTTTAAGGAAAAATGTCAGACGTGGGCCTTCAAAAAACATTTTAGAGAAGAAGGTGGGCCCCGAAGTGAAAAAGGCTGCTGTTCTGCACAGTTTAGTTCCAACCCCAATTAAACACACCTGATCAAACTAATTGAGTGCTTCAGGCTTGTTTGAAACCTACAGGTAAGTGTGTTGGAGCAGGGTTGGAACTAAACTGTGCAGGGTTGTGGGCCTCCAGGAACTCAGTTTGACATCCCTGCCTTAAAATAAAGTGTGACAGGCCTTTTTTTCCCCCTGTTCTGTTTACTTGTAATCCATGTAAATCTGTATTAATTTAGGGATTTGTTTTAAGAGCTGTTGTTTATGGTTATTATCATTAGCTAAAAACATTATGAAATAGTTTTAGTTGTTCAAAAAGGTAATGATTCGCACTCATCAAGTAATTGCTTCTTGCTGTTTTTGCTGTTTAATCACCTTTGAATCACCCGAAGAATGTAAAAATAAAAACCGCAAGAAGCAATTACTTGATGAGTGCAAATCAAATAATTTTTTTAAAAACCGCAAGCGCGCAGGGCAAATTTCATTACTTTACATAGTTTTAGTTGTTGGAAAAAAAATATGCACATGATGTGGGAGGTGGTGGATACAGTATCTATACTGTGGTCTATTATATATATTATGGGATATTATTATATTACGTAAACGTATATATTAAATCCTATGATACATATAAATGCAAAATTTATAAGTTAAAAGTTTGTTCAGATTTTTTTCCTTCCACATAACACAACAAAAAAACTAATTAAAATTGAATCAGAGAATATAAAGACTTCAAATTCTGAATTTTCAAACTATTGATTTACCAAAAATCGCTAAAAGTTACAACAAAAACTACTAAACTTCTCTAAAAGTAAAATCAAAAATGTCCACTAATACTATAAGAGTGTACTAATGATACTTAATTGACGCTGTTGACTTTAACAGCAGCTAAAGTTGAGCTGCTAATCACTAATGACAAAGAGAAAGAGGTTAGCATTACCCTGAGCACAGCTGCAGTGTTTTGGACGCTAATAGCTACGGCTAACATCCGTGCGGCGGTTTGTTATTTATGGAGTAATTGCAGATTCATAGTTGACTCATAAATGTGGCCTCTCCCAACCACTGCAGACACTACGCGGTTGAGTGGGCGTAATGACAACACTCGCAATCGTGCAAATCCCATAAGTCTGCCAAAACCGTGTACAAGTGTGTTTAGCATTCGCTTTCAAACAGGCAGAGTTGACAGGCAGCCAAATTAGATGGTCAATTTCTCATTGGCGAATAAATTGATTCTGGTTTTACAGCTTACGAGACCGAACCCTATGGTTTTGGTGCATTTGGGTTTATTTGTATGTGACCACATATTCCGGGCATCCGCTGAGAAATGGCTGTACGCCGCTGGCAGAGAGTGCAAGTGCAGTAAGAGAAACCTGCGCTAATGCTAAACACCTTATCCAGGAATTACAAGCAGTCATTACTTTTCCCAGTGCCATCTAAACAAAATCAGTCACGTCATGAAAAACACTCGGTGCCCGGTTTCGCCAAAGTCTCGGATTTAGCATGCTTCAACAAAAACACTCCTAGCTTGACGTTAGCTAATGATTCAAAGCGAGAAACACTATACATTTCCATTCAGCTGTATCTCTGCTCAGTTTCAACTCTTAACCTAATAAATCGCTGTAAATGTCAAGGACACAAGTTAAAAATCCATGACAAGCCCTTGAACCACAAAGGAAGCAAGCAGGGTTGGGAGAATTGTTATATAAACACATCTAAAGTCAGAGCTTTGCCCTAGCGGTTAGCACACATGCGCCAGCATTGCTAAAAGTAATTTTGCTATCCAGTTCCTCCTTTTTTCGTATAAATGAAACAAAGTTATCAAAAATTAAAACCTTTTTTAACATTAATATATTAATATTTGATACATTAATACATTAAATATTATCGTAATTGTGATAATAGTATATATACATTATAATTATCACAGAGAGGTGTCACATTTTGCTTGCAAATGTTGCATGCATAGGCTGTTTTGACCAATCAGTTGAGACCAAATTTGACTAATCAATTGAGGCCATACTATCTTTAGCCCCGCCTCCCCAGTGTGCGCTGTTCTGCTATTGGCTACAGAGGCCAAAAAGGTAAACATTAGAGCTGAAAATAAACACTGATGGTAGGAATAGGAATGAGTGGAAAATGCCAACAGCTAGTTGGGTCAGAATATCTGTCGAGATTTGTAGTCATTCCAGCGCAATCTCACACCAGTAACTTTTTGAATTAGTGGCTAATTTGGCTTGTTTGTGATAACTCGTTCTAACATTTTAGTATGATATGCTCATCCCTCCCCCAAATGAGGCGTAGGTTTAGGGGTGGGGTTTGTTGGTATGCCTCCCTTTAAAAACCATTTATCTTTATACAAATGAAATCGTATGAATTCGTACAAATTAGCCCCTTTTCGGACAATACGTAAAATAGTTACATTTCCTCTAGCGATCGGACTGGTTGTTCATAGTGTTTTAAAGTGTGAATGTTTGCATCTCAACAGTTTTTTTTTAAGATTTCATTCGATTTGATTAAATCTGAAAAAAATCAGTTTGTTTTAGTATGATCGTTACGTAATTGCAATACTACAGTATCTCACATGTTGCCTATTTTCCCAATATTGTGCAACCATACCAAAAATACAATATAAATGAACAACTTACCAGCAGCCGCACCACAGCTAGGGGCAAGATGACCACTTGAACAAGTACACATGTTGGGCCTCGAACAAAAGCCGTCACCACACGAGTTCCTACAGATTGCTGGAGAGACAGAGATATTGAGGAGTCAGGAAGAGTTTACCCAAGCCAAACAGATGGGTAGTACTTAGGAATAATGCTAAAGCTTTAACTTTAGGATGTAAATAAATTTTACCGCCACAATTGATTGTGTACGGTCAGAATGGCTACTAGAAATGTAATGTAATGTAAATGTAATGTGTGTATTTATATAGCGCATTTTATCTTGTATGGCCATACACCCAAATCGCTTCACAATCATGAGGGAGGTCATGATGGGTAAGGGCCAATGGAGAAAATTTGGCCAGGACACCAAGGTTATACCCCTACTCTTTACGAGAAGTGCCATGCTATTTTTAGTGACCACAGAGTCAAGACCTTGGTTAAACATCTCATCTGAAAGATGGCGCCCACTGACAGTATAGTGTCCCCTTCATCATGCTGCAGCATTTGTGCCCCCTGCTGGCCAGCTGACCAGGCTCAGCCCTGCTTAGCTTCAGTGAGTAACCGATCTTGGGCCGCAGGGTGATATGGCTGTGAAGTATGTCTACTAGAAGTTGTGCTTTGTGTCCAAGATAGCGTGCATCTGAATGCATCCAAAAATCTTGAAATGTTACTTGTCACACATTTTAAATACAAATCTTTCCAGTGACAAAAATAGTCATATAGGCATTGAGCCTTTATCTCTTTGGCGGTTGTGTTGTGGTTACCATGACATTACCAAAGGTAACATTCCAATCAACCAATCAGATCTTCAGTTCTGAGGGATTCGTTTGCAGCTAATATCAAGTTCTTATTCACCAATAGTTTTTCTCTGATTTTAGGGGTAAGATTAGGGTGAGGGTTAGCTTTGGGAATAGGGAATAAGGTCGAGACTACGTTTTTGGACAGGAATGTTGGTCCAGGATCAACTTAAGATGTCTTACTTGGCAAAGCCATGTCAACCTTGTGTTGTGGTTTAAGGTCTAGGGGTCAAACTCCAGAATGTGCGATTTATTGGGTTGAGTTTATATTTCCCCTGCTAACTCTGTACCCTGGAGCAAGACACTCCTGTTAACTTAAGGCTAAATGTTAACTGTATGGGAAGTGCACTGTAAGTTACTACAAGTTTAATAGTTTCTACATCATGCAACTTTAAAAACACATACTGGAGATACTTACGAACTATACACTGGTTCCCTCCAGGAAGCGTTTTCCATCCTGGACAACAATAGGAGTGGAAGCGGGAACCGCATACATTGGGCCTGAAACAATGGAAACAAGACCATTTTATAGAAACCAAATATTAATCATGAGCATTTCTCAGAAACATGCAGCAGAATGAAATATGTACAGTGTTAAAGACCTTACGACCCTCTGCAATAAATATGGCTCGACACATGCAATGGCCCCAAAGGACTTTCCCGGGGAACAACATGAATAGAGTTTGTTTTGACAAGGACCATAGCTAAACTTCTTGAGGCAGAGATATTTACTAAAGCTACTCTTATGTTCTCCAAATCACCCATCCATGAGCTGGTTTTTGGCAACATTCTCACGGAGAGTAGTTAGTCCAGAGAAAAGTGTCTTATTCCTGATATGTGTAATTAATGACAGGACCATGCCCAAAGTTTAGGGTTAGGGTTAGATCAGGGTTAGATGCTTAAATCAGTAGCTCCAGATTATTGCGGGGGAAAATATCAGATTTTTGCGACTCATTTTTTGTGATTCGTTTTGTTGTAGTTTTCACAAGTTTTGTGTCATTTCTTTTATTGTGACCCACGGTACCTGCCTTCTGCATAGTCGTGCAGTTATACTTCTGCATGCTGTTTGTGTTCCTGTGCAATAACACTTCCGAAACTCTAGCAGGCAGTATGTGTTTATGTTCTTCTGTATCAATTTCTTTGCGGGTGTTTTGTTTTTTCTGAACACTACCAAAATGTAAAAGTAGCTAAAACTCATTCATTCAGAGGCTGGAACCGGCGGTTGTGCAACAACTTAAATCATAAGGTAAACACAAAACAAAAATTTCTATCTGGAGCTTCTTTGCGGGACTCGACACTTGTAAACACTCAGTCCATCAAACTCACGGCTCCTAACATCGCCCACGCTCGTCACTGCTACCAAACTGACAAATCACAGAGCTTGCGTTCCGCATAGTTTTTTTAGAGGTGTGTATCAACCACGGCGAGGTCTATGCGAAGGCTGCGCTGGATCATAGGCGTGCTCTTGATGCAGAAATATAAATCAGCCTTTATGTGTGTGTACGAGCATGTTTCTCTGCGTGTGCGTGACACCATGCTTACGATTTCGGTGTACTTCAAACTAAATTGAAAAAAGAACGTAAATGACATTTCGAAGAAAATCCAAATTCAAAAAATAACTTTTTTTTTTTGGCAGTTTAAAACCGCTCACCAAATCAAGCTTTTGGGAGGATTGCATTTCGACTCCAAAACACCTTTGAGCTGCCATTGGTCTGTTGCATTTATGCAATCGGTGGGTGTGTTCTGGAACTCCACTTCATTGGCGTGTATTTACTACCGCCTATGATTTGTTTTTCATTCCACAGAGGTCAGACAGGAGTACAACAACAATATTAACATGAACAACAGGAGAGTCAAGTAGCAGAGCTGTTTTTTATTGAGCAGATGATTTTTTCTCCTCTTACAGCCGGCATTGTTGTGTTTAGGAGTAGACTGGTATACACGAGCAACTTAGTATATGTACAACTCAGAATGTACAAAAACAGTATATCATTACGTAGGGCTGGGAGATAGGACCTTTTAAAACAATCGCCAGTTTTTTTCACAAAAAAAATCAATTCACGATTTAAATCGAGGGGCGACGCAGTGGCGCAGTAGGTAGTGCTGTCGCCTCACAGCAAGAAGGTCGCTGGTTCGAGCCTCAGCTAGGTTGATTGGCGTTTCTGTGTGGAGTTTGCATGTTCTCCCTGCATTTGCTCCGGTTTCCCCCACAGTCCAAAGACATGCGGTACAGGTGATTTGGGTAGGCTAAATTGTCGGTAGTGTTTGAGTGTGAGTGAGTGTGTATGGATGCATCCCAGAGATGGGTTGCGGCTGGAAGGGCATCCGCTGCGTAAAACATGTGCTAGATAAGTTGGCGGTTCATTCCGCTGTGGCGACCCCGGATTAATAAGGGGGCTAAGCCGAAAAGAAAATGAATGAATGATTTAAATTGAATCCCCCCCCCCCCCCCCCACCCCATCACAAAAAAAGATTGGAGTTGAAAGTTATTAACCTATAAAACCTCATCATAATTATAATTATAGGATATAAAACTGCTAACAAAAAAAAGTTGTCATTTAAAGATCAAATTTCACAAGCTCTATTTATAATTCCATACAATACTTTTATAACAATAATAATACTATAAATTACACCCTTTTATACAATTACAGTGAAAGAAAATTACAGTGAAAGTAAACTCACAATGATTGTTAAAAAGGGGAGCTTTTTCAAGATGATTTCTTTTTATTAAACATGCATTCAGAGGTTTATTCATTTTTATTTAGTGTTATATCAGTTCATATAACTTACATTAGGCTAGTGGGTTGCATCTTACTGTTGTTATTTGCGTGGGGTCGCTGCATCTGATAGATTAGTCTAGTGCACTGAGCGATTTTTGTCAGTGTTGATATTTACAATAATGAACGTTTCTGCAGCTGGGTCACGTCATTTATCCGGAAACGGCAACATTGGATTCCAACATTAGACCGGTAACAGTTATAGATGTTTACAGTGTATGTATCTATGGGTAACAATTCCTTTCATATGCGCGTCTTCTCCATTAATTGCCTTATCTATTACTTCTCACTTTGGGAAATACAAGGTGTGTAGCGCAGTTTCAAATGAGCATGCCTTGTGGTAAAAGAGAGTCCTGAATTATGCCATTTTTCGGCAGGCGTGTTTGTGCATTTGTGTTGTTTTTCGTTTTTCATTGCATTTCAAAGAACGCAACATTTCTCCGAGTTCCCTCAGTGTTTCTATGACAATGCGAGGGAACTACGGGAGCCCAGAGCGGAGTGTTACGTGTTCGGCTAAAAACGATTTTCATTCCAACAAATCGATGTGAACCTCACACTCGAGTTAAAGGGCACTTATGGTGAAAAATCTACTTTTCAAGCTGTTTGGACAGACATATGTGTAGGTAAAGTGTATAGACGTCATATTGGGGTGATATAAACACACCCAGTCCTTTTTTTTCAATTTAACAACGTAAAAACGGTGGACCAATTGGAGCGGTTTTGAGACCGACCACAACTTGACGTAGGAGTGCGGTCCCCCCGCCCACCGAATTGATTGACAGCTGCGTATTAACATGTCTCCGTAGTAACATGTATAATCATATCAACCAGACACAGGACCAGGACGTGCGCACACTAAGCAACCATAAATAAAAGGTCTGTTCAGTTTGCTAGGATCATCAATCATCATCAAATGGGATCAAGAGTGAGTTTGACAAGTTTAAAATGTTTTAAAACAGTGCATGTGTGTAATAAATTACAGCGATTTACTTCAGATTTACTTCATCAGCACAGCTGCATGTCAGCACAATTATAAAGACGCTTCAATCCCGGTTTGTGGACGTTAAATCAGGTTTATTTTGTACATTAACATAACAGATATCCATACAGCAGTGGAGATTAACCTGTATCCTGTCACATTTGCGTGCAAAAACAGTGCAAAGCTAAATGCGCGCTGTCTGTGTGTGTGCCTGTCAGCGCTGTGTGTGTGTGTGTATTTGTGTGTGTGCGTGAACTTTGTAACGACATTGTATGTGACTCATCCTTGCAACTCCACAACATGCATCAAATACTCATTGGTAAAGTTCTTACTGTAGTTTTTCCTCACAAACGATACGTGAGATCTTATTCCTTCGTGTTTGTCTGTTGTCTGACGCAGCCGAGGGAGCCGCTTCCAGGCACATAGAAAGAGTGGGCGTGAAGGACTAGCCGCAGTACACAAAAACCGCTAGCTGATGCTAAATACTACAAAGTAGAAACTTATGACAGGTATAATAAAAAATCTGATGGGTGTTTTAAGATGAAACTTTACAGACACATTCTGGAGACACAAAAGACTTATATTAAATCTGGAAAAAGTGGTAACCTAGGTGCCCTTTAATCAATAAAATCGGTTTATCGCCCAGCCCTACCATCACTCAGCGCTTTTTACAATCTCTTTTTACTCTCAAACGAAAAATTTAAACGTTTGTTTTTCCATTTTATCTGAAGTATACTGGGGCATTAATGATGCAATACACAGAAGATTATGATATATCGAAGTTTAGCGACTGATACAACTCACATAATCAAGTTCAAAGAAGCTTTAAACGTCACAACACGATCACACACAGGATGAGAAGTGTGTATTGACAACTCAAGGTAGTGCACACCAAATGAACACAATCCATTCTTAAATGCTGTAATGTTTTTGTACTATATTTTTGTATAATGTAAAACTAGGCAGATGGCGCTCTGTGGCGTGACAGGAATTTGAACAGTGTCCTGATCAAAATATGACGGAAATCTGATTAAAACAAATGCAAGCTCCACTAAATTTTGCCACTTTTGCTTGCACTGTTATTTATTTCCTTGCTTTGTTGGTTCTAAGTGTGAAAAATAAGAGTTGTTTGGAGAAAAATGTGAACCTAGGAGGAAAAATAACAGGGAGAAAATAGACGACTATGGCTCAGTAATACCATAGATAAGTTTTGAGTAAAGCTCAGAGTATTTTGTCAGATGACTCCCATCTTCTCCCTTCTGGTATTCGAAACAGAACTCCTATTAGTAAAACAAATTGGTTTAAACTTTCATTTATCCCCTCAGCTGTCAAGTTTTTTTTTTTTATTTAGGGTAGATTTGTATTGTACAATGTGTTTTTGAGTATTATGTGTGACATACTTGTATGCTGCCACCAAATTGCCTTCGGGATATGAATAAAGACTGACTGACTGATTTTGTGGATTCACTATCCTAGAGGGTCTGTTAAATGCTGGTTCAAACCCTGCAGCATGTTTTGAGGATCACTGTTTAATGTATATATGACTTGATCCAGGACGACCTGGTACTTGTAAATGACAGCCTAAAGGCAAAATGCTGTTTCGTTTCGAACACCCTCAGGATCTCCGTCAAACCTGGACCCTCACTGTGAAAACGGTTTTATTTCTATCAGCACCAAGTTAAGCCTGCTGTAAATGGACCTTTAAAAAAGCCACAGGGTACATCTGTCTTTCTACGCGCACACACACACACACACATTCCTTTCTTCAAGATGTTTACCGATGTCAGTCACCTGGGGACGAACAGCTGTAGTTTAAATCTTTTGATGGATTTCGAAAGGCATTGCCAGACGACACAACTGCTAACAGCAAAAAAAGACCAAGAGATGTGGAAGAATAGAAAGAGTAGAGGTTAGATGTTGGAACATGCAAACGGAAAATGCTGGGAAAAGGGCAAGAATCGGTGGGAGGTAAAGAAAACAAGTGGAAGTGAAAAGTTTGGGGGGCTGGGAGGTGGGCTGTTGAAAACAAAAGCCACAGCGGAAATTAGACCAGAAGATGATGAATTATCAGCAATGTGGAACCAGCGAATCATATTTCTCAACTGGAGGCTGAAATATTAAGTCTGAAATGAACAACTGCAAAGTTAAGCCCTAGATGCAAACCGATATTTCTTTTCTGAAATTCAATGTTGTTCACAGTTCAGCCAAGAATTAATTTTCTGTCATCATTTACTCTCCCTTTATTTGTTTCACACCTTTATGAGTTTCGTTCTTCTGTTGAACACCGAAGATATTTTGGAGGGTTTGGAAAGCGGCAGCCATAGACTGATTTCACGCGGACGCCATTATTAACAGCGAAATCAAGGCTGCGGTGGGAAGAAACCTGGAAGTATCGCCTGAGTCACACAGGAATATTATGTACCTGGCTGTATATCTTATCATCGAAGAGAAAGTGACACAAATTTATCATTTCACCACCTTCCGAGTGACCCGAAGGTCCGTTCTGAATGAATAGTGAAAATAAAAAGGGATATTTGACCTAATTTTCAGTTAAGTTAAGGGAAATGACACTAGTTAGCTAACGTTTTCTTTCCCAAACACACATTTTAGATGCCATTCATCAAACTCAAGTTAATGAACTGATTCTTTCACTATATTAGACTTGTCACGATACAAAATTTCCATAATGAAATAAAAAAAACGCCCATTTCTCGTTAACATTTAAGACACTGTTTATGGAGTTCTTAAACAGTGCTGATTTGCCATTGTGTTCACGTGCTCAACAGAAATCACTATGATTGGCCGTGAAGGTCATCAGTTCACTAAACTTACCGCTGTTTACTGAGTGCAAACACAGACAAGCGATCCGCTGATGAATCGACTGATCTTCACGGCTTTAAAACTCTTCAATGTCCGTCTAAGTGTGTTGTCAATCTGTTAAGCACTGGTGAATACTATGGCAAATCAGCGGTGTTTATGAGCGTGCTTGAATGTTAGCGGGAAATGGACATTTTTAAAACTTTAGTACCATGACAACACTGTTAAAGACATAGGCTGAAGCAGGGAAGCGTCCCTACGGTGTTTTACCTGGTGCCATGAACTGAAGTCTAGTAGGACACTTAAGCGTATTACTCTTAAAGAGATTGTGACGTTGTTTTATGCCTAATATGCTTTTAATTGTTTAAATTAAACTGAACTGAATGATATTAAAGTGATGTTCACACCATATCTGCATTTTGAGGTCGCAGCAACAGCTGGAGGTTTGTAGTCCACAGCATATTGTTGCAATGTTTACAGTGCTGATCCTATACTTTCCCACCGCAGCCTCGCTTTCGTGTTTTAAAATGGCAGTCGCGTGAAATAAGCGTATTAACTTCAATAGTACTTTTGTTGTTGTTGTTGTCGTCGTTGTTCCTACTGTGTCAATGGCTTCAGGTTTACAACCTTCTTCAGTATATCCTGTTTTGTGCTCAAATGAAGAAAGAAATTCATGAAAGTTTAGTATTACTTGAGTGTGAACCTGCAATTTGCATTTATTAAACGTCTGATAGACATCTAAACATAGACATTTTGGGTAAAACAAGGCTATTTGGGCTATATCTAATTTTCAACTATATAAGGGAGATTTATACTTCTGCGTCAAGCCCACGCATATGCTACAGCGCAGCCTACGCGTGGACGCATAGCCCCTCGCCGTAACCATCGGCGACATTGACACGCACCTCTCAAAAAATGTAACACGTATGCGTATCGCAAGCTCTGTGATTGGTCGGCTTGGTAGCGCCAAGGCGGAGGTGAGAGCCGCGCGCCTGATGCAGCGAGTGTTTACAAGTGTGGAGTCCCGTGAAGGAGCTCCGGATGGAGACTGTTGTTTTGTGTTTACCTTATGATTAAAGTTGTTGCAAGTCCGCTGGTTCCTGCCTCAAAATGAGCGAATTTGAGCCACTTGTACATTAAGGAAGTGTTCGGAAAAAACAAAACACCAGCGAATAAACTCGACATAGAGAAACATAAACACCTACTGCCAGCTAGCGTTTCGGAAGTGTATTGCAGAAAAAACAGAAACAGAAGTAAAAATGCACTGCTACGCACGAGGCTTGCGCCGTGGGTTATGGCGATCACTTGAAGCAGAAGTATAAACCAGGCTTTATACTGCAATATTAGACAGACTACACATGTATAGTCAATCATTCCAGTATATTTGATGATTAGTCTAGTTTTGGGCTGTAGATTTTCACTAACAACCCATATTCACCCTTGTTTTAGTCAAGATGATGTTGTGAAAAAGGAATTTATTTTTTGTTACTTTGGTTTCTTTTCACTAAACATTTGTATTGCTTAAGGTGATATATTAACCAAACTTCTTCTCTAAGTGTGATACGCCTTGTATACTAATAAAGCATTTTTGCAGAAGAAGATGAAGCCAATAGAAATGCAGCTAAAGTTCCTGTGAGCAGAGATGGGTTAAAACTGACCACAGAATATTTGCAGTTGAGAAGTCTTATGCTTTTAATGTTGTTCAGAGAATTTAGAGAAGAGGAGGAAGTATGTTTGGGTGCAGCTGCCGGAGGACCGGAGAATGATGGACAAGTGACGAATTCCACTAAACTTTACCTGTTAATATCAGCTGTGTATAAAAGCTGGAGTCAGGAAATGTAAATTTTGTTGCGCACCTCCTGAATGTAATTCTTGCATTGCATTGGGGATATCAGAGTTCTGTTTATCGAATCATTCATTTGCATCCAATAAATTACTAATATTTTTGACATTGAAAAAAACCCTCTCCTGACCTTTTTATTGAATGCGCATGGTATTGGTTAAATATTGCAACAATTACTATGTTTAGATGTCTATTAGACTTCTTTTAAACACAAAAAATGTTTGCTTGGGAGTAAATGATGAGGAAACTTTCATTTTAGGGTGAACTGTCCCTTGAAGTTAGAATTAGGGCTGCGCAATACATCCTTTCGCATAGATACTGCAATGTGTGTGTCCGCAATAGTCACATCGCATTGGATATCCAATGTTGAGAGATTATAGTTGATCAGCACAACAGTTGAGATTTACACGAGAGTCATAGCAAAGTATAACCATAACAGATTTCAGGAGATTATAAAGCATTCAGGCACAAAAAAAGTACATTTGAAACTTTAATGAGTAATTATTTTACTGAATTAATACAACAATGACTTTACAGTGTTATGTTTACATTCATTATTCAATTTTTATACCTGAATACCGTTTGACTCTCCGGAAAACCATTAAGCACTGTTTATTTAACTTTTTTCTTTTTCTTATTTTTTGCTTGCAATTTGTTTATTTTCAATAGTATCTGGATGCAGCCTTTATGATGCAAGCTGAGATTGCATCACTCAGCGATGCAATGTCAGACACAATGCACTCAATGGAGTGAGTGACGTCACAGTGACGGGTGGGGTTAGGTGAGCGCCTTAAAAAGCATTGGATGCAGCCCATATTGCACTGCACCAAGTCTGCAGCCAGACCCCTCTCATTATTTTTGATAAATCATCTTAGAAAATCACCTCAATCAATCCTAATGAATGATTTCTTTCTAAATAGAGGTATTCAAGCCATCTGATGGAACTGTAATGCAATATATATATCGTAGAAAAACAAAATATTGCAATGGCAGATTTTTCCAATATACCACTTTTAGTGGTCATGAAACATCTAGAAAGTACACAACAGCAAACGAGCAACCCATGTGCAAACTACTAAATATATTAGTTGCATTACTGGGTGTTTACCACTACGAAATGAAGAACATTTACAGAAAATACAAAATGGCAAGCTTAAAAACACAAATAAATTGGTATCAGCTTCTTTGCCATGAGGCAAATACCTGAAAAGATCATGTGATTTTTATCTTTTTCTTCCATCTTGATGGACCAATTCATTTCACTGCACAATGTTAAATCCTTTCTTTCATTTACAGGGTCTACAAGCCCTCGGGGAGAAGATTTGCAAGCAATTCTTAGCTAAAGATCTCCAGATAAAGCAGGTCAACTTTACGACTCTTGAGCCCTGGAAAAAAATCGACTGAATTCCATTAAGAACAAAACTCGAGATAGGAAATAGGGATGCTTTGGGCAGTTTTGGATGAGATCATAAAAAAAAGCTAGCGGGAGCTTTCACTGAGAATTGTGGGCTATCTTGGAGAGGACGCAGACAAAGATAGCAGACCGGTTACCACACCTAAAGAGGTTAAAGGTCAGTAAAGAGGCATCTGCTCCCAGCCCCCAGAAGTGTTGCTAACTCCAGTTCAGCGCAATTGTTTTAACATCATAAAGATCCCAGTGTGTAAAGCAGGGGTGTCAAACAGTTGTCAAACAGAGCCACTTCAGCATTATGGCTATAAAGTGACGGTTATAACTGTACTGCTCCTTAATATTGTTAAATAATTGTCTTTTTATTTCATTAGAACGTGTTAAAGTAACAAATAAATACATGTATTTGCATAAACGTAAAATACAGTGAGTGATTGTTTAGAGTGACCACCACCGCCTTGTGTGACACCGCCGCAGGACAAAGGGATTAGTAAAATGTTTTCACGCAACACAGCAGTTTGCGAAACTGCCAGCAGGGTGCACAAAGAAATGGGTATATATAGATATATACAGTAGCTGTAAATACACTGTAAAAAACAACAACTAATTTTACAGAAAATAGCTCTAAATATTTCACAGATATTTTTGTCATTTTAAATTATATTCAAAACTCCATAAAAGTTTACAAACAATAGCTGTAAATTAACAGCTTGACTGTTATTTTATGTATTATATAATTAACTAAATTAATTCTAACAATTTGCCTGTTTTATACAATAAAATTGTCATATAATTTACAGTGTTTTTTTTTCCTGTTTGTACATTTAAAATTATGTAAAATTAAAGTAAATAATTGTAATTACTTGTGCACCTCGCTATATTAAGGTTTATGCTAACAATTTTTGTTAATTCTTGTAATTTTAAAGTTGTGAGAATTTAATTCAGTTGTATCTTGTATGTTGATTTGTTTATCTAAAATAAAACTGTTAAATTACAACCTTAAGCATGTCTTGACATTTTATTAAAGGTGTTTAATCGTAATGATTTAGGAAAAATTCTGTACAAAAACATTGTTTTCTCTTGAACTTTATGTGCAGTCACTTTATTGATGATGTTCGATCATAAAAATCTCTGAAAAGTCTGTAAATAACTGTTACTTTGAAAAACTCTTATTGTGTAACTTTATTGAACATATTTGATAATAATAATCTAGGAAAAGTCAGTAAATTAACAGTGTTTCTTTGTAAAACTCTTAGGGCCCTATCATACACGCGGTGCAATAAGGCGCAAGACATGTTTGCCCCAATGTGTTGCTATTTTCAGACCAACGCAACCTTAATTTTCCCGTTTTCAGCCACGTTGTTTAAATAGCAAATCCAATTGTGCCCCTTTGTGGCCTCAGGCGTGTTCCGGTCTAGAAAACAGATGTGTTAAGGAGCATTGTTGGAGTGTTGCTATTTTGAGGCACTAAAATAGACTGCACAATAGACCAGCTGAAAGCAGGTATAAAGTCTAGCGCAGAGGGCATTAGTTGTGTGCCTCGCTTACACATTGCTTAATACACACAGGATGTACAGTAATACACAAATATCTTTAGAAATGAAAAAGAAATAAAGGAATAAAATATTACAAAAATTATTACTTTCTACATAAATATTCATACCACTGCCTTCATCTCGGGGGGCTTTTTTAGTTTATTCACGACAACTTGCTTTTGTATAATGTTATTATTATCATTAGTATTATTTATTATATGCATATTTATATCTGTTTTATTAAAAACAAGTTTAGATTTGTCCACCTGTCAGGTTTTAGACCATATGGGGCATAGCATGTGTATATACTGTATAACTGGATATAACTGGATGGACACACTTCGTTATTATTGCTCATTTATTTGTTTGCTGGAAATTAGAACTGAATTTAGAAATAGTTTAGAAACAAATCTTTGCGCTTAAAAAACTAAATTAATTATGTAAGCTTATAGATGTCTGTGCGTAGCCTACAACGTTTCCACAGACAAGAGAAAGTGAAAGTAAAGGCAGATTGGAGGAAGCTCATTCTTTATCCTTGTGCAGCAGATGGTTTGTTTAACTGTTTTCTTGCTAGTGAAGCATTCAGTTATTCTGCTTACAAAGTCCACCATGTAAATAGCAAATGTGCCATGGTGCGATACAACTAAACGGAAACTCCCATATTTGCAAATCCTCCCCTTTTTCCCTCCCCCGACACTAAACACCTAAACAGAGCTGGACACGCCCACTTTCCTGACTTTTTCCAAACTAGACATGTGAAAACACCCTGCTGAGATATCGTGGTCCTTTGATGATTTTGCGCCCTGCGCTTTAGACTTTGCGCCTAGATCATTCAAATAGAGCTCTTAGTGTGAAACTTTGTTGAATTAATTTGATCGTAATAATATAGGAAAAGTCTGTAAAATAACAGTGTTTTTCTGTAAACATTTTAATGAAAATATCTGTAGATTTACTATTTTTGTGCTTTATTTCAACAAAGAAATTGTATGGTTTTTGTTTGGCAGCCCTAGCTGCCAGTCATTTGACTTTTTTTACAGTGTACCCTGCTACTATACCTCATAAACAGTTAAATATTCCCCTACTGTGCAATAAACGTGCAATACTTTCTCATATGCACTTGTACACAGCACCTTATAACCTGTATATTTACAACATATCTGTACATACAATTCAACATCCAGATCTTTTTGACTGACTGCATCTCTGTTTAATGTTTAATGTTTATTGCCTTTTCTTTTCTTGTATTTAATTTTGTGTTGTCACTCGTCACTTTATGTGCACTGGAAGCTTCTGTTGCCAAAAAAATTGCTTGTGTGTGTGAAGCACACTTGGCAATAAAACTGATTCTGATTCTGATACTTGTAAATGAAGATGAAACAAAGCATTATAATTTCTTTATAAATCATTAAAAGGTAGTTAACAAGCTTTATTGTCATTGCAAAGTTAGGTACAACGAGAAATCATTTTGGAAATCAAAACAAAAGAAATAAAAGACAACTAAAATGTAAGTATAAACAAACAAAAAACAAACATACATAGATGTTACTTCTCTAGCTTTTATTAACATGTATCCATTATCAGATGAAGAAACTAAGAGATTAATCCTTCCAAGTAAATAACTAAGCCAAAAATCATCAGTCTCAAGTCATTACCTTTTTCCAAAACATTGTCACATTTATGAAAAGCAGAACTACTGGACAACAACAAAATTTGAGCTTATAATGAGTGAAAGATGGGACTGTTTGAAATCCCGCTTATTTAAACATATGTGTGGAAACACTGCCGTCAAAACAAACGTGCATTATGGGAAATGTAGTTTATATTCCATATAAAGCAGCATGGACTTTTGTTATACAGCAAATGTGAAACAACGCCTCAGTTGTTACTCCTTTTTGCTTCATTAACTCTTCCGCTCTAGTTTAATATCTTGAAGTTGCATAGAAAATGCAATTAAAGCGAACACTGCGTCAAACGAGTCACATATTCGGCTTCATTCACTCCACCAGGATTGCATTGACTTATGTGTAATCAACTCACATAAGCTTTTGTGGGCCACATAAAATTATATAGCGGGCCAGATTTTAGTTTTGATACATCTGGTGTAAAGCCTCTGGATCTTTCCTTATCCAACTTGGCTTGTTTTAAGCCCCTGACCCTACTGAACTCCAATAGCAGTACCGTCTAGACTATACACATTTAATGCAGCGAGGGAAGAGGTGGGGGAGCCGCTCCATATGATTCCATGTCACCGCACAAGACCCAAGTGGGATTGTTATCACTTTCTTTCATGAGCAGGTCAACTAGACACTTCAGACGGACTGATGGTATCAGGAGTAAACAAAAGAAGGCAATTAGCTCTTATGCTTTTCCTGTTTGGTGCAATACAATGAGTGCATTTGATGAGATGATAACAGTTTCTGGGCATGCTTGTTATGCACACATGAGGATACGCTTATTGGATCTGCGTCTCCCTTTCCATTGGTGAGATGACGAAGCCAATTGGAAATAAAAAGATAAACATACTAGGTGAGTCCCATTCAATTATTTTCCTTCGGCTTAGTCCCTTATTTATCAGGGGTCGCCACAGCGGAATCAACCACCAACTATTCCAGCATATGTTTTATGCAGCGGATGCCCTTCCAGTAGCAATCCAGTATTGGAAAACACCCATACACTCTCACATTTATGCACACACTTATACATGCGGCCGATTTTGTTTACCCAATTCACCTACAGCGCATGTCTTTAGACTGTGGGGGAAACTGGAGCACCCGGAGGAAACCCACGCCAACACGAGAAGAATATACATACTCCACACAGAAATGCCAACGTGCTCAGCAGAGACTCGAACCAGCGACTTTCTTGCTGTGAGGCAACAGTACTAACCACTGAGCCACCTAGGTAAGTCCCAAATCGCATATTTATACTCTATTCTACGCCATTTTGTAATATAAATTGTGTAAGTAACATTTTAAGAAGAATTTTAAATAATTTTAACTCTTTAAATACCTGGATTATGCACTAATTCAATTGGTATACAGGAGTGTGTATTGTTAAACATTTCATGCACTTAATAGTCGCAGCTTTGCACACCTAGCAGAAAGGGCGGAGCTATCCGGTGCAGAGATTGGATTATTTATTTTGGATTGTGCAAGCAAAATTCTCCAACATAAGTGATTATACCTCCTCCTGATGTTTAGCATTGTTGTACTCACCATGACAGGTACTATTTGGTCAATTGGTCGTTTAGTTTACTACTTTTGACAACCATTAAAGTCGGAATGATATCAGAATGTACTCTTACTATTCAAATATGCTTGTAATAAATGATTGATCAGTGCACTTTTTTTGTCCTCAGGATCTTTAATCAAACGCCATAACCTTCCCTTCCCCTAAAAATGATGTTTCTTCACTTATCGTCACATGGAATGCCTTTACGCCCAACAGATTGCACTATTATGTCTTTCTTTTCTTTTTCATTCTTTTACAACCTGTTTTAACACATTTTTATCTGTTTTTACCTGTTTTTTTATTATCTGTTTTTATTTTTTCTTACACTTGTCTTTTTTATTCTTGTTTATGTAAAGCACTTTGAATTTTCGCTGTGTCTGAAATGTGCTATATAAATAAACTTGCCTTGCCTTTAGGGCAGAGTTATTAGTCATTTAGGGGCGGGGCTATCAGCTCATTTCTGCTCTGCCTTCATCTGCACTGGCCAAATTTTTTTTTACAATTTTAAGAGAGTTTCAAGTGGATGTACGTCACAATCAAGAATAAAAATGTCTGTTTCATGGAGACTCTAAATGTAAACTGGGAAACAATTTGAATTGTCATTCATTGATTTTCTTTTTGGCTTAGTCCCTTTATTAATCAGGGGTCCCCACAGCGGAATGAACCACCAACTTATCCAGCATATGTTTTATGCAGCGGATGCCCTTCCAGCTGCAACCCATCACTGGGAAACATCCATACACACTCATTCACACACATACACTACAGACA
>CAIGQZ010032594.1:5146515-5164740 GCA_903798205.1 Danio tinwini
AGCAAGGAAATTTTCACAGTATGTCTGATAATATTTTTTCTTCTGGAGAAAGTCTTATTTGTTTTATTTTGGCTAGAATAAAAGCTGTTTTTAATTTTTTAAAGCAATTTTAAGGTCAATATTATTAGCCCCTTTAAGCTATATTTTTTCCATAGTCTACAGAACAAACCATCATTATACAATAACTTGCCTAATTACCCTATCCTTCCTAGTTAACCTAATTAACCTAGTTAAGCCCTTAAATGTCACTTTAAGCTGTATAGAAGTGTCTTGAAAAATATCTAGTAAAATATTATTTACCGTCATCATGGCAATAATAAAATAAATCCATTACTAGAAATGAGTTATTAAAACTATTATAATTAGAAATGTGTTGAGAAAATATTCTCTCTTTTAAACAGAAATTGGTGAAAAAAATTAAAAAAGGGGGGGGGGGTGGATTCATTAGAATTTCTAATATGTACATTGTTCAGATATATTAGATATAATTATTGTGGCCATATATGAACACATATTTAAGTCATCTTTATTTCTATAGCGCTTTTACAATGTAGATTGTGTAAAAGCAGCTTTACATAGAAGTTCTGGTAAATGGAAACTGTGTCAGTTCATTTTTCAGAGTTGAAGTTTGGTTCAGTGTGGTTTAATTTTCACTGCTGAAAGTCTGAACACTGAAGAACAAATCCATCAATGCGCAGCTCCACAAGTCCAAAACCAAGAAAGCCAGTGGCGAGAGAGCCGAGGAACAAATTTCACCTATTGACAAAAAAAACTTGAGAGAAACCAGGCTCAGTTGGGGATGACCCAAGTTGGCCATGATATATATACACACATATTTGTAATTTCAATGACTGAAAAAAGCTATGGTTTTTGCAATATTTCTAAATATATGTTGCATCTATGACTTGGATATGTGAAATCCAAATTTGAACTTGTATGTCATATATATAATTAGCATATATTGTCATATATTAGATTTCTCGATGTAGGAAAAGTCTTCAACTGTAAAAACTGGACTGACACAGTTTCAATGTACTAGAACTTCATCTATGTTAAGCTGCTTTGACTGCTTTCTTTAATTGAATTGAAAAGGAGTGTTTGAGTTTACAATCTTGCTTTGACAAAGGGAATTGTTGGGGTGGAACAATTCACTGCAAGTTCCTACATCCTTTGGGATAGTTTGTCTTTAGCATGGCTTACAAAAGTGACACATTTCTCAATTGATTTGTACTTCCTCTTAGTCAAAGAGTCTTTTTTGGGCGCAACTTGCACTAGATTTACTTCTACCAATGTACCCCTACAGAATAGCCCTATTGTATGTGAAACTCAATTTCAAGTGGATCAGTGACCGCGGTGCTTATCTGACTGTCTGTTTGACCTAGCTAGATTTGACTGAAAAAACACCTTCCTGATTAAATAAGGATCCAAGAGACATGTCTTTGCTGTGAAAAGCTCTTTCTCACCTCCAGCTTGAAAACAAATGTCCCTTGTTTGGAGCCCCCCCAAGTAATCAGAATACCTAATTTCCTGTTGCAGTTTGCCGGGGAGTTATAAGCAAGCACAGATGAGATGATTGGTAGAACCATTTCGAACATTTTGAGGGACACAAAACAGCTATTGTTTTCCTCAAAAATGAGGGAGTTTGAGCTTCGTGGAGACTCGCTGGAAGGCTTGGAAAACTATCTATAACACATTTACTCAAAATATTTAAGAGAACGTTTCAACAGAAATGTGAGAGCTAAAACACCACACATTCTTAGAGAGATATATAGAGGTAAAATTTATGATAACCAAACAGTAATGTCTTTCAGCAGCTTAAGCTATCTAGGAAATGACCGTTCTGTTGTCAAGACCAACATACCGAGGCATTTGAGTACTTAAAATTCCTTCACAGCAGATTCACAACACTTCCGCAGCTGGCTCCATCACATATGCAGCTTTTTAAAGGACCAATAGGGCTTTTCGAAACCAGTTTGACTCAATCCCAAACAGCACAGCAGGTTGCAAAGTAAATCCACTGCACAGAAATAAATGCCTGATGGAACTGAAGCTAGCTAAGAATAATATATATGCCAATATTCAATTATTCATCAATTATAATGTGATAATGAACATTAAATATTGAAATCCTGGGCACTTAAAAATACAATGAATAAATATTTATTTAAATAAATCATTATCAAAATCAAAATGCTTGAAAACCTATAAGGCGATTTATTTTTTTAAACATTAACATTTTCACATGTTAATCTGGCCTACGACATAGAAAATTCTGTGACGTTTTATAGGCCTTTTGTTCATTAACTCTGTACAGTAAGGCTCCACCGCTTAACATTTAATTAAACTGAAGTGAATGTAATGAAAACTACAAAAACGTCTTTCAATCTTAAGTGATGTTAATTTCGTAGAAATCACCTAATAACGCATTAAGATAGTCAAAATCATTCTATAAATAGAGTTTAAATGAAGTTTATGAAATAACTAATACAATTCAGTTGTATTTTTGATTAACTTTGTTTTACTTTATCATCCTTTTGCGATTTAACTTGTTTAAAGCATTTATTTACTCTGAATTTGGACATACAGTAAAGCAAAACTCAAAGTATTTTTTAGTTATTATTATGGCTGCTCAAAATATCGCAAAATTATCGTTATCGTGATAATAGTATATACAATATATGTATCGCAGACGTATGATTACATTTATTTTATGCAATAGTTGTTTATCTAAACTCGACAAATCAGATGGGGCCTTACTATCTTCAGCCCCGCCACCACAAGAGTTGCAGTTCTGCTATTGGCTAGAGTGACCCAAAGGTGAACCCAGAGGTGAAAATAAACACTAATGGGAGGTGTCGAGATAAAAAAATTACAACAGCCAATCAGAGTCTGAATATCTGCGGAGGTTTTTACTTATTCATAGTGTTTAGTGTTCTCAACAAAGTTGTTTAGTCTGAATTAGAATTAATTAAATCAAAAAATATATTGTACCCGTTTATTTTATTATCAGTACATAGATAAATTGTAAACACAGCTAATACAAATAGCAATTTTCTAGGGAAGTGTTATATCGTAAGAAATATCATTGTCACAATACTCAACAACACTATATCACATATTTTTCCAATATTATGCAGCACTAGTTATACTTGTTTAAGTAATCTTATTTGCAGCTTAAGTCAATATCAATCTCAACAAGAGAAATGGATACCGACAGAATTCTACTTTGCATGCATTTAAAAATGATCTCAACCAACTCTCCAATGAATATACTGCACTTCTGGTAATAAAAGAAGAGTTAAAACCTTCCGCCTTGTATGGTTAAACCATTAACATGTCCACTTGGAGAATGAAACTGACAGAGAACAGGAGCAGTAGGAACGTGACTGAAAAAGCTCTTACCCCCTGAGGGACTCCTGGCCCCTCCGCCGGACCCTCTGCTGCACCTCCCCCTCAGGTTTTCCAGTGAATCGGCTGGCCTGGATGTCTCCATCTCCTTGCCCTTGCACCGAATGGACCGTGGCCCACCAGAGCACCACCTTGGCCAGCTTCCACACTCCCATTGGCCCCTGCTGTGCGACTCCTGAAGCGCTGGTAAACGTGCCTCACCCTCAATAAAACTCTTCCTTTCCAGTGAGCTCTTCAAACACTAATTCGAGCTTGATCCAAGAGCACTCCAGGCTTGAAAAAAAGAGGACAAAATGACCTACTAATTCTGAACACCATTGCTTTTTCATTCTCAACAGCTTTGCCTATTTAGCGTATGGGTTGTTGAGTCACACCTGACAAAAATAAATATACTTACTGTCGTCATTTAAAATGCTGTAAATGGTTAAACATTTCTTGTCCTCCATGGACATCTTGTAAAAAAAACGGCTGTGTTATTACATGTTTTACATTTTTTAGGCAAATCTCCAAACTGTCCTATGGTGTGACTTTCACAAGCATAGTTTTGAGGCCAATTAAAAAAAAACTGTCCTATAGTGTGACTGTCTCAAGCATAGTTTTGAGCCAAATCTCCAAACTGACCTATTGTTTGACTCTCTCAAGCAGAGTTTTGAGCCAAATCTCCAAACTGGCCTATTGTTTGACTCTCTCAAGCAGAGTTTTGAGCCAAATCTAAAAAAAATGTCCTATAGTGACTTTCTCAAGCATATTTTTGAGCCAAATCTTAAAACTGTCCTATGGTGTGACTTTCTCAAGCCTAGTTTAAAGCCAAATCTAAAAAAAGGCCTATAGTGTGACTTTCTCAAGCATAATTTTGAGCTAAATCTCCAAACTGTCCTATGGTTTGACTTTCGCAAGCATAGTTTTGAGCCAAATCTAGAAAAAAAACTGTTCTATGGTGTGACCGTCTCAAGCATTATTTTGAGTCAAAACTCAAATCTCTCCTATGCTGTGACTTTCTCAAGCATCTTTTTGAGCCAAATCTAAAAAAAAAGAAAAAGTTCCGTGGTGTGACTTTCTTAAGCATAGATTTGCACCAAAAATCCAAACTGTCCTATGGTGTGACTTTCTTGAGCATAGTTTTGAGCTAAATCTCAAAACTGTCCTATGGTGTCATTTTCTCATGCGTAGTTTTGAGCCAAATTTCAAAACTGTCCTATGGTGTCACTTTTTCAAGCATAGCTTTGAGCCAAATCTCAAAACTGTCTTATAGTGTGACTTTCTCAAGCATAGTTTTGAGTCAAATCTCCAAACTGTCCTATAGTGTGACTGTCTCAAGCATAGTTTTAAACCAAATCTAAAAACTGTCCTATGGTGTGACTGTCTCAAGCAATCACAGCTCTAAAAAAGTAAAAAAAAATAAAAAATCGTAAAGTCGTTAATAAATACCTTAGGCCTAATTTTACAAGTGTTATTTTAGTGAATGGCAATCATTTTTTTCCATTCATATATTTATAAATGCATAGGAACTTGATGATACAATTTGTCACTGAAAGCCATGTTCTCTGGTGTGGCATATATATATATATATATGAATGGAAAAAAATGATTGCCATTCACTAAAATAACACTTGCATTTTTAAATCAGCAATTCCTCTAAAAACTAACAAAAAAAAAATTGTTAAAGGACCCCATTCAAGATCATGTGACTCAAGACTCCTGTTAAGTTTTTGTTTTAGAAATGTTTACATATTTAACTTTTTGGGAACCACCAAAAAAAAAACAACAACTCTTGTTGTCCATTGGTATAACACCCCGATTTATTGAAAATGTCCAACAATCCTGACAATTCATTGAGAAAAACAAATATTATTTATAATTTTTATGAAATAAAAAGCATATAAAGATAAGTGTCCAAGAAAGAAGATATTTCGCTGTAAGGCTATTTTTGTATTATTGAGAGTTTTTATTAATTTATACTGTCCCACTATAGAATATATTTATAGTACAGTTCAGATTTTTTTTTAAAAACTACAAATAATTTATTAAAATCATAATCCCTTATGTTTTCTCAAAAATCAAGCTTCAAAGTATACAAATATTTCCTTTTTTTAAATGGTGTTTTACAAAAAAAAAGTATTTTACTACATTTTTGTCCCTTATGCAGAAAACATAAGAACAAATGTGCCCCCTATTAAATTTAGCTATTAAGCTGAGTACAGTCGATGATGGAGTTTTTTTTTTTATAAAGTATAGTATTATTCCAGGCAAACTGTATGGCTCTTTAAGTGCCAGCCCGCATCCTTTTACAGGCCCACTTAGACTGTCTTAGTGTGTAAAATAACCAACTCCGGGCCAAGTCTGGACTCATGGTTTTGTCCTCAACCGGCTCATTAAAATAAGATTTTAGGGTAAATAATGGGCCTCAAAAGATTTAGAACCATGGCAGAAATTGGTCTCAACTTCAGGGGGGTGGCAAAACAACACTGCAAGATTTTACGGTTTTCTTTTCAGCATGATATATTTGTGTTAAGGAACAACTGCAGATGTAAAACCTCTGCAAAGTGGGCATACTGCTTTACAAGGACATTCTTAAACAAATTGGATATGTCTCCACAGAGTTTTATTGCTGTGCCATATATACTGATTTAAAAAAGTAACGTTAGTCTAAAGTGAAGTGAAATGAATACTCTTCAACTTCAAAGGCTTAAAAAGTTGCAAGATTATGATAATAAAGTTAGCTAAATTACAGTACACCATCTGAGATGACAGGACTTGTAAGTCTGGGAAAGAAAGTTTTAAAATAGGTGGATCTACAGTGTGAATAAAAAGCACACTTTTTACAGTATGTACATTTATATTGTGGTAATATTCTTTAAAGTATCTTCCTTCTGCATTTAAAAATGTCTACTTATTAAAGTTGGTTTATTAAGATTATGATACTGGTATGTCTGGTAAATCTGTGAGGGAAAGTTTGAGGAGTTTTCAAGTGGGCGGTGCTTATCATCACCGCGCGAACAAAGAAAAAACAAAACATCAATGACAACAATCATCTTTCCAGGGTCTCATTATTATGAATTACATCTTCCGCTTTTCGGCTCTTCATGACGTCAGACACGGTGACACAATCCAACATCTTGTATTCCTAATTATGACGTTAAAATCACAGCACGTGAGCATTTCCTTTGTGAAGAAAAAAAAAGTCGCCAGAAAAAAAAGTTGAGTTTACTTGCTGAGGCGTTTTACCTCAGAATTCGCGTTTACATTAAATATCTTTCAATGTTTTGCTAATTTGATGTATTTTAATGATTTTTCACCATCATCAGCGGGAGAGTTGCAGATTTAACGCGTTTTAAATGTATCTAGCAACTGTTAAACGTATATTTAACGGTTTTTTATTTAAAAAGTAACGGTTTTTCTCTTCATGTTTTTAAACTTTTAAACGTTACTCGACATTAAACTTCATTTCTCTTCAGCCGTGCAGTAGCTAAATTAATTAGCTTATTTGAGTTTTAGATCAGTTAGCCGGTCAACAGAAAAAAAACGCCGGTTTACGTCACCGAGGCAGTTTTTTTCGTTCAAATAAAACCTGCAACTTCGCCAGCTTTCTTAATCGCCCATAAACTCGCTCTTTCCTGCATTTAAAAGTAAAAATTGCCTCGCATTACGAGCGCCCCGTTAAAAGCGATGCGAATAAAGCGTGCATTAGGAATCAGGATATTGAAGGAGAAATACCTCAGATGCGTCGGAATGCCTGGAGGAGTCCGTTATTGTCACGGGATATTTGCTCTCCTGAATGGAAAAACTGCACTGTAGCTCTTGTGAGAAAGAGAAAAGTAAGTGAATTGGCCTGATAGGTCGAGGGGAGGTGCTTTTTTGGGTTGGAGAGGAGGGGGTTTGAACCCACTGACTGTCCCCCTGCACTGCAACCAACCATTACAGTACTGAGGGGGAAAAGTGAATAAAAAAGAAAGTATAGATTATACGATTTAGAACTTTTAGAAACAATGGTATAGTTGTTTGTAATCACTAATTGTGTTATAATGATATAGATGGATTGATTAAGTGATCTGCTCATGTTTGGACCAGTTAACAACATTGACAGCTTGATATGAAAATTAATATTTAATATTGATCATAGTAGTAATTTAAAGTAAAGGCTAATGTGTTTTTGACCCATACTACAGTAAAGTACTTGATTCAATCTGTTGTAGTAAGTCTAGGATATACTATGTATTATTATACTATATAAAACTAAAGTATACTTACAGTGTTGTGGTATGTTTTCTATAACAATATACAACCACAGTTTACTATAGTAAAAACTGAAGTGTACTACAGTGTTTATGACAGTTTATCAGTTCAATATTGGTGATATTACTGTATACCATTGCTTTTTTTATTACAAAGTGTTGTAAATACTAAAATATATACATTACAGTAAAATACACTTTACTATAGTATGGTTCAAAAACATACATTTTTATAATAATAATTTCATGTGTGTACATTTGAAATGATGTTACATTTGTTGTTACTTTTAATTGTCTTTTTTCACAAATCAGTGATAAAATCAGGCATTTATTCTATATAAAAATCTAAATTATGTAAGCAATTTGTTTTATAGTTGACAAAATGTGATTTGAATTTTTATTTATTTATATAACTTCATTTTAGACACTATAAAATTAAAACTTTGTATAGAATTAATATATTAAGGCAATTTGATCACTTTTTCCACTTTAATAATTTGTTCTATTTAAATATCAAAATAAAAAGTACTTTAATAATTTGTTCTATTTTAATATAAATTGCTGTGTATATGCTAATAGAATGTTCAAATGGTATTTTTGATAAATATTAAATAATAATTTTTAATCAAGTTTTCTTAAAAAAAGTCTATGAGAATGTGTATATATATACACAGTTGATGAAGTCAGAATTATTATCTGATTTGTACTTATTCAAATATTCAAAATATTAAGTGATCATACTAATTTTTATTGCATTTTGTATAGAAAAAATATCAGATTTTGCTGACAACTGCGTAAGACCTGGTGGTCTGACAATTTATAACAATGTAAAATTGCAATGATATTATTTATTCTTATAAATAGTTTAAATTACATGCTTTAGTTCCATAGCACATGCAAAAACAATGAAAACATTGCATACAAATGTTTAAAAATATACATAAAATGTAATCTGAGTTTCACACAATAATATTTTAATGTATGTCTTCTGTATATATATGCACAATACAAAGAAAATCGCAACAATATAAACTGTTGTTACACTTAATCAGTGTCTCCTCTAAATAATAAAAAAATGATAATAATATTGTTTTTCTCATGAAAAATACAATTAATCTGGACACAATTTATCATTAAACTAATATTACATGTAATTTCTTAAACAACAACAACAAAAAATGTTACACAAAGTTGTTTTACCATTAAAATAACAATATTGTTATGACTCAAAACCCAAACTAAAGTGTGTCTGAATGGAGAAATCAATCAGTCATGGCATTAGTGGTGAATATTATATTGTTAGCCAAACAAGATGAAAAGCTTTGTTCCGTTGTTTTTTTTCTCACCCCGTTTTTCTAATTCTACCTAGCTTGCCTGATTTTAATTGGCTGTCAGAGACGACGCTCCACCTGGGTGGTCAAACAGCTGAGCGCAAACCAAGTGTGAGTGACGACGTTGTTGAATCGGCCAAACTGAGTCAGCAGGTTTGAAAACATTATTGCCCTTGTGCTCTTGCAGCGATTGTGTTTAATCTCTCAGTAGAGAAAAATGCACACTCGTAGGTAGGAGAATGCTTCTAAACGGTACCAAATTAGAGTTCTTCAGCTTGTAACAGTAGCAGAAGCCTTCTTTTGCATACAGTTTCATGAATATTCATGCTTTGGAAGTGCTAAATATGACCTTAAACATATTTAAAATGGTATTTTCGATTAATAATAGCATACATTTCAGTAATAAAAGTGTATATTTTATTAATAAGGTGGCTCAGTGGTTAGCACTGTCGCCTCAAGACAAGAAGGTCACAAAAAGGGCAAGAAGGTCGCTGATTTGAGCCTCGGCTGGGTCAGTTGGCATTTCTGTGTGGAGTTTGCATGTTCTCCCCGTGTTTGCATGGGTTTCCTTCTGGTGGGTTTCCTCTGGTTTCTCCAGTTAATCGACTGAAAGAATCTTCAATCAAAATGGGTTTATTTGCTTCTTTGTTTGTTGTTACGATATTTTACTGATGACATCAGTTTGACTATTCAAGCACATTATTCTTAGCCATTACCCTCTTACTATTAAACTAAAAACATTGAGTTATTTATTTAACCCAATGGTTGAGTTAAACATATTTGGTGCTTTGTTGGGTTATTTTTAACCTTTATTAGATTATTTAACAATAACTCAACTAGTTGAGTTAAATATTTGATGCTTTGTTGGGTTATTTTTAACCTTAATTTGGTTATTTATTCAATAACTCAACCAGTTGGGTTAAAAATTTGAATTTCAACAGTCAACTGATTTAACTGACACAAAACAGCTGTATTAATATGCGTGCGTAATGTTGTTTTGGTGTTCTAAAGTTTATTTAAGCTATAATGTAATAATATTGTTTTTTTTAAATCAAATTACCTCTTTGTGTCGTGTTTTTTTATTCGTTTCACCATCCAAGACCATCTTTTAAAAGCGTTTGGATGTGGTTAAAATGTATTGTACATTGTGAACGCTGAGTGAAGTGTGCTGCAGCTGCTGGACGGTCTCTACAGCACACAGAGCTCCATATTCTGCTCCATCAACACATTATTTTCTACTTGCACAGTTTATTACTGTCTGCACTTTGTTCTGTTTTTTTCATTGTTTGTGAGTCTTGATTTATTTAATAAAAGTGTCTGGAACATATTTTTTCGATATTTTTTAATACAGTGTGTTATTTATTTACACAGTCATAAGTATAGAATTAATAGTAGTATTAGTAATATTAGTAATACCAGAATGGAAAAATATAATTTAATCAAAATAACCCAATGGATTGGGTTAAATTATATAGCCCAATGCATTGGGTTGTCTAACCAAAATAACCCAAATGCATTGGGTTAAATTATATAACCCAATGCATTGTTAACCCATAGTTAGGAAGGTGCTATAATAACCTATAGTTGGATTATATGTTGGGGTATTTTTAACCCAATTATTTTAACAGAGTAGTTTCAATATTTTTAAATACTGTATGTTATTTATTTACACAGTCATAATCATAAAATGAATAGCAGTATAGCAGTAATAGTAGTAATACTAATACCAGAATAGAAAAATATCATTTAATCCAAATAACCCAATGCATTGTTAACCCATAGTTGGGAAGGTGCTATAATAACCTATAGTTGGGTTATATGTTGGGGTATTTTTAACCCAATTATTTTAACAGAGTAGTTTGCTATGAGGGAAAAATTGTCCTGCCCTACTACTCCATAATTCACTTATGTTGGAAGTACATCATTTATTAATTTTCCTTCGGTTTAGTTCCTTATTTATCAGGGGTCGCCACAGCCGAATGAACCACCAACTATTCCAGCATATGTTTTACGCAGCGGATGCTCTTCCAGTCAGAACCCATTACTGGGAAACACCCATACACTCTCATATTCACACACACTCATACACTAAGACCAATTTAGTTTATCCAATTCACCTATAGCACTTGTGTTTGGACTGTGAGGGAAACCGGAGCACCCGAAGGAAACCCACACCAACAGGAGGGGGGACATACTAACTCCACACAAAAAATGCCACCTGGCTCAGATGGAACTCAAACCAGCAACTTTCTTGCTGTGAGGTGACAGTGCTAATCACTGAGCCACCGTTTTATTTTTTTATTGAGCGTAATTATTTAACTGCATATCAGGATACCGCAGTTATCCATTAAAGACGTGGTTGTTAACCCCCCTCAACAACCCATAAACTGACCAAGAGTGCAGATACAATGATTCCCATTCTCGCACTCAGTTGTAGAGCAGGCGATTGGGCAGCTGAAATCCCGTAGAGCTGCCTTGTTAAGAGTGGAGGGGTGCTGCTATACCGCCTTAACAAAGTGTTCCTCTAATACATCTGTGTCTTCCACAGACACGGATACTACTCTAGACAGTAAAGTGTCGCCCACAATTCAGGCAACTCTCTCCTCAAAGGGTGTTTGTTCAGCATCCCCTGTTCCCCCGCCTGTTCGGTCCACACTTTGACGGTGTGCCACTGTTCTCCTCTTAACCTGCACCTTTACATCGGACCATTTATTTTTTTATCCACTTACAGTGCGATGTTCAGACCCCACTGCGTTAATCGCGTCAGCTAAACTCTTCCACTCTATTTTTTCTTTTTTTATTAATTCCGGAGGACAAACTTGCTTATAACACAGTTTTTCTCCGGTCTACCTCTGGTTTTCAAGAAGAGTTTCTCTTCTTGCTTGCTTTTACCATTGCTTTTTCTTTTGGTTTTGCCGAAGTGGAGTCATTACCATATTCATACAGGGGAGGAGGCAAGGAGGGTTTTTGCACTCATGCATGTTGCGCTCAATTTCAGGTACGCACATTTACAGCTTTGTCTGTACGCAATGTTTTAGTATGAATTCAACGCAAGTCTTTGTACATGAGGCCTCTAGACTCCATGACCTCTGAGCTAGCTGGGTAGATCCTGAGGAAACAAATTATTTGGCATACAGAAAAGCAATCCCACCAATATTACTCCAGTTTTACTCTGAAGTGGGATGACACTAAGGTCATCATAATCTAGGCTCTTAAACATTCAACTTTATTAATAATCATAAAGACATAAGAAAGAATATGTGTTACTCCATCCTGGAGCAGACATCCATCAGAAAATCTACGCCATTAGAAGCATATTGCAACATGGTTAGGGTAAAAATAATAACATAATTTCATCTCTGAGTGAAATAATCCTTTATAGGTTTATTTGGACAGAATTTCACAGCAATTCGTAACTTTAGTGATTTAGTGGCTAAGTCATTAATTTATATCTCTTTTATAAATTTTTATATCTTATATATTTTAAATCTAATAAGGGAGAGGTTTAACCCTTAAATTTCATATGAATTTAAGGGTGCTTTCACACCTAGAGTTTTGTTTCGGAACCTGGTGCGTTTCCCCAGTTAGCGTGATTCGTTTGGCATATGTGAATCCAGCAATCGGCAAATCGGCAATCCAGCAAAACAATCGGTCCGAGATCGCTTGAATGAGGTGGTCTTGCCTCGATTGAAACAAACTCTGGAGCGGATCGATTGTAGTGAGAAAGCAATACGATCTGAACCAGGCTATATCACTGTGTATTATGAATATGTAATAGGCATATATGGCTATATGAAGAGAGAATTATGAGTAGGGCGGGATGTCATTCCTACCAGTAAATGTGCATTTCATGTCAAATACGAAAGTGAAAGCATGTTAACTACTGTATTAAAGAGCACTGTTTATCTGTTAGGAAAATTGACCGAACTGCAGTCTTGGCTTATCTGTTATTTCTCTCTATAATGTAAAGCCTATAATGCATAAGCCAACTGCTATATATGAGAAAGTCTTACCTCTGATTTATATTTGGTGACGATGTCTGTGGGTGTCACCATACAAAATAAAGTGCAGTTTTTTGCTTATAATGTCTTATTGCTCATTGTCATAAATTAAAATAAGGACGCATGACAGCTGAGCGGGACTCTGAAAAATAAACCTTGAAACTCTGACCAATGTGAGGAGAGTTTACTCACACGTCACTTGTTTTAGCTCTTTTGGTCCTTTTAGAAACTTTGCCGTGTGAAAGCGAACCGCACCAAGAAGAGTCGATCTACAGGTGTGAAACCACCGTAATTGTATGAATGTGTACAATTTAGTCACTTTTCTGACAATAAGTAAAAATGCGGTTATAAATTGAACTATTACTATGTCTAAAGAACCTTTTAGGAAATTATGTTTTTTATTTGCTTACGCATTTCAGCTAAAATAGGTCATTTCCCAAAATCATAAAAGATAGCATGGAATTAATGCGCAAATGTGTTAGAGCACATCTTGTGATTGAATCGACTACGTCATTTGAAATACTACTTTGGGCCTTTTGTGCTAGAAATGATTTGCGGCGTGTTTTCCGATCCCCCTCGTCCTTGGAGTGTTTGCAGCGAAATGAGATAGGAGCAGTGTTTTTGGCAGAGCTGTGCTTCTCCGAGACCCACGCGGTTCGCCCTTAAACAGAACCACATTGAGCGCCGATCACGCTTTCCCTTTTCTTTCGACTCTCCTTGACATCTGACAGGTTGTGTTTGCGCCCAGAGAGGACGCAACTCACGTCGATAAGTCTTTCCAGGAAGATGATGAAGAATGAGCCGTTTTATGAGTAATCTCGACGTATGAAAATCGTAAACACTGTCTGCTTTTCATTAATGTAATGCTTTTCTTATTGGCTCTGCTTGCTTAGCAAGCTTCACTATTACTTTCACTCTTAGTTATTTGAACAACTAAGTATTTTGTGCTCCAGACATTGCTGACTCCTTAACTCATGCTGCTTTTCTAACTACTTTTTTAAGCCAGGCGGGTTCTCCTCGTTTATAGGCCAGATTTCTTAAAAATGTAAAAACGTGCTTTAAAAAGGGATAGTTCATGAAATATGAACATTTACTCATGAAGTGATTCCAAACATACATAAGATTTTTTTCTGATACACAAAAGAAGATATTTTGAAGAATGTTGGAAACTTGGACTTTCATATTAGGAAAAAATTGCTATGGAAGAGAATGGTTACTGTTTTCTAGCATCAAAATATCTTCTTTTGTGTTCAACATAAAAGAAAGAATCTCATACAAATAAAAAAGTTACGGCTTAATTTTTGGGTGAACTGTCCCTTTAAATTTTAGAGTTTTTTTTTTTTTAGAAAAGCATTAACTGCCCAGCAAACACAAAACATCATAAGATGTTAATATTAGGTTAGATTTAGGTTGCCAGCGTCTAAGAGCAATGTTATTTTGATGTCCAATAACAAGGTGAAATGATGTTGATATTTGGTTGATTTTAGGTTGTGTTGGAAAGTGACTCAAATGCAATACCTGTCCTATGTTGGACATTAATGCAGTCTGATGTTGGGTTCTGACGTCAACACAATTTTCATTTCCAAACAAAATGCAACGTCCCACACTCTCAGAAATAACTGTGGTGGTACCTTTTCAATAGGTACCAATTTGTACCTTACAGGTTTATATTAATACCTCAAGGGTAGATATTACTACTTAAAAAGTACAAAAGTGTTCCTCTTAAAATTTTTAGGCACTGATATATACTTTTGAGGTACCAATATGGATGCTTTAAGTGCAAATGTGTACCTTTTGAAAAGGTACCACCCTTGTGACAGCTCGCGTACCTTTATTTCTGAGAGTGCACGACCGTTGGGGTACAACATCAGTCTGACATCATGTTTCTGCTGGGTGCAAGCAAGATTCTATGTTGGTGTTTCAGCTCATTGGTTTGTTGGACAGAGATTAAAATCTTATATAAATCTATAGAAAGAAAGCAAGTCTGAGAAAATCAATTGCAAATTTATATCTTTTGACTCCTAGAAACTCAGAATTACAAGCTATAAACTCACTTAGAAAAAAAATACGTAAAAATCCCAAGATATGGTTTGAAAGTCCAAGTTTACACACCCCTTGGAATCTACAAAATATGTATTTTTTCAAAACAAGACAGCATTTAGTTAAAATATTTAGTCACAGTAGTTAATAATAACAAAATGCATATCATTTTTTATTCAGCAGTGTCCTGAATAAGGTATTAAACATAAAAGACTTTAACATGTACACCAAAAGGAAAAATGATGTGTGATGGATAACGGGAAAAGTGATGAAAACTTATTCAAAAGTTTTTAGCTGAAAAGTTCCTTTCATGCATTTCTTGTTTGTCCTGAACTGCTGCTGTGCATCAGAAAAGTCCTTCAACTCCCATCAAAAAAAACTTGCATACAAGTTTTTGTATATTTGAACACTTGCTCAACCTGCAGTCTGTGTGGGTCCTAATACCCCAGTATATTGATGGGGACTCTATACTGCTCAGTAAGCGCCATCTTTCGGATGAGACGTTAAACTGAGGTCCTGACCATCTGTGGTCGTTAAAAATCTCAGCATGTCCTTGGAAAAAAAAATTAGTGCTTTAATCTAATCTGCACTGTCTAGAAAACCGCTATATAAATGCAAGGAATTATTTTTATTAATATTATTTTTCCACACTGAGCACTATTGAGGGACTGATATACAGTTGAAGTCAAAATTATTAACCCCCTTTAATTTTTTTTTCTTTTTTAAATATTTCCCAAATTATGTTTAACAGAGCAAGGAAATTTTAACAGTATGTCTGATAATATTTTTTCTTCTGGGCAAAGTCTTCTTTGTTTTATTTTACAATTACAAAATTATTAGCCCCTTTAAGCAATTTTTTTCAATTATCTACAGCACAAACATTTGTTATACAATAACTTGCCTAATTACCCTAACCTGCCTAGTTAACCTAATTAAGCCTTTAAATGTCACTTTAAGCTGTATAGAAGTGTCTTGAAAAATATCTAGTCAAATATTATTTACTGTCATCATGTTAAAGATAAAATTATTCAGTTATTAGATAGGAGTTAATAAAACTATTATGATTAGAAATAGGTAAAAAAAAATTGTCTCTCGGTTAAACAGAAATTGGGGAAAAAATAAACAGGGGGGCTAATAATTTTGAATTCAACTGTACATCCACTACAGAATGTTCAAATACTCACTGAGGCTCCAAAAGTTAAACACAATCATCATTCAGTCATACAGTAGAAATCTTTTGCAGCTCAGGAAATATTTCTGATTATTATTTATGTTGAAAACGGTTGTGCTGTTTAATACTTCTGTGTTTTTTGTGATTCTTTGATGAATACACTCTAATAATACACACTTTGGGTGAAATAGACAATACCAAATGCTAAGTTAATTATTCTTTTTTTAAATACAACATTATATTTAGGGAGGCACGGTGGCTCAATGGTTAGCACTGTCGCTTCACAGCAAGAAGGACGCTGGTTTGAGTCCAGGCCAGTTGGCATTTCTGTGTGGAGTTTGCATGTTCTCCCTGTGTTGGCGTGGGTTTCCTCCAGGTGCTCTGGTTTCCCCCACAGTCCAAACACATGCGCTATAGGTAAATTGAATAAACAAAATTGGCCGTACTGTGTGTGCATGTGAGAGTGTATTGGTGTTTCCCAACTGGGTTGCGACTGGAAGGGCATCCGCTGCATAAAACATATGCTTAAATAGTTGGCGGTTCATTTCACTGTGGTGACCTCTGATAAATCAGAGATTAAGCCAAAGGAGAATGAATGAGATGAAATTTCATTCATGAGTGTGTGCATGTGAGAGTGTATGGGTGTTTCTCAACTGGGATGCGACTGGAAGGGCATCCACTGCATAAAACTTATGCTTAAATAGTTGGCGGTTCATTCCACTGAGGTGACCTCTGATAAATCAGAGATTAAGCCAAAGGAGAATGAATGAGATGAAATTAACCAATGTTTGGATTCATCCATACTTTCTCAATTTGTGTTGACATAATCCTAATTTTTAAGTGTAGAAAATTCACCAGTTTTAATTAGATATTTAGACATCCTTTGCAATTGCCTTCAATATTTCATCTGAATGAGACATTTTCCATGCAATGAATGATATATATATATATATTTACTAAGCAACGCAGTCAAACTGCATGACAAACAGTTGACTCATTTATTGTTTTTCTCTGGAGTTTTAGGAGACATGTGAATAAATCATAACTGGGAAACTTTCAATTCTGTAAAGTTCATGTATCACAGGCTCCCATGAGCTTGATGAAGCTTCTTTTTTTGAGGAAACTGGATATTTATATAGTCCTGATATATGAAAGATCTCTGCTGAAATCTCTTATTCTGTTAGTATGTCTCAGAGCAGGCCAAAGCGAGACAGTCCTGCCATTTGTTTTGGAAAGATGTTAGATGCAAGCCACATGGGGAATGTTATGCACATTATGTCTGTGCGAACTAGAAGTCTGCACATATGTTCAGGAGTTTTGTCTTTGTTTCTTCTTAATTCTTTATCTAATATATTAGCAAAAAAATGTGATTGTGTCTTATCTGTTGTTCCATGCACTATATGTAATTTGGATCATTAATTAATAAGTATTTTGATAGTATCCAGAAGTATTTGTCGAGTATTGTTGAGTATTGAGTGAATTGATGTTGAGTCTAGTAGTTGTATTTAAAGTAAACCACTTTTTTAAATGCGTATTTTCAAGATTACAGTTAGTTTATGGATGACACAATGGCAGTAAGTTGTTCACAATTAATTGATTATTCAAAAATTTTTCTCATTTGTAACGTTTATATTTTTACATTATAAGCATATATTCGCAAATCATTGCTATTTTGTTGCAGAGAGTGGTAGGGATGTTGAATTGCACACAGATTTTAACACCGAAAACAATATTTGACGTCGCAGTGATATTGATGTGAGTTTTTCAGTATTGCTTTTCTGTAATGTTGCTGTTTTCTAAATGTATTTAATTTGAAGTAAATGTTTTAAAATCATAAGATCTATTGTTCATCCGTCTTATTATCAGCAGACACTAACAGCGAGGTGTATTACTAGGGCTGTGCCAGACTAAAGATACTAGAAAACACTCACTTACAGTAACCAAGACTCTGCAAGGGAGGATCTGGGCCAGGTGTGTGAGTGAAGTGCATGGTGGGATCTGTAGTTCATTAAAGTGGCAGATTTGTGGTTCTCCAGTGATCT
>CAIGQZ010032594.1:5169740-5186220 GCA_903798205.1 Danio tinwini
TATATATATATATATATATATATATATATATATATATACAGTATAGTCAGATTTATTAGCCCCTTTTGATTTTTTTTTCTCTTTTTTTATGTTTCCCAAATGATGTTTAAGAGAGTTTAACTTCTGGAGAAATTCTTTTTTGTTTTATTTTGGCTAGAATAAAAGTAGTTTTAAATAAAAAAAAATAGCTCTTTAAGCTATATTTTTTTCAATAGTCTACTGAACAAACCATCGTTATACAATAACTTGCCTAATTACCCTAACCTGCTTAGTTACCCAATATAACCTAGTTAAGCCTTTAAATGTCCTTTAAATATCTAGTAAAATATTATTTACTGTTATCATGGCAAAGATAAAATAAATCAGTTATTAGAAATGAGTTATTAAAACTATTATGTTTAGAAATGTGTTTAAAAAGTCTTCTCTCCGTTAAACAGAAATTAGGGTAAAAAAATAAACAGGGGGCTAATAATTCTGATTTCAAGTGTATATGCACCTAATAGGCCTATGTGGAAAGTCACATGAAAACAATGCATTTCCTTAGCTATTAAATATTTGTGTAAGTCAAATATATAAATAAATCAAATTGACCACAATGAATATTCAGCAAACCTAAAAGGCTTAAGAGAAATAATGTTGAAAAGTGCAAATACAGTCAGCCCGAAGGACGAGCCTTAAAATTAAACAATGAATAAAGAAATGCACTGTTTGTAGACAATAATAACTGCAACTAAGCCTAAGCAAGAGCCTTCAAATAAAACATTGATTGAAAAAAAGTTTTAAAAACTTGCCAAACAAAAAAGCCTATACATTAAATAAAATATATAAGCAAACATTACAAAAATATGGCCAATTATATCTGACTGTCTCTATTGTCGCTTTTTCTTTTATCTAATTTTCTCAAATTATGAGAAAGCATATACGTATTAACTTTCCATCATTTAAAACTTTAGCACTATAAAAAAAGCTATTGAGGCCTTTGTTGCTGATAAAGAAAGTGTTTTTTCCTACTCCAGATTATCCTACTTCAATATATAGGAGTCAAGTAGGGGTTATCACAAAAGTAATCTGAATGTAATACAAAGGTAGTCAGATTACATTACCATAAATGTGTAATCTACTAGACTATGTGACCGACTACACATTTTGATCTGTAATTTGTAATCAGTAACTAAGTAATCTACCCAGTTCTGGTCATGAGTTCTATGCAGTTTGGCCTTGATGGATATAAATGAAGAGCATTGAGTAACTAAATGAGGTTTGGAATGGTTTCAGATCTTGGTTTGTGGTTGTGACCGCAAGGGTCAGGGTGGAGCGTGACTCAGTTTTGAGATGCTCCCCCATTCACAACCCTGCGGTCTGGCATTACAGCTGTAGAAATGAAGCACTGTTAGCTATACAATTTAAACGAACAGTTAAAAAGTAAAAAATTGGCATTAAAAATGGGTAATAAAGTCCATATTTTTAATGCTGCCTTTCATGGCTGATGCCTGTACAAAAAAAAATCTTATTTTATTTCACCACAGAAAGTATGAGGTCTGTTTTGAGGAGTCAGAACCATTAATATTAATTAATTTTATTTCAAAGACAGAGGAAGATCTGAGGGGTTTGGAATGCTGTTAGAGTAAAGTTTCATTTTGGGTGAACTAACCCTTTATAGGCTTCTTCCACTATAATCTCACTGCAATTCATAACATTTTGATATAGTGGGTAATTTGTAATAATTTGTACTATGATATTTGTACATTTTACTGTGATTTGCTCATCATCTCCACACTATAAACAATTACTGTAAAATTTACAGTAACTTACTGGCAATTTTGTAAATTTACTAGCGTGCTGTAAATTAAAAGTCAAAATTGTAATGTAAAAATACAGCACAATTGTAATTAGTCATTTACTCCAGCTGACATCGACAACAGTTCATCAACTGGGCTCGGCTCAGTCAGAAGCACCGCTAAAGCCTCCGTCATCTAGGTTAAGTTTCTGGAGGAGTTTATGAGCTCACAGAGCTGGGTGCACCTCTGAAATTATCTAGTGTACTCAGACACTGCTCCAAACGTATCAACGCTGCTTTTCACCCTTCATAAAGCACATAAACACAGCTATTTTCTCAATAAAATCCATGTTAGCCATTTAGCAGCAACGCTACAGTCACTGGGCAGACAGAAGCCCTGCCCATCATGCGAATCCGCGCCTGTTCTAAAGGGAATTTGATGCGCGAATAAATCAGAGTTTGACGTGCGAATGAATCGGAGTTTGACGCGTGAATGAAGCGGGTAAACTCAAATATTCACGGGTCTATTTATCTGCGCGTTCCGCGTCTAATGTAAACGCAGCATAATAATTCTGTCTTCAACTGTAGTTTCAACAAACATCATATTTTAAGTGTAGTTACATCTCCTTGTGAGATTGGATTGGTTCTTCAGGATCATACGGTTCTAAATAGAGCGGTTACTAAACATTGTGTCAGAGGCATTGGCAGCTTTTTCGTGCCCTATACACAAATTTTGGTTTGGGAGAAGGTGCTATTATCAAAAGTGAAGACTAGGGCCCTATGCACTCTGTCCCCCTTTTCCCTCCACTAGAAACGCCCTTAAATGTGTACTATTAAAATTTTAAATCCTATTTATTGCAGTATCATCTATTTAGAGACAAGCTTTATAGCTATTAAATATTGCCTACACTCTCAGAAATAAAGAAAAGAAATATAAAATCTGTCACTGGGGTGGTAGCTTTTCAAAAGAAGGTTTCCTAACAGGTACTTTAAAGCTACCTATTAATACCTGAATAATACAAATCTGATGATGATGTCCAAGACCTGTGAAGAAATGATGCCAAGGTATCCATAATCCTGGACCAGGCCATATCCTGAGTAGGCTGAGCAGAGGCTGTGGCGGTCATGGAAAAGCAGCGAGCTTGAGACTTCTTGAAAGACCAAAGTGACAGACGAGTCTTTGCATTGACCCCATGGGCCAGCCTGAAATCCTGCCGGTGACCTACTCACACCTGTAGTTCTCCACGATGGACGTCTAGCGTTCTTCAACCTCCGGCGACTAAACTGCAGCTTCACAAAGGAAGTTTGGCCAGAGGAGAAATGGTCATGCCCAATTGAGCATGGTTTTTCTCTAGGTTTTTTTTTTCTTTCACTTTCGTCAATTGTTGAAGTTTGTTTCTCACCACTGGCTTGCTTGTTTGGGAAGTGTGGAGCTGTGCATCGATGGATTTGCTCTTCAGTGTTTGGAGTTTCAGCTGTGAAAATTAAACCACACTGAACTGAACTTCAACTCTTAAAACTGGACTGACACAGTTTCAATTTACTAGAACTTCTATGTTAAGCTGCTTTGACAAATCTACATTGTAAAAGCGGTATTTAAATAAAGATTAATTGAATTGATTTGAAATCTGTACCTCATAGTACCTTAAAAGTACAAAAGTGAACCTTAAAGATAAAAAAAAGTGTACCCTAAAGGTACTAATGTGCAGCTGTAAAGTGCAAAAGTGTACCTTTTGAAAAGGTACCGGCCCAGTGACAGAATTTGTACCTTTATTTTTTAGTGTAAATACTTTTCACCTACTCTGCAGTATACGAAATATCATTGCAGTTCTTTTTTCATTTGAGTACAGGTTTGGACAAACCCAAGAGTTAGTCAATGAAGGAACTTTGTGTTCATCGAAAGAGTCCCCCATTAAAGTCCTTGAATTTAATCCCGTCCATTTCCTCAAACATCTGAGACGCACTAAACTCGTCACTATTTTGGAAAGCAGCTCTTGCGTCACTCTAATTTCTGCTGGTTTTACACCTCGACAACTCTTTGTTCTTGTCTCAAACACTTGGTTACTGGTTTTATACTTGTGTGTGTGTCTGTATATATTTCAGTAACACTAACCTCACCTTCCTCCGAGGCAGCTGTAGACTTCCAGTGATGTAGTGAGGTAAGAATGCATGACTTCAAAGGACAAACGCAAGCTGTTTTTCAACCTGTGTCATCCCGGTAATAAAAAAAAAACAAACCGATGCCGAACGCCATCACGTGTGTGCCTTTGAGACATTACATTGGGAATTGCATTTGTAAGACTACGGCATTGAACATTCATTCCCACAAGACAAATCCATAGTCCTACAGTATACAAGAAACTAGAAAATGTTGAGTAAAGAAACGGGGAATTGGCAATGAGGCGAAATTCCAGTAGAGCTGCATGGAGCGTCTGCTTGTGAACTGCAACCCGTGCTAATGGGTTTCAGATGTACCATGTCTTGCACTCTCGAGCGTGCATAAAACATTCTGTCGTGGGGGAATCTAAGAAACGGCAGGAATTTACTGCATCCAGTCCTTAATATACGTGCCTGTTCTGATGCTATTTGGGGAAAATTAAAGACTTGCATACATTTGCACTTTAAAGATTTAGCTTGGTCTACTAAGTGGTACTCTCTACTTTGTACACTAAAAGACAGATTTACAGTGTACTAAACAGCCAAATTGATGCGTTATCGTGGAGCAGTTTTGTAAACCAATCCAAATAGCATGTCTCCAAATGATTTGTTTTTCAAAAGCAGATCTCTGTCGCTAAAATGTATGAGTTGTTATGAGTTGCCTTGTATTGATGTCAAACTTGGTGTAGCAAATCCTTTGCTATAGACGAATATACACACTGAATATACATGCTATTTTCCTCTCTATATGCACCAGACACTTTCTTATATACATATTTTTTGGTACAATTCTTGTGGCAGAAAGGGCATCCGCTGCGTAAAACATATGCTGGAATAGTTGGCGGTTCATTCTGCTGTGGCGATCTTAGAGACTAAGCCGAAGGAAAATTAATAAATGAATGAATTACACAATTCTGAGTGTGCTTCACACAGGTTAGTGTATATATACAGTGTGTGTATGTATATATGTGTGTGTTTATAAAAAAAACTGCAAAACTAACTTAGAAGTGTCATGGCATCTACCCAGCAGCCACAGGACAGCAATATGACATCTGAAAGATGTTGTACCTTAATGTTGTGGGACATTGTATTTTGTTTATTGTAGTGGTTGGCCATTATCGGCGTTAATGCGAAATTCTTATCGCGCAATAAAAAAAAATAGCGCCGTTAATCTATTCTCAAAGTTGGGTTGGGAGCCTGGTCTATTCTACGCAAGTTATGATGACATTCACTTTAATATTTTAGCGCGGATGTATACCTGACAGGGGAGCTGTCTGACAAAAAAAGTGCCCTTCTGAACCAAATCAGCAGAATGCCCCTTGGATCTTTCACTAACTTTAAAGGCATCAACGTTACTGACTACGCTTACATAGACATCTGTAATCTAGTTATTTGCCTTAATAGACAATATAATTAAGGTGTTTATGTGATGTGCTTTCATGTAAGAGTTTCCTGTAATTTTGGGTGACTTTAACTGCAATTCAGCAGTTTCACTTTAACTCATGAACATTTCATTCATGCCCCCGTGACAAACTGGGGTATTAGTTGCAAATAAGGAGTAAGGACTTGTGAGAGTGTTATGGAATTTAATAACGCACGCCAAATGAAAAGAAAAAAAAACTTTAGCATTTCACGGTGTGTGTGTGTGTGTGTGTGTGTGTGTGGTAGGTCGTGGTCCTTTACTGACAGCAGCTGCGTGTGTGATCTTGTCAGAAAAATGGCGAAAAGTCCTCCATGACAGTAATGGTTTGATTGCGGTGTTTACTTCAATAATAGCTTATGTAGGCCTACAGTTCAACATTGATGTTTAACTGAATAAACAGTTAGTAAACACAAGTACATCTTATTGAACATCATTTATTTTCATCACCAATTATCATAGTAGAACAGTTTCTCAAGCATTTTGGAAATAGGAGATTTGCCCCTGGTCTAATGCGCCACCTGGCTTGAGAAACCCGTTCTCAAAGACTTATATTTAGTCATTATTAGGGTATAACACACATATTCAAGTTTAAGATGTTGACTTGACGTTGGATTCTGGTTACTTTCCAACACAACCTAAAATCAATGTCGTTTCACATCATTGTTATAGATGCCAAAATAACATTGTCCTTAGCCAGTGCTGACCTAAATCTAACCTAATATTAATGTCTTATGACATTAATAGAGTGTCTGCTGGGTATATATTGGTTCTTTATGATTTTATCCACATTTGTAAGTCGCTTTAGATAAAAGTGTCTCTTAAATTAATGTCAATGTAACATATACAGAAATTAGACAGAGTGGAGAATTTTCATTGAAATTGGCTTACATTTTTACACATGAATCCTACTACAAAAGTATGTATGCTAGTTGTTTTCTGGACTCTTTATTACTCAACAGCTTCTATTCTATGAAAAACAGCAGCTTGGACATCTACAAAACATTTCCATTAGAACATGATGGTGAGTATCATAAATTTGATTTATTATTATTATTATTATTATTATTATTACTATATCATACAATCATTCCATCATGTTGTTTCAAATGTCCTGACACCTTTGTTCATCTTCAGAACACAGATGAAATTATTTCTGATAAAATCCGAGAGCTGACAGAGCCGAAATCCTCCATCTACAGCAATGGCCCCGAGACGTTTAAAGTTCAGAAAAGCCACCAAAAACATTTTCAAAACAGTAAAATATAACCTAATATTAACATCTTATGATGTTGTGTGTCTGCTGGGTATATATCGGTGCTCAATGATTTTATCCTCACTTGTAAGTCGCTTTAGATAAAAGTGTCTTTCAATGTAACATGTACATAAATGAGTATATACACAACAATGAAAGAGTGGAGAATTTTCAATGAAATTGGCTTACATTTTGGTTTGATTTTCACACCAAACAAAGTTTTTGAAAACTTTACATGTATATGAATCCTACTACAAAAGTATGTAAGTTGGTTTCTGGACTTTTTATAACTCAACAGTTTCCCTTCTATGGAAAAGAGCATATTGGACATCAACAAAACGTTTCCATGAGCAACATTCCATGTGACTTCAAACGTTCAACTGCATTCTTTGGCGCTAAATTGGTCTTAGTGTATGAGTGTGTGTGAATGTGAGAGTGTATGGGTGTTTCCAGGTACTGGATTGCTACTGGAAGGGCATTCGCTGCATAAAACATATGCTGGAATAGTTGGTGGTTCATTCCTCTGTGGTGACTTTTGATAAATAAGGGACTAAGCCGAAGGAAAATTAATAAATGAAAGTGTTTTTGGAGCTCTCAGATTTCATCTAAGATATCTTAATTTGTATTCTAAAGATAAACAAAGGTCTCGGGAGATTGGCAATGTACTAACATAATTTAATTTGTTTTTTAATTATGCTCTAACGCTCATTTGAATTTATTCCAGATCATCACATGTGATGCGATGACATCTTGTAAGACATCTGTGCCAGTTTACTTAATATGCACCTTCAAACCTCTGTCTTTTAAACCAACGACAGCTGCTTTCTGTTTCAGGAAACATCCGCTGACTCGCAAGGTCGTGAGGTTACTAAATATCCGGTACTGATTAGAAATACTCTGCATCGGCGCTTCACTGACCATCATGTCCAAACACATCCATTCTCACTCATATGAAGCAAAAACACAGATTCATTCATATAAACGCCACTCATGCATAGAATGACAAACCACTTTGACTCCTTGCTTAATTTGGTCATTAATCTTTTACAGATCGGATGTGCACTTCCAGGTTTGGACGAAGCGTTCGCATCTGCAGTTAATTACAAAGAATGTGGGATGCTGATCTCAGTGGCTTCGTCTTGATAATGTAAATCCGCTCCCTAGCGCAAGTGCACAGGGGGGGCCATGCTAAGAAAGAACAATTTACGCTCCGGGGAACCATGTCTTCATACACCCCGAATGTTTTTGGTTTAACTTGACTGTAAACGTGTCATGTAAGAGTGTTCCAGTGATAATTCATAAGCGTCTGCAGTGTTTGGGTCTTGAAACACCTGGTTTTATTTGTAAAATGGTTTTGTCAGCATGTGCCCCGCTGTGGTTGAAGTGCACTTTTTTTTTGGGTGTGAAATCCCCAAATCTGGGCGAACTTGAATGCAAAAGTGGATATCAGGTTTCAGGTAAGGTTTTGCAGGTCCATGTTTGGTTTTCAGTAGGGTAACCGATATATGTTTTGACTATAGTTTATTGCAGACGGTGACTCTTGCCATGCGCCACATCCTGCTGAGTCTCCTAAGCCAGTGGTTCCCAACCTGGGGGTCACGACCCCTCTGGGGGTCAGCAAAGATTTATAAGGGGTCACTCTAGGTTGAGGGTTACAAGTGAAAATGAAACTGATTTCAAATTGCTGATTATTAATTTGACTATTGTAATAGTAGGCTAATAGGTGTATTTAACCACAACTATTTGAGAAGTAGTCAAGAGTTTATGAGTTCAGTGAGAAACATGGTGGAATCACTGATCTATAATAAAGAATTTAATATACCATTTTATATATATATATATATATATTATATTATATAGGGTGGTGCGGTGGCGCAGTGGGTAGTACTGTCACCTCACAGCAAGAAGGTCTCTGGTTTGAGCCTCGGCTAGGTCAGTTGCCATTTCTGTGTGGAGTTTGCATGTTCTCCCTGTGTTGGTGTGGGTTTCCTCCGGGTGCTCCGGTTTCCCCCACAGTCCAAAGACATGCGGTATAGGTGAATTGGGTAAGCTGAATAGATCATAGTGTATGTATGTCTGTGAATGGGAGTGTATGGGTTTCCCAGTGATGGGTTGCGGCTGGAAGGGCATCATCTGCATAAAACATATGCTGGATAAATTGTCGGTACATTTCGCTGTGGTGACCCCAGATTAATAAGGGGACTAAGCTGAAACAAAAATGAAAGAATTAATATAGATTAATGGGTGGAATTTATGGATGCAAAGTCAAGTCGTGACAAAAAAACAACAACAACTTGTACAAATACTTTGCTCTCCATTTTTTATAAGCAGAGTTAACAAGCACTGCTGTATTTTGTGTAAAGCCGTGGTCACAAGCTCATGTGTCATGTTTCGCAGTTTGCTGCGTTGCACAATTCAAGCTTGGTCAACTCTGACCTGTGAAATCACATCACGTGATTGCCTGAGACCAATCAAAGATCAAAACATGACCCAAAACATGAAATTTAAAATATGGACCAATCACACAATTTTTTTAATGTCTAATCATCTTGTTTATTCTTGCACCTTTTCTCAAACTCTAGAGTGGCTTTTTTGCGAATGTTTTACGCCGTATTCCAGATTTGCGCATAAATGTTATTTGCATTTTTGGATGGAAACATGGCTAGTGACTGCCTTTTCCAACATTCATCAAAATATCTTGTAATAGTAGTCAGTAATGTGGATTTATATAGCGCATTTATTGTGTGTGGCCATTCACCCAAAGTGCTTCACAATCACTTGACACTTTAAACTTTGTGAAGACATTTTTTTCAGGTGAACTGTCTCTTTAAGTGATTTTTAAATGCTAAATTATAGATTTATATTTCTGCGTCAAGCTCACACGTATGCTTCGGCGCAACCTTCACGCGGTAGCATAACCCTCGCCGTGGCTGATGCATAGCTCTCAAAAACTTTACAAAAACTCACAATGGCTCTTAGCGCAAGCTCTGTAACTGGACGGCTTGGTGTCTGTGACCAGTGTTGGCGGGACCGAGCCACGTGAATCCCTTAGAGTGAGTGTTTGAGTGTGAGTGTCGAGTCCCGTGAAGGAGCTCCAGATGAAATCTGTTGTTTTGTGTTTTGTTGATTAAAGTTGTTGCAAGTCTGCTGGTTCCCGCCTCTGAATGAGCGAGTTTGAGCTACTTGTACATTAAGATAGCTTTCAGAAAAATCATAACATGTGCGAAGAAACCTGACACAGAAGAACATAAAAACCTACTGCCAGCTAGTGTTTTGAAAGTGTTATTGCAGAGCACCACAAACAGCACACAGAAGTGCATGCACCTTGGGTTAGGCTGATCACTCAACGCAGAAATATAAACCAGCCTTTCGGGTCTACTGGGGGAAAAAAAGGTTAGGAACCACTATTCTAAGGCCCCGTTTACACTAGTATGTTTTAGTTTTAAAACGGCGTTTAAGAATGAAAATGATCCGCGTCCACACTAGCGTTTCACCCAACACTTCTAAACAGCTCTTCGTCTACATTAAAACCGTGAAAACGCACATCACGTGACCACACACACACTCTCTCTGGCATGCACTGCAGCATGCTTTGAGCACATACCCATATGAGAGCTGTGCATGTCGGACTGTTCATCAAAGATCTCCCGCTGGATCTAATCTCACTGTATTTGTTAAACGTGATATTTAATTTATCTTGTTGTCTTTATCTAACTACATATTCCCCGACTTTGGTCTTTTGAAACTATTACTTGTTCTCAGGTAACGTGTTTTGTCTAAGCGCAAAGATACGTTAGGTTAATATCTTAATTAATGTAACTGTGGACACCGATTCTGCACATCTGACTGATTGCTTGCCTTTATTTTCTCTATTGTATAAACTTATTGTGCGTTATACTTTTATAATGGCCATTATTAATTATTAAAACTGATATTCAATGAAAGAGAGGGTATGTTTTGTATTGTTAATGAAAATGAAAGGAGGCAGTAATGTTATAGGCTCCGTTTTGTTATAAATATGCATGAAGATGACGGTCATATTATGCAGCTACACGACACCTCAACATTTTTGATGTCTGTTAAGTTGCTAATATCAAAATGAAAATAGGCAGTTCCTTATGTCATTTTTTTTTTTTTTATATAGTTAAGAAAGTGAAACGGCAGAGCCGGGGTGATGTGAATGACTTTATGAAGTACACACTCGGGAGTTTGTTTTCTATATCTGAACTTACAAGGAGAGGATGCAGGACTGAACTGTGTGAAGGCTACTTAATATTGAGGAAAAGACCCAATCAGATGTCTGCAGCCCCGCCTTCATTTTCAGATGTCTCTGTTTTCCCCCATTCACACTAACACAGTGCAGCAGCGTTTTAGAATGAAAACGGCCTCATCAGCGTTTCCAAAATGCTTTGTTTTCGTGGCTTGAAAACTCCGGCGTAGTGTGGACGGATGGCGTAACCGTAGCAAAACTTATGCGTTTTAAAACTAAAACATATTAGTGTAAACGGGGCCTAAGGCCGTACTCACACTATGTACAGTTGCCTTAAACCGGGTCAAAGCACGCTTGTCCCCCCTCCCGTCTCCCCCGATGGCCCGCACTCACATTACTTTGGGGCCTGGGTGCACTTACATCATCGATGACGCGCTGCTCAGTAAGCGCTCTCGCTCAGCACAGTGGAGATTTCTTTAGTTATATCGTTAAGTTGTTTAATACGCAGTGACACACAGTCTAATATTTCGCCGAACTGATCAGCCACTTTTGACGCTCATAAACAATCATAAAGTCCTCGTGCTGCAGGAATTAGGAAGTTTGCTGAAGGCGCAGCTGACGTGCAGTGAGTGGTTTGTGTCTTTAATAATCTACGACAGTTTGCATTCATTGAACAGTACGAATGATTAATTAATCCATATGAAACAGTCCCTTAAAAGTCACGTCTCGCTTTCAGTTTGGGCTTACACTGCAAGCGTCCCGCTTTGAGCCCAAGTGAACCGTGCTCTGGCCCACCTCTTCCAACTGGGCCAGGGCCGCCCAAGTGTACCGTGCCTGAGCCCGATTCAGAGCACTCACACTTCTCAAACGATCCGGGAAAGGGGCCTTGGCACGGTTCGGATAGCATAGTGTGAGTAAGCCCTAAGTCTTCCCCTTTCACCCATTATGCAGACGTTATCAGTTTGTAGGGAATCTTTTGTCACAATGTATTAGCATTGTGAGTTCTCACCTCGTATTTAATGACATTAGTGACCAATCAGCTCTGTCTACCTTACACTTGCTTGCGATGCAACTTAATGTTAAGACTTTGAGAAAGGCAGAGCCAGAGAGTCAGAGCAATAATAAACCTGGACATGATCCAGATCTCTGATTATTTGCACAGCGGCTCCCCATCTCAGCCACTCCAGCAAGGGTTGTTTACATTGAAAATGACCCAGAAAATATGGCCACCAGACCCCCTTATGGCTGAGGTGAAAATAGCCTCACAATTCATGCAAAGAGCAGTTAGAAGCAAACATACAGACAGTTTCTTTCCCAATGCGTAAATCTAAAGCTGTGAGATACTGCAAAGTAAGTGTAGGAATGGCCATAATGGGAGAAAGCTGAACGTATAAACCTCCCATAGGAATGAGTATGTTTTGCCTAGATGACAGTGAGATACAATGGATAAAGTCTCCGGCTCCTGCTGAGAAAAAAACACTTGAGTTTCAGGAGAACATTTCAGAGTCTCAAACTGTGTTTAGATTTCCCAAGATATCAAAACTTATGACTGTAAAAACTTTTTTTCGAAGGGTAGGCCTTCACTATTGGCCTCTGTATCGCCATCTGTGGTTGAAACATAAAATTGCACAATTTTCTTTTTTTTTAAGCTGTGCTTTGGACTACTTTAACCACATGGTTCAACAATAACCTAAAATTTCCCACAAAGGAAGACGCTTCTCTTGTTTTTACACTTCCCTTAAGAACATTTAGAGGAAATTCTGTATCTTGCTTTTCTTAGTATTACTATTGTATTTCAGTAGTTTTTAATCACACACCACCGGCAGCCAGCTCTCTGTAACTCTCACATGGTCGCCCACTAAAGCTAAACAGGGCTGCGCCTGGTCAGTACCTGGATAGTAGACCACAAGGGAAAGCTAGATTGCTGCCGGAAGTGGTGGTAGTGAGACCAGCAGGGGGGCGCTCAATCTGCAGTCTGTGTAGGTCCTCACGCCCCAGTATAGTGTAGGGGACTCTATAATGCTCAGTGAGTGCCGTCTTTCGAATGAGGCATTAAGTCAAGGTCCTGGTTGTTAAAAATTCCCAGGATGTCAATTTTTAAAGGACATCCTTAGAATTTTTAACAACCAGGACCTTGACTTAACGCCTCATCCGAAAGACGAGTAGGGGTTTAACCCTGCCATCCTGGCCAAATTTGCCCACCTTCTAACCATATCATCACTCTGTCTCCTCTCCACCAATCAGCTGGTGTGGTGTGCGGTCTGGCACAATATGGCTGCCGTTGCGTCATCCAGTTGGATGCTGCACACTGGTGGTGGATGAGGAGATTCCCCCCAATGTGTAAAGCTTTTTGAGTGTCCAGACAAGCTCTATATAAATGTAATGAATTATTATTATTATTACCATTGTGACTGTTACTCATAATTGTGAATTTATTTCTTCAAGCTGCAAACTTTGTCTAATAGTTGTAGCTTATTCTCTAACCTTTTGTTTTCGCAATTGTGTATTTTCATAATTGCGACTTATTTTGAAACTGCAATATTGTTGCCATTGTCACTGTTTCTCAAAGTTGCGACTTGTTTATTGTTAAAATTTTATTGGACAGGTTTCCATAATAACAACTTTAATTTATTGTAAAATGCAACTCAATTGTCACCGTTGTGATGTAATATCTTCGAAGTAAAAATTTTTGTTTAAAAATTTTGTTTTAAAAAAAATTGTAACTATTTGTCTATCTGTTGTTTTATACTGTGTTTACACCAGACGCATCTTGCGTGATTAAATAGAATGTGAACATTTTTAATTTACTAATTTTAATATTTGTGCGTGTAATTCACTTCACAATAGATGCAGATTTGCACCATGGGCGGGGCTTCTGTCTGCTCACTCTAGTTTTGTTGCTAAATGATTAACCTGGGTTGTAATGAGAAAGTAGCTGTGCTTTGTGTGCTTTAGGAAGGCTGAAAAACAGTGTATATTTGTTCAGTGCCAAGTCCACTAGATTGTGATTTCGGAGGTGCACCCAGCTCTGTAAGTTTATCAACTTCTCCAGAAACTATATCTGGATGATGGAAGCTTTCAGCAGTGCTTTCCAGTTTGATGGCCTGTGGTCTGGTGTCGGCAGGAGGATTTCCCCTAGGAACACCAACAACACGCTACATTACAAACACGCCCCTACAAGAGCAAGCTCCTGATTGGTTAACGCGGCGCAAAGGTCTGCTACAGTTCAAATTTTCCAACTCAAGCGATTTGTGCGTCAAATGCACAAAACGCTCGCCGCAGGATGTCTATTCGCGTCTTTGCATTGACTTAACATGTAAATCACTCGCGCTTGATGCTTTATTCTGGTGTGAACGCACCATTAGAAGTACAACTTTTTACACGGTTATGACTTAATATCTTAAATAAGAAACTTTTTCGTATTTCTTGTAGTTAGGACTTACTTTGTAATTGCAATGTTTTAGCTTACAATTATGACTATATTTTTACTTTTTAAAAGATAAGTTTTATTTTTTGTCTCACCATTATAACTTTCCCTTAATGGCAACTTTATTTCTTTCCACAATTGTGACTTTTAGTTTTATATAGTTGTGACTTTTTTTGCAAAGTTTTATCCAACAATTGAGACATAAAATACTAGAAATTGTACATGCTGTCTTACTATGATAATTACGATTTTTATTTTGTCACACTTACAACTTTTATTTCTTGTAGTTGTGACTATATCATCATCTACAGTTTTAGAAGTGCGTTTAGAAGAACGTTTCCTACCATTTTGCCATGTAGTTATGACTTATTTTGTGACCACAATGTTTAATCTCACAATCGTGACATATCTAACATTTTTTTGACTTACTATTATAATTGAAACTTTATTTTTTTACAATCGCAACTATTATTTCTTGTAGTTGTGACTTATTTTCTAATTTAACCATATATTCATCTACAGCTTTAAGGCCCGTGCACACAGAGAGGTTTTTTTGCTTGCGTTTTCTGTCTATGTTTAAATAAAGGGTGCCAATGTGATCGTGCACACCAACGCGCAAAACTGCAGGCGCAAAATCGTCATTTTTAAAAAAAACGCCTCATGCTCGTTTTTTTGTTTTGACGCGCCGCATCAAAACCTTCTCCACCAATCAGATTGGCATTTTTGTTCACGTGCACAGAGCTGCTGAAGTTACAGTAAGCAGCACTTGGAGGCGCTCAAGTACAAAACTATTGCACTGGTGAACAATAATCATTTTTTCATCGCTAGAGCTGGAGCTGCTACTTGAACCATCCATAACAACAAGCGTGTAAACTTTGTCTTCTTCTGTGTTACAAGCGGGTGTTAGAAGCTTAAAGTTGTGTAGCACCATCTAACGTCAAGGAGTGATTTTGCATACTCTTCTGCTCAACGCCTGTAAAAATTGCTTGAGTTTGAATTCGGAAAAACGTCTTGAAAAACACTGACGATAAACGCAAATGAAAAACATCCTGGTGTGTACGAGCCTTTAGAAGTTTAACTTTTCTCACCCTTATGACTTAAGATCCTTGACTTTTTTTTTTACTTCTTGTAGTTATGACTTATTTTGTAATTGCAATGTTGATTTAATATCTCTGAAGTTTTACTTTTTGTCTCACCATCATGATTTCCCTTGATTGCAACTTTATTTTTTTACAATCGTGAGTTTTATCTCTTTGTATTTGTGACTTGTATTCTAATTTAAACTATATGTTTATGACTTTTCTCACTATTATGATGTAATATACCAAAAATGCAGCTATTTCTCATTTCTTGTAGTTACGACTTATTTTGTAACCGCAATGTTGACGTAATATCTTCAAAGTTTTTGTCTCACCATCATGATTTCCTCTAATTGCAACTTTATTTTTTCACAATCGTGACTTTTATGTATTATTTCTGATTTCTTATGTACTATTTCTGATAACTGTCTTCGTTTCTTAATTCTGTCTTAATTCATGGTCTGCTTGATTCAACTACAGCCTCCCAGTACTTCAAGAAACAGCAGCATAAATCTGAAGCTCAACAGTTTCTAATAGCACCCTTGACAGATAACGCTTAACAGCCCTAAATGGCTAGTTCCAGCACAAAGCAACAACCCTCTGGTGAAAACAGCACCAAACAGCCTCTTTTATGGGTGTGAAAGTCAAGTAAAGCAGGTGTAGCCCGGACAAATGGATGGACAGCCTGGAATATCATTACGGACGTGAAGAACAGATGCTCGACAGCTCGATAACCAGCACATCCTACCTGTACCCATGGTCTGCAGAGCTTCCTGCAGCTGTTTTCTGCCTCGATGCACAAGAACCAAAGGTCAGTGCTGGTATGTTCACTATTTTAGTGTTTAAGGAATACTGTACAGTACAGACACCTAAGAATGAAACTATACCTTCACTTGATTCAAAACTGTTACTCTTTTGGATACAATTTAAGGTATTTTGAAGTATGTTGGAAGCTATTGACCTTACATAGTATTTTTTTTTCTACTATGGATATAAGTGGCTGCTTAAGCCCATTTGACCACTGAATAACTGCTTTTTTTCTCTCTCAAAATTGTGGGATGTATACTTGGTGTTGCGAGTTATAAAGTCAGAATTGCGAGATATAAAAAATTCTGAGAAATAAAGTCGCAATTGTAAGTTATAAGGGTCAGAATT
>CAIGQZ010032594.1:5186230-5196778 GCA_903798205.1 Danio tinwini
TTTGGATTACTTTTAGATTACTTTTGCGCTAACAATAATGTGAATACAAAAAAAGTCTTCATTCTTTATCTGCAAGAAGAGCCTCAGCAGTTTCTTTTTATAGTGCTAAGATGGACATACTTCACAATTAATAAGCCCATTTTGACCACTGCATTAATTATAAGGAAATGTTTTAATCTCAAAATTCTGCCTTTTTATTCATTGCATAATACAAACTTGCGATTCTGTCATTTTTTCCTCAGAATTGTGGGATGTATACTTGATGCTGTGAGTTATAAAGTCAGAATTGCGAGATATAAATAATTCTCACATCAAAAAGTCGCAATTGTCAGAATTCCAACTTTATAATTCACATTTGGGACTATTTCTTACACTGTGTTTACATCAGCTGCATCTTTTGTGAATAAATCGCACTACTCGCATGTAAATAGCATGAACATTTTGAGTTACTCAGTTCGTGATCAAATTCATTTCACAATAGATGCAGATTCACGTCATGGGCAGGACTTCTGACTTTAGTTTCGTTGCTAAATGGCTAACATGGATTTTATTGAGATAGTAGCTATGCTTTATGTGCTTTAGGAAGGCTGAAATGATGTTGAAGGCTGTGAGTTTATCAACTCCTCCAGGAACTATTCCTGGATGATGGAGGCTTTCAGTGGTGCTTCAGACTGAGCCGAGCCCAGTTTGATTAGCTGTTTCTGGTGTTGGCAAGAGGATTTCCCTTCAGGACACCAACAACAGGTGCTACGTCATAATCACGCCCATATGAGAGCAAGCTCCTGATTGGTTAACGTGGCACGAATGTCCGCTAAAGTTCAAATTGTCCAACTCCAGCGACTTGCGCAATTAAGCGTTTGAGTTTAAAGCGTAAAATGTGCAAAACGCTCAACTCGCACTGCTTTATTCGCACAAATTCCGTCATTCACACCGATTCATGTGTGCGCATCACAAAACGTCTATTCGCATCTTTGCATTGACTTTAACACGTAAATACTCACGTTTGACGCTTCATTCACATCTGGTGTGAACGCGCCATCAGAATTAGGAATTTACAAATTGCAATTAGCATTTTACAGCATGCAATTGTTACAATATTTCTTAGAATTGTGAGATATAAAGTTCGAATTCAGGAATTGTGGCTTTTAAATCTCATAATTCTGACTTTATAATTCATAATTGCAACTATTTCTCAGAATTTAACTTTGCATCTTATATTTGTGACTTTATATCTCACAATTCTGTCTTTATAACTTGTAGTTTCGAGTTTACATCTAACAATTTGGAGAAAAAAATCTGAATTGTGCGTTTTTAACGTGCAATTCTGAATCGTGATAACCTTTTTTTATTTTTAATTCAGTGGCGAAAACATCCTTCCATAGCTACCAGTTTCCATTCATTTGTTCATTCATATTCCTTTGGCTCAGTCCCTGTATTCATCAGGGGTTATTCATCAGGGGCTGCAACCCAGTACTGGGAAACATCTATGCACACTCATTCACACACATACACTATGCCCAATTTAGTTAGTTATCCAATTCACCTACAGTGCATGTCTTTGGACTATGAGGGAAACCGGAGCACCTGGAGGAAACCCAAACCAACACGAGAAGAACATGCAAACTCCACACAGAAATGCCAACTGACCCAGCCGAGACTCAAACCAGCGACCTTTTTGCTGTGAGGAAACAGTGCTACCCACTGACCCACCGCATCACCCAGAATTCTGACCTTATATCTTATATTTGTGAGTTTATATCTCATAATTCTGACATAATTCTGAAGTCACAATTGCAAGTTTACATTAGTGATGAGTCGTTCATGAACGAGTCGTTCATTTGAGTGATTCGTTCATCCGCGCGTGTGCACATTTGTGCAGGTATCATTCATTTTTCAAGTCTTTCGAGTCATTCATCATGGAAAGGCAGAAGCCGATCATTTGTGTTTAGAGCCGGAAAGAGATTTGATCCATTCATGTCTCGAGTCCTCTATCGAGTAAGTCATTTGTTCGTTCATCACTGAAAGGCAAGCCAATCATATGCGTTTAAAGCAGGGAAGAGAGTTGATCCATTCATGTCTCGAGTCCTCAGACTGAGTCGTTCATCACGTGAAAGACAGAAGCCAATCATATGCATTTAGAGCCGGAAAGAAATTTGATCCATTAATTTCTCGAGTCCTCGGGTTGAGTCATCTCTCTTCACATGCTGTCACGTGATGAACGAATGACTCAAAAAGCAGAAGGACTCGAAAGGTGAACTAATCATGGCACCTTTTGGCTCAGACTGTGTACATTGATTGAGATTATATGTGACTGTCAGTGTGACATGATTGAACCACTGAAATTTGAAAACATGAAGAGGTGAGCTGAGCAAAAAGGCAAAACATACCTTCATAGACAAAAGAGCAGTTAAACAATAAATGATTATTTTCTCCTCCTTATAGCATTCTATCTATGACTTGTTTGTAGTGTGATCAACCTTGGGCTAGTTGTAGATGTGTTTGGAAGCAATTCGTAACAGTTTAATAATATATTGGCAAATTGAATGAAATGAACGAAATAACTTGAAAAAAGATTTGTTCATCTCGATGAACAAGACTCAAAGATCTGAGTCAGTAAAATGATCCAAACTTCCCATCACTAGTTTACGTCTCACAATTCTGTGAAAAAAGGACAATCTGTAGAGTTTTGTGATTATAAAAGTCGCAATAACCTTTTTTCTTTTTCATTAAGTGGCAAAAACGTGCTTCCACAGCAACTTGTTTTCAACATTCTTTCAAATATCTTCACTTGACTACAAAAAAATCAACCAATAAAGCTTTAGAAACACTAGAAACATACATTTTTGAGTTAACTCTCCCTTTAAAAGGATGTCCAATGACTAAGCCTTCGGGCTAATGTAAGAACAACATTATATGAAGTGCTCAAAAGCTGTTCCCCCTCCCTCAACACTCGTGCTTGTGTGGTCACGTTTGGCGCCTTTGTGTTGAGGGTCAGTTTTTCTAGGAGTCCATCAGATGGCCAGCTGTGTTTGCCTGTGCTTTGACAACTATGCAGGAAACCCAGTGCATCAAACCCACTCACACCCTCATGCAAACACACGTAGTGCATTAACCTCAAGCATAGAGTCGCTGGGAAATAAAGAGTGCAAATAGATAGAATACACAACTTTTTTTGTGGGGGGGGGGGGGGGGGGGGGGGGGGGGGGCGGGATACGTCCACAAGCAGAGCCAGGAAGATTAATTCAATTGATTTTTATTTCTATAGCACTTTTACAATGTAGATTGTGTCAAAGCAGCTTCACATAGAAGTTCTGGTAAATTAAAACTGTTTTAGTTTAGTTTTCAGAGTTGAGGTTCAGTTTAGTTCAGTTCAGTGTGGTTTAATTTTCACTGCTAGGAGGCCAAACACTGAAGAGCAAATCCATCGATTTGCAGCTCCACAAGTCCCAAACCAAGCAAGCCAGTGGAGATGGACGAGGAACAAACTTCACCAATTGACAAAAGTGAAGGAAATAAAAACCTTGAGAGAAACCAGGCTCAGTTGGGCACGACCATATTTCCTCTGGCCAAACTTACTGTGTGGAGCTGCAGTCTAGGCGCCGGAGGCTGAAGAGCTATGAATTACTTACAAATTGTAATCAGTTACAAATTGCATGACAAATGTATTGTAATTTTGGATTACTTTTAGATTACTTTTGCGCTAACGACAAAGTAAATAAAATGCAAAATAGAAATGTCTTCATTCTTTACCTGCAGTTCTTTTTAAAGTGCTAAGGTGGACATACTTTACAATACTCACACTAATTCAGTTCAAGTTTATTTGTATAGTGCTTTTTACAATAGTTTCAAAGCAGCTTTACAAAAGGTGCACATAATTACATTACAATCAAATTAAGTTAGTTACAATCAGCAAGTTAGTATATACAGACATCGTTAACCTGCAGTTTTATAGCATATAGATGATTTCTATGTGCACATGCTTAATAAGGTGTATTATGTGTTGCCCACGAAGTCCCTGATGATTGGACTAATATACCTCGCTGTTAGCGTCTGCTGATAGAAACACTACATAAAACTAAATCATATCTGATGCTTTAAAAACGTTACTACAACACTGAAAAACACGAAATTCACGGCAATATTTAATATTGATTACTGCGTCCCTCAACCTTGGAACGGAAAATGAATACATTCATTCATTCATTTTCATTTCGGCTTAGTCCCTTTATTAATTAAGGGTCGCCACAGCGGAATGAACCGCCAACTTATCCAGCATGTTTTACGCAGCCGATGCCCTTCCAGCTGGAACCCATCACTGTGAAACACCCATACACACTGATTCACACACATATAATACAGACAATTTAGCTTACCCTATTCACCTATACCACATGTCTTTGGACTTGTGGGGGAAACCTGAGCACCCCAAGGTTGAGCGGTTGAGAAAACCCACACCAACACTGGGAGAACATGCAAACTCCACACAAGAAACGCCAACTGACTCAGCTGAAGCTCAAACCAGCGACCTTCTTGCTGTGAGGCGAACATGCTACCGACTGCGCCACCGTGCAGCCATAAAATGAATACAAAGATTCACAAACATATACAAGCAGAGTAATTTGTTTTGTTTTATTTTTCAATTAGTTGTGAGGAACTCACTGCCATTGTGTAAATAATACACTTTAGAAAATGCTAGGTTCCACACAATTCCTTCATGCTGTCCAAACACAAGTCGATTAAGTTATCTTAATCATTTTAAAAATGTAAGTAGATTGAACATAAAACAAGTTGTCTGCCCAACTTGTTTTGTTTCAACTCATTTAAGTAGTTTGAACAAGCAGCAAAAGTAATTTTTTGAGTGTATGCAATCAATGTAATCCATAAAATAGTAAATGTAATCTGATTACAAGTGTTTTACAAGTACACTGTAAAAAAAGAAGAGTTGAGTCAACTTCATTTTTTTTCTGTGTAGTTTACTTCAATTAGAAGAACCTCATTTTGTAAATCTGATTATGTAATCTAGATTACATATAATCCATTATTACTCAGATTTACATACAAATGACATCCTTTATTCGACAAATAAACAGCACAGTGGCACAGTGGTTAGCACGATAGCCTCACAGCAAGATGGTCGCTGGTTTGAGCCTCGGCTGGGTCAGTTGGCATTTTTGTGTAAAGTTTGCATGTTCTCCCCATATTGGCATGGGTTTCCTCCAGGTGCTCCAGTTTTCCCATATGCGCTATAGGTGAATTAGGTAAGTTAAATTGTCCATAGTGTATACTAGACAAATTGGCAGTTCATTCCACTGTGGCCACCCCAGATTAATAAAAGGACTAAGCCAAAAAGAAAATGAATGAATGATTAAACAAAAGTCAGTTGATGGTAAAAAAATGTAATGAGAAATGTTGATTTTTCATTAAGATTAAATTTTTTAAAAAATCTCACTGCCTTAAACATTTTGGTTGAATCAACTTATTTTTTCCAGTCAATCAAACTAACTGTTAAACTTTGTTTAACTAAACTATTATTTTTGTTGAAACCTGACTGTAAATAATGCAGGATTCCACACAATTCTTTCATGCTGCCCCAACACAAATCGATTAGGCTAACTTAACAAACTGAAGTGGATCGAACATAAAACAATTAAGTTGTTTCAAAAAAATCCCAAGAATTGTGTTATTTCAGCTCATCTTAAATAAGTAATTTGAAAGAGCAGCAAAATAGTTTTTTTAGTTGAATCAAATCAAACTTCAATCAATCAAGCAAACTGACACAAAATATTAAGTTAAACTTTGTAAAGCCTAAAATAATATAATATAAAACAATATGTTAAAGCAGGGTGGCACGGTGGCAAAGCGGTAAGCACTGTGGCCTTGCAGCAAGAAGGTCACTGGTTTGAGTCCCCGCTGGGCCAATTAGCACTTCTGTGTGGAGTTTGCATGTTCTCCCCGTGTTGGCATGGGCTTTTTCTGGGTGCTTTGGTTTTCCCCACAGTCCAAACACATGCACTATAGCCCACATAGCAAATATTTTCTGGCCCAGCTCCGGGCCACTTAATAACTTTTCTTTTTGCCCAAGTACCGCAACCCACATAGCAAACGGACTTGGCCCAAATGTGGCCTTATTATGGCACTGCTGGCGTTTTGCCAGCACTGGCATGGATAATGTCAGCCGAATTTGGGCCATGCATGGCAATGATGGCACTGCATGCATGACGGAAAACAACATTGGGGCCAGTTGTGGTGTGTGGCCCAGATCAGTGTAGTGATTGTTCACATTGTTTAGGTGACATTAGATTCATTCAGGCTGGGTTATGGCTGTTTTTGGGGTTTCTGGTAAAAGGGTGGTGTTGATATGGTTAACTTATAGTTGAGAATCGGTACCAATAGTAAACCTGTTTTGGCCCAGTTTAGGGCCAGTTAAGAGTAATAAATTGGCTGAGATTTGGGCCGGTTATAGCCATATGTGGCCCTTGTCTTTAATCCAGTTATATGCCACTTCAGGACCTTCATTCTTTGCAGTACTTGGCCCGAGCGAAAACTTATTGTGTGGCCCAGAGCTGGGCCAGAAAACATTTGCTATGTGGGAAAGAATGACGGTCCTGAAGTGGCCCATAACTGGATTAAAGACAAGGGCCACACATGGGCCATAACTGGCTTAAATCTCAGGAAATGTATTACCCTTAACTGGCCCTGAACTGGGCCAATACAGGTTTATTATTGGTACCAATTCTCAGCTATAAGTTAACCATATCAACATAACCCAGCCATAGCCCAGCCCAATGTTACCTAAGCAATGTGAACAATCGCTACACTGATCTGGGCCACACACTTCCCATCCACAACTGGCCCAAATGTAGTTTGCCATCATGCCATCATTGCCATGCATGGCCCACATTCGGCTGACAATATGCATGCCAGTGCCGGCAACACACAAGCAGTGCCATAATGAGGCCACATTTGGGCCAAGTTCGTTTGCTATGTGGGAGGTGAACTGAAAACTAAATTGGCCATAGTGAATGTGAGTGTGTATGGGTGTTTCTCAATACTGGGTTGCAGCTAAAAGGGCATCTGCTGTGTAAAACATATGCTGGAATAGTTGGTCGTTCATTCCGCTGTGGTGACCCTTGATAAATAAGGGACTAAGCTGAAGGAAAATGAATGAATGTTAAAGCAACACAACATTATTTGTTGTCTTGACTTTTTGTCATTCACTTTTTAACAATGTATTGAGACTACGATTGGATATAAAACATAATAGCATTCTAACTGAATCATCATCCCGAAGTAAATGTTTACATCAAATTTCACATGTAAAGCTTAAAAAGAATTATTGTCTCGATTCCAAATAAGACATTAGCATTGTTTTTTAGCTCTTCTCACGTTTAATATGGGAACATCAAAGAAGTGACGAACTCCTAAAGCGACAAAAGTCTCCATTTGCTTTTCCATTCAGAAATCACGATATTCTATATGACCTTTCTATCCTGCAGGCCTCTGGGGTGGACATGGCTCAAAGACAAAGTCAAGCATCTGTTTGCTTAGCATTAGCAAGCGCTATCCCGTCTGAGCAGTGGCACCTCTGTGAGATTCCCAGCAGGCTGCTTTGTAGTAGAGGTTTGGAAATTTTTTGCAGGATGGGGGTGAATCTGCTGAAGGTGAAGCTGGCCAGCTGTTACTGTAGATGCCCCACGCTGGGATCTTTTTGGGGTTCATCACCTTCCATTGTATCACCTCACATACAGTTGAAGTCAAAATCATTCTCTCTCCTGTGATTTTTATTTTTTTGTGATTTGTCTTTGTTAAACATAATTTGGGAAATATTTGAAAGAGCAAGGTATTTTTCTCAGTATTTCCTATAATTTATTTTTTTGATCTGGAGAAAGTCTTATTTGTTTATTTTGGCAAGAGTAAAAGCAGTTTTAAATATTTTTTAAACATTTTAAGGTCAAAATTATTAGCCCCCTTAAGCAGTATTTACAGAACAAATTACTGTTAAACAATGACTTGTCTAATTAACCCAGTTAAGCCTTTAAATGTCACTTTAAGCTAAACACTAGTATCTTGAAGAATATCTAGTCAAATATTATGTGCTGTCATCATGATCAGATAAAATAAATCAGTTATTGGAGATGAGTTATTAAAACTATTATGTTTAGAAATGTGTTGGAAAAAGTCTTCTCTCTGTTAAACAGAAATTGGGGGGGAAATATACAAGGGGGCTAATAATTTTGACTTCAACTGTACATTTGGTTTGACAGGTCATTAGTGTTGTTGGGACATTACCAGTCAAAGGTCTGGAATAATTCAGATGTAAAGGCATAGTTCACCTAAAAATAAATGTTTATTCTCACTCAAGTGGTTCCAGAGCTTTATGAGTTCCATTGAGTTCCATAGTTGGAAAACAAATACTATGGAAGTCAATGGCTACCCATTTTCAACATTCTTCAAAATATCTTCTTTTGTGTTTAACAGCAGAAAGAAACCTTGGTTTTAGTTCAAGTGAAGGTTGGATAATTGATGACATTTTTATGTTTGGATGAACTATCCTTTTAAAGTTTCTGAAAGAAGTGACCAATCCACGCAATTATTCCATGAAAAACGCAATAATACATTCGGTTTGACAGGTCATTAGTGTTGTTTACTGGGACATTACCAGTCAAAGGTCTGGAATAATTCAGGTTTAAAGGCATAGTTCACCTGAAATGAAAATTAACTTTCTATTTTCAAGTGATTCCAGACATTTATGAGTAGTTTTTTTTTCTTCTGTTAAACACAACTTTGAAGAATGTTGAAAATGTTGTCATTGACTTCTATATGAAACCAAATACAGTGGAAGTCAATGGCTACCGGTTTTCAACATTCTTCAAAATGAGGTTTAGGTGGGCTTAAAAATGGGTTTAGAACAAGTAACGTCTGAATAATCTGACTATAGAAGTCAATGGTTACTGGTTTTCAACATTCTTCAGAATAACTTATTTTGTGTTCAACAGAAGAAAGAAACTCAAATGGGTTTAGATCAAGTGAAGGCTGGATAATTGATGACAATTTTCAGTTTTTGGGTGAACTATCCCTTTAAAGTTTCTGAAAGAACTGACCAATCTATGCAATTATTACACTGAAAAGAATGATGTCTGCAAAACTGTTGCAAACAATTTATTTGTGTTGAATTGAAACAAGCAAATTAAATATAATAAAATTCTACTTAATTTGTTTGTTTAAATTCAGCCCAAATAAATTGTTTACAGCCACTTAACGTAAAAAATTGAGTAAATCCAAGGAATCATCTCTGAATGTTTTTTTCCAGTGTATATGAAAATCACAGTAATACTGTAAATTTCAGATAACCATTTGAAGTATTGAAAAAATGTCTTGAACTATGCTCATGTTTTTCTTATATTCATAATATTTTATTGTATTCATATTCAGTTCTTATGCTGGGATCATTTTGGGGTCCCAATCGGCTTGACAGGTCATTAGTGTTGTTTACTGGGACATTACCAGTCAAAAGTTTGGAATAATTCAGATTTAAAGGCATAGTTAATCTAAAAATTTGAGTTTTTGACTCATTTACTCTCCCTCAAGTGGTTCCAGATCTTTATGAGTATTTTTTTTTTCTGTTGAATGCAATTTTGAAGAATGTTTGAAACTAGTTGTCATTGACTTCTATAGCAGGAAAACAAATACTGTGGAAGTCGATGGCTACCGGTTTTCAACATTCTTCCAAATTATGTTTAGGTGGGCCTAAAAATGGGTTTAGATCAAGTGAAGGCTGATTAATTGATGACAATTTTCAATTTTTTGGGTGAACTATCCCTTAAAGTGTCTGAAAGAAGTGACGCAATTAGATGAAAATTACAGTAATACTGTGAATTTCAGATAACCATTTGAAGTATTTCAAAAGTGTCTCAAACTATGTTCATATTTTCTTATATTCCTCATATTTCATTATATTCATATTCAGTTCTTATGCTGGGATCATTTTGGGGTTCATCAACTCCCAATCGGTTTGACAGGTATTAGTGTTGTTTACTGGGACATTACCAGTCAAACGTCTGTAATAATTCAGATTTAAAGGCATAGTTCACCTAAAAATGAAAGTTTATGACCCATTTACTCTCGCTCAAGTGGTTCCAGATCTTTATCGAATGTTGGAAGAATGTTGGAAACTGGTTGCCATTGACTTCTGTAGTAGGAAAACAAATACTATGGAAGTTCATAGCTACTGGTTTTTAACATTCTTCAAAATATCTTCTTTTGTGTTCAACATAAGAAAGAAACTCAAATGGGTTTAGATCAAGTGAAGGCTGGATAATTAATGACAATTTTCAATTTCTGTGTGAAGTGTCCTTTTAAAATGTCTGAAAAAATTGATCAATCCACTCAATTATTATAGGAATATCACAGTATACTGTAAATTTCAGATAACCATTTGAAGTATTTAAAAAAATGCCTTGAACTATGCATATATTTTTCTTATATTCGTAATATTTTATTGTATTCATATTCAGTTCTTATGCTGGGATCATTTTGGGGTTCATCAAC
>CAIGQZ010032594.1:5205490-5239844 GCA_903798205.1 Danio tinwini
GGTGTTTTGAGCTTTTAAACATGTTGCTATGTGGTTGCTGGTGTGTTTACAATGGTTTTTAAGTGTTGCTATACGGTTGCAAGGGTGTTTAGAGGGCTTTTAACATCTTGTTAAGTGGTAACTGGAGTGTTTTGAGCTTTTTAACATGTTGCTATGCAGTTGCTGGGGTGTTTAGAATGGACTTAAAGTGTTGTTATGTGGTTGCTAGGGTGTTTAGAATGGTCTTAAAGTGTTGCTATGTGGTTCAGAGAGCTTTTTAACGTGTTGCAATATGGTTGTTGGGGTGTTCAAAGTGGTTTAAAAATATATTTCTAAATTCTAAACAAACCAAAAAATTTATTTTTGTTTGTTTAGAATGATTTTAAAGTGCACTATGCGGTTGCTAAGGTGTTTAGATGGCTTTTAACACCTTGTTATGCGGTTACTGGGTGTTTTGAGCTTTTTAAAACGTTGCTATGTGGTTGCAGGAGTGTTTAGAATTGTTTTAAAGTGTTGCCATGTGGTTGCTAAGGTGTTTAGAATGGTTTTAAAATGTTGCTTTGTGGTTGCTAAGTTGTTCAGGGGGCTTTAAACACCTTGTAATGTAGAGACTGTGGTGTTTTGAGCTTTTTAATAAGTTGCTATGCAGTTGCTGGGGTGTTTAGAATGGTTTTAATGTGTTGCTATGCAGTTGCTAGGGTGTTTAGAGGGCTTTTAAACATGTTGCTATGTGGTTGCTGGGCTGTTTAGAATGGGTTTACAGTGTTGCTATGCGGTTGCTAGGGTGTTTAGAAAGCTTTTAACACCTTGTTATGCAATTACTGTGGTGTTTAGAATAGTTTTAATGTGTTATTATGTGGTTGCTGGGGTGTTTAGAATGGTTTTAATGTGTTGCTACACAGTTGCTAGAGTGTTTAGAGGGCTTTTAACACCTTGTTATACAGATACTTGGGTGTTTCAACTTGCTATGTGGTTGCTGGGATGTTTAGATGTTTTAAAGTGTTGCTATGTGGTTGCTGGGGTGTTTAGAATGGGTTTACATGGTTGCTATGCGGTTGTTTTTGTGTTTAGAGAGCATTTAACACCTTTTTGTGCGATACTGGGGTGTTTTAAGCTTTATAACATAACAGAGTGGTTTGAACACAATGCAAAGCGGTTGCTTGAGACTGAATTACATTTACAAAATCGTGAAATCCTAAATTGATGATAGCATTGTTGTTCAGTTATTTTATTGACTTTTATATCTTTCTGGAACTGGTCTGAAGGTGTTTTCAAGATGTCCGCCGATTGACCTGGCTTCCCCCTGAACTGTTGTTTCTCAGCTGTTCTCACTGTGTGGTTAATGGCTCTCTGTTGTCTGTGAGGATTTCAAAGCAGGAAGGGCAACGCAGTATTTGTTGTTTAATACAATTAAGAGCATTCCTTGTAAACTCGTAGCAGGGTGAGCTTCTAAACATTAGCTCATTGAGGACAACCTGACCCACAGAAAGTTTATTATGCCTCAAATGTAAATATGACGTAACAGGGATTCAAGCTGACGTTTGCTCGTTAACGAATCCCGTAAACAGACATCTGTGTGTGATACAGCTCGAGCTGAAAGGACCTGGAAAGAGTTTTGCTCAAAGCTAGCTTTAAGTTTAAATTGCCTACTTAACTATTCATCAAACCAGCATTTAAATATGTGAAGAACTAAGTTTATCACAAATCTTAGTGGTTACTAGGGTGGTTGCTAGGTGTTCAGTGTTGCTATGTGGATGCAAGGGTGTTGCTAAGATGTTTGTTAGCTAGTTGCTATTTGTTTTAAATGGTTTCAGCAGGTCTCTGATTGGTTGCTAGGCCTTTACTAGAGTGTTTCGTTGGTTGCTATGTTGCTTTGGGTGTTTATAGTCTGTTTAATGTTTTGGATTGGTTGCTAGGCAGTTGCTTGAGCCTTTTAACTAGTTGCTAAGAAGTGGCCAGAATTGTTGGGCTGGTTACTAGGCAGTTTCTTGAGTGGTTTGGGTTGTTTCTAGGCAGTTGCTAGAGTATTTTGGGTCATTGTTAAACTGTTACTAGAGTCTCTTAGATTGGCAGCTATGCAGTGGCTAAAGTGTTTATGCTGGTTGCTAGGCAGTTACTAGAGTGTTCAGTTGGTTGCTATGTTGCTTTGGGTTTTTATAATCTGTTTAATGTTTTGGATTGGTTGCTAGGCAGTTGCTTGAGTGTTGTAACTAGTTGCTAAGAAGTGGCCAGAATTGTTACTAGTCAGTTTCTTGAGTTGTTTGGGTTGTTTCTAGGCAGTTGCTAAAGTCTCTTGGATTGGCTGTTGTGCAGTTGCTTGAGTGTTCAGGTTGGTTGCTAAGCAGATGCTATAATGTTTATGCTTGTTGCTAGGCAGTTGCTAAAATGTTCTAGTGGATTGCTAGGTAACATTTAAGTGTTTTAAGTATGTTCTAGTGTTTAGGATTGGTTTCTATGCAGTTTCATTAGTATTTTGGGTGGTTCTAGGCAGTTGCTAGAGGGTTTCAAATTGATTGTCAAGCCAGTGCTAGATTGTTTTGAGTGGTGGTTAAGTGGTTGCTAGAGTTTATTAATAGACTGCATTCATTGCAGTTGCTTGAGTGTTTTGACTGCTTGCCATGCATTTACTCGAGTGTTCATGTTGGTTGCTAGGCAGTTCCTGTGTCTGGTTGTTTGGTAGTTACTTGAGTGTTTTGGCTGGTTGTTAGGCTGTTAATAGAGTTCTGGATTGGTTGCTAGGGAGTTGCTTGAGTGTTTTGACTGGTTACCATGCAATTATTTGAGTGTTCATGTTGGTTACTAGGCAGTTCCTATAGTATTTTGTCTGGTTATTAGGTAGTCAGTAAAGTGTTTTGACTGGTTGCTAGGCTGTTAATGAAGTTCTGGATTGGTTGCTAGGGAGTAGCTTGAGTGTTTTGACTGGTTACCATGTATTTATTTGAGTGTTCATGTTGGTTACCAGGCAGTTTCTATAGTATTTTGTCTGGTTATTAGGTAGTCAGTAAAGTGTTTTGGCTAGTTGCTAGGCTGTTAATGGAGTTCTGGATTGGTTGCTAGAGAGTTGCTTGAGTGTTTTGACTGGTTACCATGCATTTATTTGAGTGTTCATGTTGGTTACCAGGCAGTTTCTATAGTATTTTGTCTAGTTATTAGGTAGTCAGTAAAGTGTTTTGGCTGGTTGCTAGGCTGTTAATGGAGTTCTAGATTGGTTGCTAGGGAGTTGCTTGAGTATTTTGACTGGTTACCATGCATTTATTTGAGTGTTTATGTTGGTTGCCAGGCAGTTTCTATAGTATTTTGTCTGGTTATTAGATAGTCTGTAAAGTGTTTTGGCTGGTTGCTAGGCTGTTAATGGAGTTCTGGATTGGTTGCTAGGGAGTTGCTTGAGTTTTAGGGGTTGTTTCTAGACAGTTACTTGAGTATTTTGACTGGTTGTTGTGTATTTGCTAGACTCTACATATTAGTTGCTAAGCAGTACTTCAATATTTTGTCTGGTTGCTAGGCAGGTACTATAGTGTATTGGCTGGTTGTTACAAAGTCCCTAAAATGTACTAGCTGGTTTCTAGGTTGCTTCGGGTGTTTCTAATCTGTTTTAATCTTCTGCATTTTGATTGTTAGGCAGTTGTTTGAGTGTTTGGGGTTTTTCTAGGCAGTTGCTAGAGGGTTTTGCTTTAGTTGCCAGGCAGTTGCTAGGTTGTTTTAGCTTGTTGTTAAACTGTTACTGGATTTTTGGGGGGATTAATTAGTGTTATAGTTGTAGTGTTCAGGTTGGTTGCTAGGCAGTTCCTACAGTATTTTGTCTGGTTGCTAGGTAGTTACTAGAATGTTTTGCTAGGTTGTTTTGGCTTGTTGTTAAGCTGTTGCTGGAGATTATAAATAGACTGCTTTCAAGACAGTTGCTTGAGCGTTTTGACTGTTTGCCATGCATTTACTACAGTGTTTAAGTTGGTTGCCAAGTGATTCCCACAGTATTTTGTCTGGTTGTTAGGTAGTTACCTAAGTGTCTCGGCTGGTTAGGAGGTTGTTACTGGAGTTTTGGATTAGTTGCTAGGCAGTTCCTAGAGTGTTTCTAAATTGTCCTAGCTGGTTGCTATGTGTGATTCTAGTCTTTTTTATTGTTCTGGGTTGGTTGCTGGGTAGTTGCTTGAGGTTTATGAGTTGTTTCTACACAGTTACTTGAATATTTTAACTAATTGCCATGTATTTACTAGAGTGCACAGGTTGCTAGGCAGTTATTACAGTATTTTGTCTGGTTGCTAAGCAGAGACATTAGTGTATTGTCTGGTTGTTAGGCAGCCCCTAAAATATTATAGCTTGCTAGGTTGCTTTGGGTGTTTCTAATCTGTTTTAATGTCCTAGATTTTGATTGTTAGGCAGTTGTTTGAGTGTTTTGGGTTGTTTCTAGGCAGTTGCTAGAGGGTTATGTATTAGTTGCAGTTGCTAGGTTGTTTTGGCTTGTTGTTAAACTGTTGCTGGATTTTTAAGGGGATTAATTAGTGTTATGGTTGTAGTGTTCAGGTTGGTTGCTAGGCAGTTCCTACAGTATTTTGTCTGGTTGCTAGGCAGTTACTAGAATGTTATTTATGGTTTTTTGGCTGTGACCGGTGTTTTGTGTTAGCTGCTAAGCAGTTGCTAGGTTTCTTTTGGTGTTTCTAGGCTGCTCTAGGTACATATATTTCATCTAATTGTCACTGAAGATTGTATTATTTCAGTACACTTATATCTTTTGGACCACGAACTTCACCTCCCTGTCCCTGTTTCTCCTCAACACCTCCGCAAGACATTTGTTGCCTCAGCAGAGAGGATAAGACATGGAAATGTTTGTACAACGTGAGAGGGTGGACCCTTCTGAAAGACCTTTTATTCAAGACACACTGCATGACATCAGTTTAGATTCAGTCCATATTCATTTACTGACGCAGAACCGAGACCAAAATATAAAAATGATTAGACTCTCTTTTGTCTGCTTGTTTTTTTAGAGACAGAAACATTGCTTTGGTGTGATATTATAGGAACGTGTGGCTATCTGCCGAAGGACTGTTTGTTTTTGTGTTATACACCAACATTTTAAACTGATCAGCAATACAGCAAGGCCCTCTGAAACCCTTCATGCTTTGATTGCAACAAAAACAAAAGTGATATTGCGCCCTCTGCTGAAACTAAAGTAGACATGCAGCCTTTCAAAATTAATCTGGTTCAGATTAGCATGCTACCATACTCCTCTTACTATTCTTTGTTTGACTGTGTGCTGTATAATGTGCAAAGAATGTCATTGTTTCTGAATAGTAATAAGAGTTTATTCATTCATTTTCCTTCGGCTTAGTCCCTTTATTCATCAGGGGTCACCACAGCGGAATGAACCGCCAACTATTCCAGCATATGTTTAACAGAGCGGATGCCCTTCCAGCCGCAACCCCAGTACTAGAAAACACCCATACTTCATCATTCACACACATACACACACTAATACACTACGGCCAACATTAGTTTATTCAATTCACCTATAGTGCATGTGTTTGGACTGTGGGGGAACCTGGTGTTCTGTCGATTTGTCCTACCTTGTCAGATTGTCCTACATCCCATTCAAAAAGTAGGTAGCACATTTTGATTACGTAATATGCTACCCATCAGATTTTGCTACCAGTGTAAATTTTAATGTGGATTAGTCTGATATGAAGCTGTAATATCGCCCTACCTAATCCCTAACCTCAGAACCATTCAAATACAGTGTTGGTAGCATAATCTGATGGGTAGGATAAAATGTCAGGACACCGGAGCACCCGGAGGAAACCCACCCCAACACAAGGAGAACATGCAAACTCAGAAATGTCAACTGACCCGGCTGGCACTCGAACCAACGACCTTACTGTGAGGTGATAGTGCTAACCACTGAGCCACCGTGCCCCTTGTAGTAAGACTTCAAATAAAAAAAAATGATTTTTGGAAATAGTATTGACAGTGTGCATATTTCACAGTACAATAGAAAAGTCAGACGCATTGCATTATTGGAAATTAAATTCTGTTCAAATAAACTGCACACTGTGTACTGCCGAATTAGCAGGCCGTGTTCTGTGCCACCCTGTTATTGTTGTTTTTGGCCCTGATCAGTTTGTCCTCATCCGTCAGATTGCACAAAGACAGCCTGGCACTCTGCCAGTTTCCTACTTTATGCCACTCCTGACTCCGTTCACACGTTATTATCTTGCTTTTTTCCCAATTAAGACCCTGACTAAACAAACAGAGCTGAAAGAAGGTGGGATTGGCTGGATACAAAATAATGGCTCTAGTGCTTCACGCCTGTAATCTAAGGGCTTACTCACACTATGCTATCCGAACCATGCCCAGGCCCGTTTCACGTATTGTTTGAGAAGCGTGAGAGCTCTGAATTGGGCCCTGACTTGGTTGGAAGAGGTGGGCCTGAGCACAGTTCACTTGGGCCCAGGTGCGGTACGCTTACAGTGTGAGTGCAAGCGTGCCTAAGCCCAAAAGCAAGACGTGACTTTTATGGCTCGTTTCCACTGAGTGTTACAGTACAGTACGGTACGGTTCGGGTCATTACGGGTCACCTTTATCAGGCTTGCGTTTTCACTACAAAGGGTACCCTTTTGGTGGGCGTGGTGTACTACAGAGAGTTTCAGTCGACGTCATTCTCGCTCGAATAAATGTCTACAGTAAAGCCGTACAGCTCGTTCACATTATATGAGAAGCTCTTCTAACAGAACAGATGCTTTAAACATATTAATACTTGCTTATAAATGTTTATTACTAACATTTCTATGAACATGTTTTGATTATAACTGCAGATCAATGACAGTGTTACAGCCTACTGTAACGTCTGCAATTATATAAAATAAATAAATAAATGCAACATATATGAACACATACAGACCCTTACAGTCTCTGATATGTTACTACATACAGCTAAACTACACACAGCATACATTTAGTCCTTATTTGAGTTCAAAAACAACACACAACATATACAGTAGCCCACAGTCAGAGCTAACCTCTCATCTGTATCTTTAATCTTCACCAACACATGTAGCCTCTGTTAGAGAGTAATTCTGTCATTCAGAGTTCATAATAGTCCAAAAGGCGATGATAAACATGGCAGATTGTTCATGATTTGTTCATGGCAGATTGTTCAGGTTGCTGAAACTATTTGCTCCTGTCTTTTGTCGGGCTACTCCTTTTTTCCGCGTTTCACTATCGCGTTTGTCCTTTTCTTTCTGAATGGATCAGATGTCGAACACGCTTCATTAATCACACACACGTTATTATCATCAGCTCAAGAAGTTTGTTATATCAAATCTAGACGCGATCGCGAGCTCCCTGGAGAAAGCGAAACTGCTCACACTTTTAGACTTTTAGACGGCCTCGTAAAACAACAACAGGACACAGCAGATTCTTGGCTATTATATGCATATAGTTGTCTCGGCTGTGTATTTAAAAACATGGCGGCTCCATTGTTTTGATTCTGGCTGGCTCCACGAGATCGTGACGTATCTCTGTAAACCAATCAACGTTCAGCTGCACATGTAGCTCCACCTTTTGGTACCCTTTCTCATCTTTGGTACCCTTTCGAAAGGGTGCTGAAAAAGTGGTACGGTACAGTTCGGTTCGGTACGCTTTTGTAATAATATATATTATATTATTAAACAATAGACTGCGCGTCATCGCATATCAAACGACTTAAACGATATAACTAAAGAAATCTCCTCTGTGCTGAGCAAGAGCACTTACTGAGAAGCGCATCATCAATGACGTAAGCGTGCCCAGGCCCGAATGTAATGTGAGTGCGGGCCATCGGGGGAGACGGGAGGGGGGACAAGCGTGCTTTCTCCCGGTTCAAGACAACTGTACATAGTGTGAGTACGCCCTTTATGGTCAAGCGTGTTATGATTGAGCATTTGCATTGTACGTTTTTTTGTATGTTTGGAATGAGGTTGGAAGCACGGTGGTGCAGTGGGTAGCGCTCTCACCTCACAGCAAGAAGGTCGCTGGTTCAAGCCTCGGCTGGGTCAGTTGGGATTTCTGTGTGGAGTTTGCATGTTTTCCCCATGTTCACGTGGGTTTCCTCCGGGTGCTCCGCTGGTCCACAGACATGCACTATAGGTGAATTGGGTAAGCTAAATTGTCCGTAGTGTATGTGTGGGAATGGAAGTGTATGGGTGTTGACGCTGCTATGACAATCGCCTCGGTCCCAACTTAAGACACGCTCTCTGTCAGGCGTTGACGTTGAAGCCCCGTGTGAATCGAGTGTAACTGCTACTAGCATGCTTTGACTTATTGTTAGGTAGTTGTTTCAATGTTTTGACTGGCTCCAAAGCAGTTTCTAGAGTGGTGTGACAGTCCTGAAGTGGCCCATAACTGGATTAAAGATAAGGGACACACATGGGCCATAACCGGCCTGAATCTCAGCCAATTTATTACCCTTAACTGGCCCTGAACTGGGCCAAAACAGGTTTATTATTGGTACCAATTCTCAGCTATAAGTTAACCATATCAACATAACGCAGCCATAGCCCAGCCTAATGTTACCTAAACAATGTGAACAATCGCTACACTGATCTGGGCCACACACCTCCCATCCACAACTGGCCCAAATGTAGTTTGCCGTCATGCATGCAGTGCCATCATTGCTATGCATGGCCCACATTCGGCTGACATTAAGCATGCCAGTGCCAGCAACACGCCAGCAGTGCCATAATGAGGCCACATTTGGGCCAAGTCCGTTTGCTATGTGGGTGCTAGAGCATTGGACTGGTTAATGGGTAACTGCTACTAGCAGTACTTTGACTTATTGCTAGGTAGTTGTTTAACTGGCTGCTAAGCAGTTCTAGAGTGGTTTGGATTGATCATTAGGCATTTCTATGTATGCTTGGCTGATTGCTAAGTTGTTCTAAGTAGCTTCCCACATAGCAAACGAACTTGGCCCAAATGTGGCCTCATTATGGCACTGCTGGCGTGTTGCTGGCACTGGCATGCATAATGTCAGCAGAATGTGGGCCATGCATGGCAGTGATGGCACTGCATGCATGACGGCAAACAACATTTGGGCCAGTTGTGGATGGGAGGTGTGTGGCCCAGATCAGTGTAGTGATTGTTCACATTGTTTAGGTGACATTAGATTTGTTCAGGCTGGGTTATGGCTCAGTTTTTGGGATTTCTGGTTAAAGGGTGGTGTTGATATGGTTAACTTATACCCACATAGCAAATGTTTTCTGGCCCAGCTCTGGGCCACACAATAAGTTTTTCCTCGGCCCAAGCACCACAAAGAATGACGGTCCTGAAGAGGCCCACAACTGGATTAAAGACAAGGGCCACACATGGGCCATAACCGGCCTGAATCTCAGGCAATTAATCACCCTTAACTGGTCCTGAACTGGGCTAAAACAGGTTTATTATTGGTACTGATTCTCAGCTATAAGTTTATATTTTAACCAGGAACCCCAAAAACTGAGCAATAACCCAGCCTAATGTTACCTAATCAATGTGAACAATCGCTACACTGATCTGGGCCACACACCTCCCATCCACAACTGGCCTAAATGTAGTTTGCCGTCATGCATGCAGTGCCATCTTTGCCATGCATGGCCCACATTTGGCTGACATTATGCAGTGCCATAATGTGGCCACATTTGAGCCAAGTCCATTTGCTATGTGGGTAGCTGAGAATCGGTACCTATAATAAACCTGTTTTGGCCAGTTCAGGGCCAGTTAAGGGTAATAAATTGGCTGAGATTCGGGCCGGTTATGGCCCATGTGTGGCCCTGGTCTTTAATCCAGTTATGGGCCACTTCATCACCGTCATTCTTTGCGGTACTTGGCCCGAAGGAAAACTTATTGTGTGGCCCGGAGCTGGGCCAGAAAACATTTGCTATGTGGGTTTTGGGTGTTTTGACTGCTAAGTAATTTATTTATTTTTTTGTACTGGTTCTTAGGAAGTTACTAGACTGCTTTGGATGGACTGGTTGGTAGGTAGTTGCTAGACTGTTTTGGTCAATTGCTAGGTTGCTGTGAATAGTTTCTAAGGCATGGTTTTAATGGTTGGTACACTGGGTGCTTTTGATTGGTTACTAGATAGTTATACAGTGTTTTGACTGCTTGCTTGGCAGTTGCTAGAGTGTTGGACTGATTATTAGGTAATTGCTACTAGCGTGCTTTGACTTATTGCTAGGTAGTTGTTTGACTGGCTGCTAAGCAGTTTCTAGAGTGGTTTGAATTTGTCGTTAGGCATTTTTGTGTATGTCTTGCCTGGTTGCTAGGTTGTTCTAAGTTTTGACTGCTAAGTAATTTATTTATTAATATTTTGTACTGGTTCCTAGGCAGTTACTAGACTGCTTTGGATTGACTGGTTGCTAGTTGCTAGACTGTTTTGGTCAATTGCTAGGTTGCTGTGAGTTGTTTCTAAGACATGGTTTGAATGGTTGGTAGACACTTGCCTTGATAGAGTGTTTTTAATTGGTAACTAGATAATTATAAAGTACTTTGGCTGTGTACTTTAGAGTGTTTTGATTTTGAAAAGGGTTTAAATGGCGTTGATTAAATAAGATGCCATTGATTAATCAGATATCTATTCAGTTATGCGCTGTAATTTACATCATGAAGCTTTATATGTCTGACATCATGGGAACTCATATAAATATACAATAAATGCTTTGTCTACTACACCATTAAGGCTGTCCTCTGGTTTTCTGATGTTTACATTGGCTTTCAGCAGCGTGTGTTACATTTGCATTTTACTGTGTTCAAGTCTGGGAAAACACGCATGTCACATGCCAAATATAACATATGCGATGCATTTTACAAGACTGTCATTAGAGGGGGAAATAAACAAGAAAAATGACCCGTGCAAATTATAGATTGAGTGCGCGCTGTTGACAAAACGCAGAACTTTTCATAATATGTCCAAAAATGAAAAAGAATTCAAACAGTCCCATTGTTTTTGTTATTTTCTTGCTTTAGAAATCAAGCTGATTCATTCTGACAGTAGATGCATTGTCAGGAGCCAGACGGACAGGACGGATGCGCATTCCTCTCTTAAATGGCTTTATGCAGTAAGTTGGCAGAACTTTATAACGTCTGTCAATCATTTTCTTGGCAAAAACACAAAACAGGAAAAGAGAAAATGCCTCTGAGAGTTTTCCTCTCAGCAAAACAACACTTGATTTTACCCGTTGAAAATAATCAAAATGTTAAGCATGTTTTAATGTGTTTATCGAGCTCTTAACAGTTAAAACTACATAACTCCTAATTACTCCAGCATGAATTTACTGGAATAATTAAAATGTCATAGTTTTACTACTAAGATTTTGCATGTGATTAAATAATGATAATAAACATATAAAATTATTAAATAATTCGAATGAATAAAAATAAATGATTATATTTAAAACTAAATTCAAAATAGTCTTATAATATATGTTATAAAAACTAATATTATTATTATTGTGATCTAATATGGCTAGATGTAGAACTTTCACAATTCAGTTTGTTTTTAGTTAAATATAATTAATTTATTTATAATAATCTGTTTTTATGAATACAAAAACGTCATTTCTTCATTTATGTATGACTGAGAAACATGCATCGCACTAATATAATGCAATATAATAATGTTTTATACACTCACTGGCCACTTTATTAGGTACACATATGTGCAAATGCAAATTAACGCAAATTTCTAATCAGCCAATCACATGGCAGCAATTCAATGCATTTAGGCATGTAGACATGGTCAAGACGATCTGCTGCAGTTCAAAGCGAGCATCAGAATGGTGAAGAAAGGTGATTTAAGTGACTTTGAACGTGGCATGGTTGTTTGGTGCTAGATGGGCTGGTCTGAGTATTTCAGAAACTGCTGATCTACTGGGATTTTCACACACAACCAACTCTAATGGCCCAAAAGAGAGTAAATATCTATTGAGCGCCAGTTCTGTGGCCGTAAATGCCTTGTTGATAGCAGAGGTCAGAAGAGAATGGCCAGACTGGTTCCAGCTGATAGAAAGGCAACAGTAGCTCAAATAACCACTCGTTACAACCGAGGTCTGCAGAAGAGCATCTCTGAATGCACAACATGTCCAACCTTGAGGCGGATGGGCTACAGCAGCAGAAGACCACACCGGGTGCCACTCCTGTCAGCTAATAACAGGAAACTGAGGCTACAATTCACTGAGGCTCACCAAAATCGGACAATAGAAGATATGAAAAACGTTGCCTGATCTGATGAGTCTCCATTTCTGCAGACACATTTGGATGGTAGGGTCAGAATTTGGAGTCAACAACAGTAAAGCATGGATCCATCCTTCCTTGCATCAATGATTCAGGCTGGTGCTGGTGTAATGGTGTGGGCGGATATTTTCTTGGCACATTTTGGGTCCATTAGTACCAATTGAGCACTGTGTCAATGCCACAGTCTATCTGAGTATTGTTGCTGACCATGTCCATCCCTTTATGACCACAGTGTACGCATCTTCTGATGGCTACTTTCAGCAGGATAACACGCGACGTCATAAAGCGTGAATCATCTCAGACTGGTTTTTGCGAACTTGAAAATGAGTTCACTGTACTCAAATGGCCTCCACAGTCACCAGGTCTCAATCCAATAGAGCACGTTTGGGATGTGGTGGAATGGGAGATTCGCAACATGGAGGAATATTTCCAGTACCTTGTTGAATCTATGCCACGAAGGATTAGGGCAGTTCTGTAGGCAAAAGCAGGTCCAAGCTGGTACTAGTAAGGTGTACCTAATAATGTGGCCGGTGAGTGTATTTGATAGATTGTACATATATTATTTGTAGTAAAAGTAATGTAATATAAAAACTTAAATAAGAAGTTGAATTTTTTATTCTTTTTTAAATATTTCCCAAGTGATGATTAGCAGAGCAAGCATATAAACTTTCCCCTAACATCCAGAATTTCTATTTAGTAAAATATTATGTAGTCATCATGGCAAAAACTAAATTCTGAGTGGTTGCTAAGCCGTTGCTATATGCCATTTGCCTTAAAATGTGTTGGAAAATTTTTAAATATGAGATTTTTTTATTATTATTAAAAAGGAGTGCTAATAAATTTGTCTTTAACTGTATTTTGATAAAATGCCATTTTTAACAAACTGCTACAGATTTCTGAGTGTTGACACAATGTTGATGCTAGCCGACAGGGGGCGTCTATACCGGGCTCTGTGCACCTTTCAACATGTTTCCCTGATGGACAGAGAGACGGAGGAGATGCTGCTGCCAAAATATACCTTTCACCGTGGATTTGCGCTGCTCTGGGATCATTTAAGGACAGTTTTATTCGCTGAAGCCTCTTGAAGACTGTGTGCTGGATGTGAGTTGATGTCGACGTCAGGATTCCTGCGATTGTTTGCCGGAAGATTCTGCGCGAGGGTTTGTTTTTGTTTGGAGCTCATGATGATGGATAACGTTTATAACGAAAAACGGACATAAAACACGAAAAGACGAGCGCTGAAGAGGCCTGTGGTTTATTTTAATCGGTTATCGTCTCATTATTGAAGCATGGACAGGTAACAGTGATTGGTTTTTGTTATTAGCATAAATTAATAACATAGTCGCATATTGCTGTTTGTGCTATTCATCGTTTAACGTACATAATGGTCCGATTATTTTGGAGCGGGCGTGATCCGTTTGTTTGCTATTTTTTGTTTGCAATAAGTTGTTATGAGTTTTAATGTAGGTCTATTATTAGTCTCTACATCCTTTCTAGAATGTTAAGCTAATACATTTGTTTACAGTTCGTTTTTGGACTCCTCTTTGATATAGCATTTTATCGCGAATTGTTGTATTAATCATCCTGAAAATTGATTTCGGCTAACAGCGAGGACGAAACAATTATTTAGATTAATTTATTGCAGTTTAATCTAATCTCTGTAGTTAAATTCAAGTGATAGTCATGTATTGAAAGTGCATAAAGTACACATTTATGTCACTATTGAGGAGATATAGTTGGTTTTATATTCACTCATTTGGACTTTCTCCTTAATAATATAATTTCAGAAAAGTATTCTTTGCCATTTCTGAATAGTGAAATCACATTAGCAGCACATGACTATCAAAGTACAACATTGTTCACAGTCAAATAAATAATGTTATTTTGAAGTCATTGTTATTTCAGGGCGAATATTCACAGCACCATGGTAATATAGAGAGCATGTCACAAGTTGTCACTGAACAAATGTGTGAATATAAAACCAACTTTACCTTCATGTCATTAGATTGTTTCATTTAATCTTTAATCAAACTATAATTTCTTTGCTGAAAAAAAACTGGTGGTTGACCAGCCTGGTTTTAGAGGGGTTTTGGCCATTACAGGTTGGTTTCCAACCATTTCCAGCCTGGTCTTAGCTGGAACCTAGTCAAAACCAGCTATGTCCATTAATGTAATGTAATTTTCCAGCCTGACCAGACTGGTAATGGCCCAAACCCCTCTAAAACCAGGCTGGTCAACCAGATAAAACCAGCCAACTGGTTTAAGCAGTTTTTTTCAGCAGGGTTATCTTCTATATTCAGGATTATTTTCTATAAATAAATGACTTTAATATGGCACTCAATTCTGATTTAATGTAAAATGAGACTCCACAAGTGCTTTGAACTTAGCAAAACTAAGTACAGAAAATGTTTCTATTTTATTGTAATTTATTTCAAGTGCAATCAGTGGCAGATTTAGGCATCGGTAATATGGGCGATCGCCCAGAGCGACACCTTGCGGGTAGCGGCCTGAGACCAAACATCCACCCCCCAAGGGGCTGTGCGGCATGAACCCTTGTGAGGGCGGCACGATCATCATTTGCCTAAAGCGCTAGTTTAGCTTGCTCCAGCCCTGAGTGCAATATCAGTGAATTGCTCAAAAATACTTTTAGAAGATTTGCTAAACTGGTTTTTGGGATTGTTGCAGTTAGTGTTGACCTACACCAACAATAAATGTTAAAGTACATCATTTTATAGGGTTTTACTTATTTGCTGTAAATATTCAATCTAAACTGTGATCAGCTGATCGTTACAGTCAAAATTCAACCATTCGTGGATTTGAACTAAAGTTTTAAAATATACATTTGTGCTATTAGTTCTATTCAGGTAAAGTTGATTTTATATTCGCACATTTCTTCAGTGACATCTTGTGACATGCTCCCTATAGGGTTTACCATGGTACTTTGAATCTTCGGCCTGAAATCACATGTAAATATGATGTAAAACAACATCAGCTGTATTTATTTGACCATGAACGATGTTGTACTTTGATAGTCATTGGCTGCTAATATAATTTCTCTATTTACAATTGGAAAAGATCACTTTTCTGAAATTCTAATATTAAGGAGAACATCCAAATATGTGAATATAAGACCAACTTTACCTCAATTTAGTTCTAGACACTTTAAATATGTTTATATGACAAAGGGTGGTATTTCACACATAGCAAGTTGTCAAAATGACCCCGTGGTATTGTACCATTCAGACTTATCCACATGATCAGTATATGCTATAATAAGTTGTGAGCATTTTTAACTTTCCATTTCTCCCTCTTCAGATTGGAGGAGGTCGTAAACCACTGGTTATGGCGGGAAGACTTCTGGCTTCCTCCTGGCGTTACGTGGAAAGACATTGCAGAGGGAACGTCGGACGGAAGTCGGCATCCCGTACCGCGAGATCTGCTCATCTCATTCCCATTGGCCCTGGGTTTCATCGCCCTGCGTTTTGTATTCGAAAGGTCAGTATCAACGTTATGTATATGTTTTGAATAATGTATTCAGAGGTGTGAATTACTGAGGCATTAGATATACATTTGCATAGACACTGCAGGTGTTCACAAAACACTTGATTCTCGTAAAATTGGTGTTTGTATCTACTAGGGGTGCAATGATTCAATATATTCACGATTCGGTATGTATCACTGTTTTAGGGTTAAGGTTTCTGTACGGTACGGTTTGTGCTATGCTTAGAAAAACAAGGCCAACAGAACAATTCAAAGAACAATAAACATACTTATTGGGTAACAAACATCTGACAGTGCAACAACTTCACACATATGACTGTAGATTTGCATGTTCTCGCATTAATTAAAATAAAAGTAGGGCATTTTGAAAGTTGTATGTCCAAATAAATTGCTTAAGAAAAAAGCGTACATTTCCCCTTTTTCTATTTTACATCTTGACTCAGTCTCAACCAATTATGCAGATAAAAATAATATCAAGACATCTTAATAATTGAGCACTTTTAAAGTTTTGATTACTTCTGTTTACAATATGCTTGCATTACCAAGGCAAAAATGTATTTTTGTTAACATTCATTCCAGAGAGCTCCATTATCACTTATCAGGACCATCGCAGTGAATGAAACTTAAAGGGCACCTATGGTGAAAAATCTACTTTTCAAGCTGTTTGGACAGACATATGTGTAGGTAATGTGTATAGACTGTCATATTGGGGTGATATAAACACACTCGATCCTTTTTTTTCCCAATTTGACAACATAAAAACGGTGGACCAATTGGAGCTGTTTTGAGATCGACCGCAACTTTACGTAGGAGTGCGGTCCCCCCGCCCACCAATATTGATTGACAGATGTGCATTACCATCTCCTCTATATGTTGTTTCACGTCCGCCATTTTCAGCGTGTGAGTCAAAGCAACGTCACCAAAGAAAGACTCTGCTCTATTTTTAGATGGAAGGCTCATTGGGCTCAACATTCACCACGTTATCGCTCTCCTCCACGCCAGTGTTTGTGAGTTTTGGTGGGTTTGCATACATGTGTACTTTTCATTGCGTCTTCCTTAAACTTCAGCGGTTTGCATTTCCCGCTGTCACAGAAGCTCCCTGTCATCTTAACTAGGTGCAGCTGGAAAGTGCGAGTGCGCTGCCTCACGTGCTCGTCCCTCCATTGGAAATAACGATCTAACGACGCGCAGCGCCATGCATTTCACGTTGAATATATCTGAATAGTTTCATTTTAAATAACATGCGAATGTGCGCGTCTAGTGTGCCGCGTCGTGGCTCTGAGCGACGCATCCGGTGTATGACGCCCTTTAGTTATAGCCTCAAGCAGGTCCTACACCAGAAGCGCCGCTCGGCGACACTCAGCGTCGCGCCACGCAGCGGCATGCATTTCTGAATTCTAAACATAAGTTTCTATCGGGTGACACACCGGCGCTGCAAGTGTGCGATACTTTCAACTGTCATTTGCGTGCCGTGTCGCGGTGCATCCGGTGTGTGATGCCCTTCAGTCACAGTTAATTCACTGTGCTTTATTAGTCTCGGTGTAGGCTACAAGTTCGGAGCTTTAAACTAGCACACAGCTGGCTGTAAAACTATACAAAGACACATGATTCTGTACTCTGCTTGGTCTGTGTCTGAGTCCTACATGTACGTCTGAATGCTGGTACTCTCATGTTGCTTCTCTCTGTCTGCCTGTCTATTGCAATACACACAGCGGGGGAGCTCTTGGCTCCGCCCACTTGTTAAGTTGGGCGGGGAGTCTAAACTAACTATTAACACATCATAATAAAAAAATCTGAATTGTGTTTTAAACTGAACCTAGACTGGCACGCTCAGAAGAACCATAATATTAATATTACCTCTTAAAAAAGGGTTAAAATAGGTGCCCTTTAAGCAAAGAGAGAGCGTTTGGCTCTTTTCTCTTAATTCAGCGAGAACAGTCCGTCGAGAAGAAAACTTTTCTTAGCAGACAGCGGGCAAACAGAGTGAATAGCGGGAGTGATCGGGTGCGGAAGAACACCTAGCAGAAGCGGGACTGAAGTAGCAGACCTGCTGTATGTCTGTGTTCATATAGGAGGCTTCTGGGCATGTACACGGACCTTGATCTGGCTGTTAGTGACCACTGATCTAGACTATCTTTGCAACAACAGCAAAAAAAAGGCATTCGTTATGTTTTTGTGTCTGTTGAAACACTGACAGCAATGCGCTGTGATTTGGCCTCACCTGCGCATTTGTGCTGTATCTCCTTCACTTGCCTTGCTGAAACCCAACAAGTGAGGAAACGTGATGTCAACAACAGATTTACATACTAAGAGGTGATTGGACAGGTCTTCGCATGTGCAATGAGAGTGAAAGAAGCGTACAAAGGCAGCTTTGTTGCACTTGTTTTTATTAACAATCCTATATTAATGCATATTCTGAACCGGGGATCACAGATAGGCCTGTCACAATAATCAATATATCGACTTATCGCACAACACATGGACATCAATTCAATTATTTTTAGTGATGCAATATATATCGCCCATACATAAAAACAATTCTAGCAACATTTTAACTGATTGTGCACCATCTCTACCTCTACTGGAGTTGTCATTATGGTTAAAAACACTATAGTATTTACTTAAAATTACGATAGTATATTTTCATGTGGATGTCTGACAACTGAAAATAGATCTGGTAGCAGATAAATTACTTTTCACCATGCACTTTTTTGTAAACACTAATTATTATTCATTTAGGATATGCATTTTCACATTCTGATTCCAATGTCTAATTATTGAATTGTTAAAAAGGCTAAAATTAAATTAAATATTCTTAAGAATAAAATTTTGTGTGTTTTCTAAAAGAGTGTACTTGCATTGTAATATTATGTGTCATTCTGGCATTATATAATGAGTGGCATAAAATGGTCTTAAAATGACAATAATATCGTTCATCGCAATCTATTCTGGTGCAATATATTGTACAACAAAAAAATAGATATCGTGCCAGGCCTAATCACAGGATGCACCGAACCGTGGGAAGACAACAGAACAATACATTTTTTTACCAAGAACCATTGCATCCCTAGTGTCTACATATATAGCTTTAAAGTGAAGTTCTCAGTGTGTATTTTAATAGACCCCCATGCTCACATACTAAAGTTAGGGACGTGAGGGACGTGAACATTTTGAAAAGGAAGTGCTCTGCGCTTTTTATGTTGCTAGGCAACCACTGAATTAGCTGCGTGTGTGAGCTCTGCTGTTGATATTGTTATAGTTGTAAAATTTAATAATATTGTGGTATTCACGATTTGTGAAATCATACAGCTCAGATAAACAGTAACCACTAGTCTCTCCTCTATCTTTAAAAGTCTCTGTAGTCATTCTGGCAACACAAACACTGCTGTCACTTCAATGGAAACTCCGCTTCTGCTTTCATTTGATTGGAGAATAAAAAAAAACAGAACTGTAGCTCGCTTTTACCACTCAAAGTTAACTTTTTTTCAGCTGCAGGCGCACAGAGCACAATGGCAAAAATGCGAGGGGCACATAAGCAGTGTGCAAAATGCTCGTGGCCAAAAAACATGTGCCTCGCACGTTCAGTGTGATCAAGGCATAAAACATTAAGCTTGATCTTTCATGATCTTTTCATTTTGTCTATTTTTTGATGTTGTTGGGGTTAACCCTAACCCTAATAACACCTAATTACACTATATGTATATACAGGGCTCGGAATTGCGACCACATATGCGCTCGAAATTTTATCTATGCGCCCCTAAAATATATTTGGGACATTTATGCGAGTGCATAAAATTGATGTCGTGTGACCAGTTTTCACAGCAAACTGTTCACCACATGAGCACATTTAGGAGGCCTTCAGGCATTAGGCATCTTTGCACCTAAAAACACCAAACGCAGCCCTCAGGAATGGTTTAAAACAGTTGACATGTCAGCTTGCTGCAGTAAACAAAGCCCGCAATGCTAGCCTCGCCTTCAAGCTCTTCTTATTGGCCCACTGCACTAGAACACAACGCGAATGGATTGGTTAATATCAGCTGTCAATCACTCAGTTTCGATGGCAGGGAGCTACAGCCACAAAAAAGTAAAGGTCTGGATCCGAGAGAATGGAAACAACACTGCACAAATAATGGCACATCTGATTAGTGATCCTGCTGAATGTTAATCCAGCATTTACTCTTTTCGAAGAGTGTATAAAAGATTTCCAGTGTTTAAAGTCCACTATAAAAAATGACTAAAACATTCACCGTAAAGCCGGTAGGACGGAGTTTTCAGGTAACATTGTTTGCCACTGAATTTACACACTTTAAGCATGAGATGTTCTAACGATATTTAATCCTTCATTTAATCGTCATGATGCTGTCAGTCGTGCGACTGACACTGCGTTCACCAGCGCTAAAGAGCATGCATTCACTGAGCTGAAACTAATATTGCAGCTCATGAAAAGACCATTATTGTTATTAAGATGACGTATGCAAATAATAAGTTATATGTCAATATCATCAGTGCAATATCAGACACCACCCGTGAGAACAGCGCAGTTATTGTTAATGCAGTTCATCTCATTTATGTCAAGCAGTGCGTGCAGATTTTTGTTTATTTGTTAGTTTTGATTAGTGTTGATTTCAAATGCAATACATCTGTTATTATAAAACGTGTAGTAACTGTGCTCATAGTTTTTGGTGGGTGCGACTAAATTTTGTCTGGTGCGCCTAATTTTTTGAAGTTAGGAGCTACCAAGAAAAAAAGATAAATTTCGAGCCCTATAGATAGATAGATAGATAGATAATGTATGGTATGTATGTATGTATGTATGTATGTATGTATGTATGTGTGTGTGTAAAATCTAAAAAAGTCATACATGAGAATCACGTAGGGCTGCACAATTAATCGAAAAAAATCATGATCTCGATTACACCCCAACACAATCTTAATCCAGCATTTCTACTATTCAGGCACTTCTATTTTCAATTTCAGGAGAGAAGCATAAAGGCGGTCACACAAGTCTTTACATTGTTTTATATACGTTGCTCAGCAATGTGGACACCTCCAAATAGTGTTAAAAGTGTCACATGCTGCATTTATAAGGCATATTTCACCCCGAAATGTAATTCCTGTCTTTCTATAATGACGTATTCAGGGCCACAAAATCACACGTGAGCTGATCGTGAGCTGCGTGTTTACTAGGGGTGTGATGAGATCTCGCGAGATTAAATCATGACGAGATTTCTCGTCGAGGTGAAAAGTTGTCTCGTGACTCGTAAGTAGATGTTATCATGATGGAGCGTGAGGGTAAAATTAGCATTGAAGATTTAAAGCAGGATTGAATTTAAACCGCAATTCAAGTGCTTTGCACACACCTGTTAAGGCTGGCCTCTGTGTTGCACATGCCACTTGGTTGGGCGGGTGGGTGTGACGAAACCGCTTTTTTTTTCTCACTGGCCAAAGGCTGCTGTGGTTTTCATGTCCAAGCAGAGAAAAACCAATAAGCTGTCAAAGGACACAAGAGACAAAATTGTAGACCTTCATAAAGCTGAAACTGCTACGGGGCAATTGCCAAGCAGATTGGTGAAAAAAGAACAACTGTTGGAGCAATTGTCAGAAAATGGAAGAGGCTAATGATGACTGTCAATGTCCCTTAGACTGGGGCCCCACGGAAGATCTCTCCTCGTGGGGTATTAATGATGCCAAGAATGCTCTAGAATCAGCCCAGAACTACACGGGAGGAGCTGATCAATGCTGTGAAGAGAGCTGGGACCACCGTTTTCAAGGCTATTATCAGTAATACAGTAAGATGTCATGTTTTAAAACCATACATCGCACGGAAGGTTCCCCTGCTTAAGTTAGCCCATGTCAAGACCCGTCTGAGGTTTGCCAGGGACCATCTGGATGATTCAGTGGAGTCATGGGAGAAAGTCCTGTGGTCAGATGAGACCAAAGTAAAACTTTTTGGTCTGAACTCCATTTACCATGTTTGGAGGAAGAAGAATGATGTGTATCATCCCAATAATACCATACCTACAGTGAAGCATGGGGCTGGAAGCATCATGCTCTGGGGTGTTTTTCTGCACAGGGGACAGAATGACTGCACTGTATTAAGGAGAGGATGAACGTGGCCATATATTGTGAGATATTGGGCAAAAACCTCCTTCCCTCAGTCAGAGCATTAAAGATGGGTCGTGGCTGGGTCTTCCAACATGACAATGACCCAAAGTACACAGCCAGGAAAACCAAGGAGTGGCTTCGTAAGAAGCATATCAAGGTTTTGGAGTGACCTAGCCGGTCTCCAGACCTATCCAATAGAAAATCTTTGGAGGGAGCTAAAACTCCATGTTCCTCAGCGACAACCTGACAGATCTAGAGAAGATCTTTGTGGTGGAGTGGGCCAAAATCCCTCCTTCAGTGTGTGCAAACCTGGTGAAGAACTACAGGAATCCTTTGACCTCTGTAATTGTTAACAAAGGCTTCTGTACTAAATATTTAAAATGCTTGACTCAAGTGATCAAATACTTATTTCACACAGTAATTTACAAATAAATTATTAAAAAATCATTTATGTGATTTCCGGATTTTTATTTTTAGATTCTGTTTCTCACAGTGGAATTGCAATTATGCTGAAAATTCCAGACCCCTCCATGATTTCTAAGTAGGAGATTTTGAAAAATCACAGTGTGATCAAATACTTATTTCCCTCACTGTAAATACTCTGAAATGCTACAGGAGAAAAGCCTGTCAGCAGAGTTTGCTATTTTCTATTTAAATATTAACAAATATTTTGCAGTGTTTGCATGTTCATTGCATAGAATTCAATTTAAACTAATATAAAACTATTGCATACATAAAATTATGGGAATAATTATGGAAATTGTATACATAAAAATGGAAGTAAATTTGTTACAAGTCAATTAAAAAAAACATCTAAATTGTTTTGCATTTCGTGATTTTTATTTTATTTTATTAATATTTTTAATAAAAATCTATTTTCCATTCATATATTAGCAAAATATTTGAATTCTCAGATTATTCCATTGATATTCACCATTAAGGATTTCTTTATAATAGTGTAAAAATCTCGTTCTTGTGAACCCAATCTTGTGTCTTGTCTTGTCTCGTCTCGTGGAGTATGCGTCTCGTCACATCCCTAGTTTTTAACCACAGAGAGGACGAGATTGCCCACAAATGATGTCTATTTTGGTGAACAGAACCTGTATAGGCTGTGAATAACAGGTAATAAAGTTGTAAATAACATTCAGTTTGTTGCACAGAGTGATCGTTTGGGAGCTGCATGAGAGATATGATTTTCATGTATGGTTTTTTTCTTCTCAGAGTGACGGTGGCCATGACATGAGCCACACTCGGCAGTGAAAGTGAAACCAAAACCACGCACCTCATTCAAATAATCATATCACATTATAGAGTTATGATTAAGACAAGCATTTGATATGTTGATTCTTTCATAGCGTACACAGAGTGTTGGGCCCATCAGAGGTTACTGCAGGTCAGAATCCACTCATTAGCCAATGTATTTCCTGTATTATAATTATAGTAATAGGCAGCATGGTGGCTCAGTGGTTAGCACTGTCGCCTCACAGCAAGAAGGTTGCTGGGTTTGAGCCCCGGCTGGGTCAGTTGGCATTTCTGTGTGGAGTTTGCATGTTCTCCCCGTGTTGGCATGGGTTTCTTTCGGGTGCTCCAACAGTCCAAACATATGCGCTATAGAGGAATTGGGTAAGCTAAAATTGGCCATAGTGTATGAGTGTGTGTTTGTTTCCCAGTACTGGAACAGTTGGAAGGGCATCCGCTGCATAAAACATATGCTGGTTAAGTTGGTGGTTCATTCCACTGTGGTGACCCTTGATAGATAACAAGGGAATAAGCCGAAGGAAAATCAAATAAAATTAATAAATATAATACTAACAATAATAATAATAATGTGTGCATCTATATCATTTCCTACTGTTAAACGTTTATCAGGTGAGTAACCATATGTGACTACAAAAATAAATATACTTTGATATTTTTACCCAAGGTTATCACACGGTCAGAATCTTAACCATATATGACTACAGACTACAGGAATGAACTATTATGTCTTTCTTTTCTTTTTCATTCTTTTCTTACCTGTTTTAACACAAATTTTATCATTTTTTTTTATCTGAATTTTAATAATTTTAAATTCTTTAAATTATTTTTTTCTTTTATTCCTGTTTATGTAAAGCACTTTGAATTACCATTGTGTATAAAAAGTGCTATAGAAATAAACTTGCCTTGCCTTACAGTAACTTCACTGACATTGATTACAATATAATTGTTTTAAGTCATAGAAGTTGAAAAGACTTATAAAAACCCCCAGTGGCACTCCAGGGTTTTTCCGATTAGTATTTCACTGAGTGTCCTTTAAAGGGCACCTATGGTGAAAAATCTACTTTTCAAGCTGTTTTGGTGTAGGTATAGTGTATAGACCGTCATATTGGGGCGATATAAACACACCCAGTCCTTTTTTTAAATTTAACAACATAAAAACGGACCAATTGGTGCGGTTTTCAGACCGACCACAACTTGATGTAGGAGTGCGGTCCCCCCACCCACCGAATTGATTGACAGCTTCGTACTAACATGTCTCCGTAATAACGTGTATAATCCTATCAACAAAACAGGACGTGCACAAAGCAAATGTGATCAAGAGTGAGTTTGACAAGTTTAAAATGTTTTAAAACAGTGCATGTGTGTAATGAATTACATCGATTTACTTCATCTTTACTTCATCACCACAGCCGCATGTCAGTACAATTATAAAATAAGACGCTTCAATCCCAGTTTGTGGACGTTAAATCAGGTTTATTTGGTACATTAACATAACAGATATCCATACAGCAGTGGAGATTATCCTGTATACTGTCACATTTGCGTGTAAAAACAGTGCAAAACTAAACGCGCGCTGTCTGTGTGTCTGTCCATGCTGTGTGTGTGTGCACGTGAACTTTGTAACGACATTGTGTGTGACTCATCGTTGCAACTCCACAACAAATGCATCAAATACTCATTGGTAAAGTTCTTACTGTATTATTTCTCACAAACGTTACGTGAGATCTTTTTCCTTCTTGTCTGTCTGGACTAGCCTTAAAGGCCCAGTACACAAAAACCACTATCTGATGGTTAGAGCTATAAAACAGAAACTTCTAAAAGGTATAACAAATAATCTGATGGGTGTTTTGAGCTGAAACTTTACAGACACATTCTGGATACACAAAATACTTACATTACATCTGGAAAAAGACATTTCTCTCCACTTTCTAACTTTACCACTGATCTATTATTCAGCGGTTTGTTTTTTTTAATGACTGAAATGAGGATGTGCCTCAGTTTAGCATGTCAGCTCTGATAGAATGAAAGTGGAGATGGTTTTCATGTGGGTTTGTGGTCGATATTTCCTTGTAACAAACAGCACTCATGCATGGCTGGCTGCTGTGTTTACACTGCTGAGCCATTGTCTTTTTGGCAGCGGCTGGATACTGAATGTGCTCGGTGAAAGTTTATTTTTTTTGGGATGCATTTTTGATTTTGTAAAAGCGTTTTTCATGAAACGTTTTTGAAATAATATAGGAAAACATATCATCAATTTAATCATACAAAATATAAAAACATTATTTATTAATATTTCCCACTGTGCAAATATAGAATAAGAGCATTTTCAATAATTTGATTGTTTACAGTATTCATTGTAGCTATTATGTGATGAAATTGAAAGTGAAACTAGCATTTTTATCATTTAAAAACATTATTACTCAGCTAAAGTACAATTATAAAAATCATACTTTTGGGACCACAATCTTTTTTTATATATATGTAAAAATGCACATATACAGTATCTAATATACACACTTACATTTTAACATGTATGCTCAGTGTTATTTATAAAAATATTAATATTTAAAAAGATGTATGTTTTGTATGTGTGTATATTGTGAATGTGTGTTTGTTTGTTTGTGCAATGTAAATGGGTGTTTTGTATGTGAATGTTGTGTAAATATATACATATTGTGTATGTGTTTTGTATGTGTGTATATTGTGAATGTGTGTGTGTGTTTGCATCGCCAATGTGTATATGTTTTGTATGTGTGTGTGCGTGTGTGTGCGCGCGTGTGTGCGTGCGTGTGTGTGCGCGTGCGTGTGTGCACGTGTGTGTGTGTGTGTGTGTGTGTGTGTGTGTGTGAGAATCATGCATACCATTAACGTGTATGTTTTTTGTGTGTATTGTGAATGTGTTTTTTTGTTTGTGTGTGTGTGTGTGTGTGTGTGTGTGTGTGTGCGTGTGTCAGAGCAGTCGTGCTGGTTTTACTGTCGTGTCTGTAAGTCAAGTGTAGATGTGTGAAATCTGCTACTGTAATGAGGACAGCTGCTTATCACGGCGCTCCTGAAACTAGATCTAGATGTTTATTCATCAAACACACTTCAACATCTCCATCTTTACCACTGATGAAGATCTGGAGTTACACAGAGAGTCAGCTTACACCAGAGGAACTGTGTGTGTGTGTGTGTGTGTTTCTGTGACATATCAGGAGACAAATGTGTATAAAGTAGGCATGGGCTGGTATAGGATTCTGACCTTAATTACTGATTACTGCTCTAAAATATTCTCTTTTTAAACTAAGTGAAACAAATGTTTTATCTCCTATTGAACACAATATATTTTATTTTAAGAAACATTTTAAATATTTTTGAACAGTGAACATTCATTCATTCATCTTCCTTTCGGCTTAGTCCCCTTTATTAATCAGGGGTCGCCACAGCAGAATGAACCGCCAACTTATCCAGCATATGTTTTTTGCAGCGGATGCCCTTCCAGCTGCAACCCATCACTGGGAAACACCCATACACTCTTGCATTCACACACATACACTACGGCCAATTTAGCTTATTCAATTCACCTATAGCGCATGTGTTTGGACTGTGGGGGAAACCGGAGCACTCGGAGGAAACCCACGTGAACACGGGGAGAGCATGCAAACTCCACACAGAAATGCCAACTGACTCAGCCGGGACTCAAAACAGTGACCTTCTTGCTGATCGTGCTACCCACTGCGCCACCATGGCGCCCTTAACAGTGAACTTGTCAGGCAAAATAATTATCAAAATAAACCACAGACTTTTGCTGTCTTCATTAGTTACAAAAACACAGATTTTGGGCCTTATCATACACCCGGTGCAATAAGGTGCAAGACGTGTATGGTGTGATTTGTTGCTCTTTTCAGTCCAGCACAACCTTAATCTTCACGTTTTGCACCACGTTGTTTAAATAGCCCCATGGACTCATAGGTGTGCTGGTCTATAAAGGAGGTGTGTTAAGGGGCATTGTTGGTGCATTGCTATTTTGAGAAACTAAAATACCATTGATCAACTAAAATCTGGTCTAAAATCCAGTGCATAGGAATTAATTATGCGCCTATGCACGTTCAGACGATTACACATTGCTTAATACACACAGGATGTACAGCATCAATACAGCAAAAATATTATTTTTTTTAAATATTATTTTCTACATAGATATAAAAACCACTACCATGCCTCATCTCGGGGGGCTTTTTTCTAGTTTATTCATGACAGTGTGCATTAGTATAATGCTATTATTATTAGCAGTATTATTTATTATATGCATATTTATATTTGTTTTTAATAAAAACAAGTTTAGATTTGTCCACCTGTGGGGTTTTGGAGATGTCTGCATCCCCATATGGGGCATAAGAACAGGACGTGTGTTTGGATATAACTCAGTTGTTTGACCACACTTCATTGTTATTGTTCATTTATTTGCTTGCTGGAAATTAGAACTGAATTTAAAAATAGTTTTGAAACAAATCTTTGCGCTTAACAAACTAAATTAAATATGTAAGCTAATGCATGTCTTCATGCATGTCACTGTTTCCTTCATGAAAGTAAAGGAGTAAAGAGTAAAAGAGAAAGTAAAGAGGCTGAATGGAGGAGGCTTTATCCTTGTGCTGCAGATGCTCTGTTTAACTGTTTTCTCGCTAGTGAAGCGTTTAGTTTTTCCTCTTACAAAGTCTGCAATGTAAATAGCAAATCTGCCATGGCAACTGGCTCTTAAAGGAATGTGAGACGAGACTCTGAATGGTTTAATGCATATTATGCTCAAAACCCACCTGTTGCTCATTAAGAGACTATATTTTTCCGCTCTTAAATTAGCAAATGTGGATTCGGACACGCTCTTAGTGCTTTTGCACCATGCACTTTAGACTTTGCACCTAGATCATTAAAATAGAGCCCGTTGACACAGAACTTGAAAAGGCATCTTTGGATATAAATTAAAGCCACTGCACTGTTCAGCTCTATAGCATGTTTGGATATTGGTTTATAAGCAGTTTGTTTTTTAAATGTTCCCTAAATTGTGGGCGCTTGTCGTTTTGCCACTGTGAGTCGCTAGTAAGGTGAAGGAGGCTTTAGGTGTAGGGTTGGAGTAGGGAGATGGAAAACCCAGTTTGTACAGTATAAAAAAAGGATGAAAGGAGAAAGAATTGTTCCCACAATTCACAAAAACAAACGTGTGTTTTGTGTGTGTGTGTGTGTGTGTGTAGGGTTGTGGCTCTGCCTCTGAGCCGCCGGCTGGGTGTTTGTGACAGGGTTCGTCTTCACGTCACACCCGTCCCCAAACTGGAGGCATTTTACCTGCAGAAGAAGAAGACAGAGCCGTCACAGGTGAACACCTGAACACCTGACTTAATACTGCACACATGACATCATCATCAATTCAATTTTTTTTTCAATTCATCTTTATTTGTGTAGCGTTTTTACAATGTGGATTGTGTCAAAGCAGCTTTCACATAGAAGATTATAGTGAACTGCTGTTCGTATTGTTTATAAACCAGATGCGTGGAGCACATTCACGCCTCATAGCGCTATGTGATGCACTGAGTGTATGCTTTGCTAAAAAAAATTTTTTATCTAGTTTTGAATTGCGAGAGTGTGTCTGAGCCTCGGACATTATCAGGAAGGCTATTCCAGAGTTTAGGAGCCATAAATGAGAAGGCTCGACCTCCTTTACTCGACTTTGCTATTCTAGGTACTACCAGAAGCCCTGAGTTTTGAGATCTTAAAGAGCGGGTTGGATTGTAGCGAGATAAGATGTTGGTTAGTTATAGGTAAGAATTATTTTATAATCAATACGAAACTTAACAGGCAGCCAGTGTAAGGAGGATAAAATTGGGGTGATATGATCATGTTTTCTAGATGATCATCAGATCTGACTCGCTCTCCGTGCCCTACACTAAAATACAAAAAAACACAACCACATGCTAAATGACACACATCTTAATGACAAAAACTTTAAAGTCTGCAGTCATAAAAATCTAAATCAAAAATTTACGATGTTTATTTTGAGCGCTATTTTATTCTTACACAATGTCCTGACTACACGAGATGCGGCACCAAGACTCGCAATAAAAGCTATCTTTTCCATGTTAAGAGTTTTTGTCCCAACCATCTGCGATGATGATGCACAAAAATTTAGGTGCAGTTTCTATTTCTGCAAACATCACGATAGAACAACAGCGCGTACTGCTATTACAAAAATCACTTCAGGTACTGATTATGAGCTTTATTCAGTGTTAAATGCTGCCAATGTTTAAAGAGCCCCTATTACACATTGAAAAGGGTCATATTTCGGTTTTATGGGTCTCCAACAACATACTGATATGTATGCAAGGTCAAAAAACATGTTCATGGTTTTATAATATGCATTTATTTTTACCTAATTATCCTAGCGACTCCCATATGAATCGTTTAGCGATTAATTTGTTCCCAAATCCCTGCTTAGCGCGAAGCTAATCTGCGCTGATTGGACCGATGACAGCCTGTTGCGATTGGTCGACTGCGTTTAGCGCGGGACAGTAAAACACCACAGTAAACAGTACCCGGTTCTCAACAGTGTTATTCAGACACCTCAGCGCCGAAAGCAGTGCAGTTAAACACAAACATATTGCTCTTGATAAGTAGGACACACATTTAGTTTTAATCCACACAGCAGCAAAAGCTGAACTATTCTGAACCTTGACCGCTGCACGTGTGCAGGATCAGCTAACAGTGGCCATATCAACGACAAACGGCAGTGGAACGAGCTCACGAAAGCATTTAAATCTGTAAACAAAGCAGCACGCGTCGCGTTTACAACATGGCATTAGACGCGATATGAGAATATAAAGAGTTAACCTGATACAGTACACGCGGTTACTAGTAACAAAACATGTAGATCATTTCTATTTGCAATCATTGCTGTGGCACCTCGTCCGTGAACTGCTATATGTTCTAAGTGCTTACCTGTACTCTGCTTTTCTAAACGATCACATCCCCAGCTGGGAGGTTGTAGCATCCTCTTTCCTCTGACAAGCTATCTCTGCGGGCTCCCGCTCTCCATTCGCAAGCCTTTTCAGTGCTGCTCACCAGCCCGAAGCCCAGCATCAGCAGCCTACCGGTGTACCTAATAATTTGTCCTTATTTTGCCTGCACCCCTGGTGTCTTGTCTGTCCATTACAAGATAGAGGCAGAAACTAATGCATGAGCTGTGTAGTGATAGATTTCTGAACGAATCCTTTTCCTCACACGTCCAATAATATCCAGGTAAGCACAGCGTCTTCATGAGCGTCTTGCTGCTGTGTTAGTGGGCGGGGCCGCAGGTTTGAATTTTGCCGGGTCTGCGCGCACAACCATTATGTTTCGTAACAACGTCACGACAAAATGGCTAAAGACTCGTTATGAAGATGATTCATTTAAACCACTATGAGTCGACTCTTTTATAGATGAATCAATAGTTTTAAAAACTGTCCACTTTCAGATTTAAGCTTTAGCTGGATATTTCACTTCACTTAGAGCTGTTACACACTACATGGAAGCTCATTTTCAAAAACCTATAATAGGGGCTCTTTAAATATTGCCATACAACTGAAAGCAGCAGCAGGTAGTTTACCTCAGATTTAAAAAACAAAACAAAAAAAAAACTAGTAGACGGTTTAAAAATTTAAGTCAGAACTGTGACTTAGTGCAAACCAACAACATCAGTCACTATTCATAATGTTCAAGTGGTTTAATATGTATTTATTAGATTAAAAGTCTTTACCATTTCATTGGGAGTGCAGTGGATGGGTTTCTGTCGTGGTGTGTCACGTTTGTGGTAGACCCAATTTGTTTGTCTCTGGAATCTTGTGAAGTCATGTGTTATTAGGACACTGTGTTAAGGTAAACAATTACTCTGCAAGTCAATCCACTATTAAATGTTTGCTTTGCTAATCTTTTATCAAAATCTTACTATTTGCTTCTGTGTTTGAACTGATGGTCCTTTTGTTGAAGTCAACTTGAGGGCTTTCATAGCAACTGTATATCAATATTTTTAGCAGCTGTACAGTATATCCCTCTTACCAGTAGTTTGCTATGATGATCATGATACGCAAAAAGAAAGCCCCACCCCTACTAATAAGTAGCAAATGATGAGTTTATTAAGGGTAAAATCATAGTTAATGGTTTATTAATAAAGAGTATGACTGCTTTAGGATATTATTATTATTATTATTTTATACAATGTTAATCATTAAATATTAATCACTAGTATTATTTAATGATCAATATAATGATCTACAAAATATTTACAAAACAATATAAACTACTGCTGTTTTATAAATACTCTGCTTTTCCGAGATATATGACACGTATGCATGCTCTATTAGAAAATTAGAAGCATGAATGTTAGTTAATTTTGTAATGGTTGTAAGTTTGTAAAAATTGTAAATACATTTTTCATAAATATAAAAAATAATATATAAAATGTGATTTTTTAAAAATATATGTTATTGTTAGAATGCAGTATTTTTTGACCAAAATTCACTTTGAGTTATTCTCTTTTATATTCTTAAATATATGAGCAATATCACACTCTTAGCAGTGCGATATGTCTGTATATCGGCACTTGTGGGAGGCGTGCATTGGGATGCATGCCTTAGTGTCCCACCAGTGACGATACACAGCCATATGGCACTGCTACGAGTGTAATATTGTGTTTATACAACAGTTGGACGGCATAATCGTGTATATAAAAAAGAAAATCAAACATGAAGCGTCTCAAAAACCTTTTGTATGAGGAACTACTTTCTTCCACCATTCATTCAAATCTGCAGCTGACAATCAGAACAGCAGAAGCCTTTGCTACTTCACAAACGTCACTTTAGAGCTACTGTTTGAATGATTCTCTAGCGTAATGTCTAAAGTGATGACAAAACAGGTGATTTTGCTCACATTTAAAGATTATAGGGCTAAATGGCATGAAATGCCATCAGTCTACAGAGATTTCACAGTATTTCTCTGTTGCAATCAGGATGTGACAATAATTAACCCCAAAAAAGCCAAAGCAAACACTAGCAGATTACTACGGTATAAATACAGCACTACAACATACAAAAGAGAGAGATCGACTTAAAGTGTCACTTACCTGTTTTATAATGATTTGATCAGCTGTAGTTTGAAATTACGCTGAATTTTTCTCTGCTAAGGGCTTATTATATGGCCTCTGTTGCCATCTTGTGGTGGAACGTCATCCGTCTTTACTCTGCTCAGTATGACAGGCTGATGGTCGCCGATGTGCTGAATCTCCGATATTATAACTATTTAAAATAGGCACTGTACTTATAAATAAACTGCATAATTGCAATCTACACAACTACATTCTCGCCTAAAAAGGCTCAAAAGTACATGATGTTGTCCAACAGCTGCAGTATTTATTGATCTGTTGTCACTCTATGTGAGCGGAGTAATACAGAAGGGTGAGGAGGCTGTACGAGTGCAGTTATTGGAGAATATCACACAGCTATCAGCCAATCAGATTCAAGAACCAAACAGAACTGTTATATATATTAGGGGTGTAACGGTTCACAAAATCCAGGTTTGGTTCGATACGACACAATGGTGTCACGGTTTGGTATGTTTTCGATTACAGCAAAGAAAGAAAAAAGCCAGAGGATTTCTCTGATTGAAATCTTTTTAATGTAATAAAACTAACATCATAAAAGCATGATCTCTCTTCTTTTCTTTTTTTTTTCATATAAAGCTATACTTCTAGGGTTTCTGCTTAGCAGCAAATAAAACAAATCCTTCTTTATACTCAAAACCAAAAAGCTGCTTATAAAATAAATTTAATATTTTAGTAGTTAAACAAATAAAAAGAAAACAACAATTTAGTTTTTATATGGAACTCAGTTTAAATCCATTTTTAAGTAATTTTTTAGAAATTAGAAAGTGTCCACCTTTTCTTCAGACAGCACAGATGTGCTTGATTTGACTGTCACCTTCCATTTCAGTGGATCTGAAAGCAGGAATTATTATCTGTCTGAAATGGGCTTATGAAGGAATAATGTAACGGGGCTCTATTACATTTAACATTTTCTTAAAACCCGAAATTTCCACTACAGATTAAGGTCTCATATCCACAGCAATTTGGATATGCACATAAAAAAACGGTTGATGGAAACGCCATGATGCGCATACATTTTGAAAATGCGCATAAAAAAACATATGCGCATAACTTAGTAAGATAAACGTTTTATTTGATAAGAAAAGATGCGCATAAACTATGATGGAAACACTTTTACCGCACAAATTTTAGTCTGCGCATTAAAAAAGGTCATGTGATTTTTGTTATAAGAGATCATGTGATGAATGGACAAACCAGCAGGCTGAGCACATTATAAACCATCTGAAATGTTGTTTTGGTCATTCTAAAATGCCTTACCATTTAAGGATTAGTGTTATTATATTATTATTGACATCCAGAATCAAGAGCGTCTGTGCTCCACGTCTGACACCTTCAAATGCCACCGCGCGTTCACTGCATGTCAGGATTGTCATTTATTAGTCATTTATTAGATGAAGAAAAGATTGACGGACGCAGCTTCTCCTACTGCAGCAAATTCAGTTTTTACTGTTAATATTTGGCGCCAGTTAATCAGGAAGTGACTGTTTTGTTCGCTGTGACTCGTTGGATGGAAACGCAGCTTTATTTGCACGTCTTTTATGCGATAATCCAGTTTTGCGCATAAAGTTGGCGCAATCATTTTTGTGATGAAAACATAGCTAGTGTAAATGAGTTGACATGTTCAAATATTACTGCTAAAATAGCTTACTGTCATAGCAGACGCCATTGTTGTTTTTAATCCACCACTCTCTTGCCATCACCCTCATAACTTACAGGGAAACTTAAGTGCGCCAGACCCGCTGTTGGTTATAGGAGGATTACATTAATGTTACTAGCCATTTTGCTAGCTAGTGCAGCGTGTCCCTGACTGGAGTAGTGTTTGGAGGTGGGTGGGGAAGGCAGCATGTTGCCTGTCACGTCCAGGGTCACGTCATTTGGGATGCCTTGTTGAGCGTTGTTGCACTAAAAACATTATATTCTGTACACTTATTTTCTTTATTTATTTATTATTTATCTTTTTAGATATTTGTCTGAATCGTTCGGTTTGTAATGCATACCGAACCGAAAGTCTCGTGCCGAACGGTTCAATACAAATATGCATATTGTTACACCCTTAGTATATATATACGTGTGTGTGTGTGTGTGTGTGTGTGTGTGTGTGTGTGTGTGTGTGTG